>OU343221.1:137982433-138051454 GCA_910596185.1 Chrysanthemum makinoi | reverse complement strand
GCTTCCCAAGCCCTCACTTTGAGCCTACACCCAAGCCTCACACCCAGGAGTCTACTTACAAGCCTTCTAGGGAAGGCTGAGGAATCATCTTCCAAGGCAGCTTTCTTACGAAGATTTATCTTTTAAAACTTTGCATAATCGGATGTTAAAAAACAATTCCTTGAGCGTTTCGATTTAAGTACCATGTAATCAAACATCTCCCTATTTGAATAAATCTTCCAAGAAGAGGACATGTTTTGTATGTGGAAGTAAATTTCATTTAATTAAGGATTGTAATTTTTATGAGCAAAAATTGGGTGCATGTGTTCTCGGTGAAACATAAATCAAAAGTGGACCAAGGTTAATAATATTCCACCTATGTCCCTTGGCGACTATCTTGACTCTCATTGGAGAGGTTCGATTGCTGACCTCATGTGCAACCAACATTACATTCTTTAATCATGGTTATTGGACTACATATGTTGACTCTATGTATATGGGGAAGGGATATGGGAATGTATTTGTGAAGCCCTCAGCAGGTTGTTCTTGGACTATCAAGGGACCCAATCATCAATGGAGGACCAAGAACAATGGTGGATCCTCTCGATCTTCATGTCCTAAACACGTGATCCACAAGGCGGGTTCAAGTCGTGTGACTTGAATCTCCTTTGATTTCTAATTGTATGTATATATTTTGTTGTTGTTTGTGGATCATCCCTTAAGCATAAAGATATTGGTATTGTTGATAGTGGTCGTTCGAGCATGTCGGGAACGAGAGATATGATGCACAATTTTGTTCCTATAGAGGAGGAGGCAATGTGACTTTTGGAAGTGATGGGAGTATCAGGAAAGGCACCATAAAGACACCTCATCCATTTTGAAAATGTGTACTATGTTAAGGAACTTCACATTTCAACTTGTTCTCCGTTCACAAATCATGACACCAAGAACAAAGTACTCTTCTCTCGAGAATGAATGTCTTGTGTGTCTAAGACTTCAAACTCCCGAAGAAACTTCAATTCTGCTGAAAGTTCCTCGAACTCACAATTTATACACATTTAACCTTAATGAAGTTCAACCTGGTGGTGACCTCACTTGTTTGGTGGCTAAAGCATCCCTTGATGAGTCTACTAAATGGCATAGGAGGATGGCTCATGTGAATTTCAAGACCATAAACAAACTCTCAAAAATGGGTCTTGTTGAAGGTCTTCCCTCCAAAGTTTTCACCAATGATCATAATTGTGTTGCTTGCAACAAAGGAAAACAACCTGAGCCTCCTACAAAGCTATCAATGCTATGAGCATCATTTCGAACCTCTTCGATTGCTCCACATGGATCTGTTTGGTCGACTCAAGTCAAGCATTGATCATAAGTACTTCGTTTGGTTATCATGATGGCTATAGCGATTTTGTTGGGTTTTCTTTCTCGGAACCAAAGATGAAACATCTCAGTCTTGGAATTCATCACCCTCGTTGAAAATCAGTTGAACAAAAAGGTTAAAGGAATTTGGTGTGATAATGGGACAGAGTTCAAGAATGTTGTTCTTATAGAACTCATTGGTCAAAAGTATAAAAGGACTACACTAATCCAAGAACCCCAACAAAATGGGGTGGTGAAAGAAAGAATAGGACCTTAATAGAGTGCAAGATCAATGCTTGAGACTCTAAACTACCACTATGTTCTCGAGCTGAAGGCATTGGCACGGCGTGCTATGTGCTAAACAAGGTCTCCATTACTAGACCTCAACTCAAAACACCATATGAACTTCTCTTTGGGAAGATTCATGTCATTCACTACCTAAAACCTTTTGGTTGTCAAGTGACCATTCTAAACACCGATGATCCGTTGGGAAATTTTGATGAAAAGGCGATGATGGTTATATTGTGGGTTATTCAGGCTCATAGTAAGGCATACTGAGGTGTACAATTTGCAAGCTAAGAAGATAGAGGAGACTTTGAACCTGAGATTTTTGGAAGATAAGCCTAATGTTCAAGGCGGGGTCATACGTGGTCTTTGACCTTGACTACTTAACGATTATTTGGGTTACACTAGACATCAAGCTAACCAAAATCACGGGTCCTCAAGTGTCTCCCACTAACAATGCAGTACCGGATGATGACTCTGAAAATGAGTTTGAAGATGATGAACAACCCATACTTGTGCCTTCTTTCTCTCCTAACAATATTGCAGGTACCACCTCCAAGGATATTGGCGATTCGGTGATGAAGATGAATCACATTATGCGAGGACCTTGCTAGGCTTCGGACTCAAGAATTTGCGACTAAGCAGGCGAGAAGTCGAATGGAGAGGTTGCTAATGAAGTCGATAGAAACCATGTTTCTGCGAAGTTGACTCTGTCACCTACCATCCACAAATCGGAAGCTATCTTTCTTTTCTTCTCATGTTCCTTCTCAGTGTCTTGGACTTTGGAGAACCTTATACCCGCTTTCCAAGACCCTCAGATCTTGGAAATCATCAACCCAAAGATGGCATCTTCACCTCACCTTCTTATGATGCTGAGTTTGAACCCACTATCACTAATCTTGATTCATCCATTGAAGTCCACCCCGCTACTCGAGAGGATCAATATTGCTCATCCTCAATCCAACATTATAGGTGATCTTCTGGCACCTGTTAGAACTCGAAGGGCTATAACTAGTCCTCAGTTTGGACAGATTGCATTTCTCTCTTATGTCTCCAATTAACAAAGAGACAATCACTACAGACTTCAAGCATTGTCTGTTTGCTTGTTTTCTTTCTCAAGTGGAACCAACAAGTGTTTCTCAAGCTCTTAACGATTCAAGCTGGCTAGAAGCAATGCAAGAAAAGATGCAACAATTTCCCAATCGCCGGGTTTGGATCTTGGTTCCACTCCCTGATGGCAAATATGCCATTGGGACAAAGTGAATTTTGAAGAATAAGAGATGCTCGGGTGTTGTGATAAAAACAAAGCAAGATTAGTGGCTCAAGGCTTGACAAGATGAGGATTGATTATGATGAAGTGTTTGCACCTGTTGCTAGAGTTGAAGCCATTCAAATTTTTTTGGCTTATGCTTCTTACATGGGTTTCATGGTGTATCAGATGGATGTTAAAGGTGCTTTTTTGTATGGTGAGATTGAAGAGGAGGTTTATGTCACTCAACCCAAGGGATTTGAAGACCCAGATAACCCAAATCATGTTTACAATGTTGTCAAAGCTCTCATGGTTTACATCGCACCTAGAGCTTGGTATGCTATCTTGTCCTCCTTTCCATGGAAAGCATGGCTATAGGAGAGGTGCTATTGATAAAACTCTGTTCCTAAAGAAGAATTACTCAGACATCATTCTTGTGCAAGTTTATGTGGATGACATTATTTTGGATCCACACTAAGCTTGGTGCGGGAATTTGAGGAACTAATGAAGGGAGAATTCCAGATGAGTGCTATGGGAGAGCTTACTTTCTTTTTGGGTCTCCAAGTTCAGCATAAACAAGATGGCATCTTTATCTGTCAAGATAAATATGAGGGACATTTTGAAGAAGTTTGGTATGGAAGGTGTTAGGACTGCCACACCACCTTATGAAGCTCAAAGACAAAAAGCAAATAATGAACCGATCTACCGTGAATGTTCATCCATCACGTGTCTATGATTGGTTCATTGATGTATCTAACGACTTCAAGACATGATATTACTTTTGTTGTGAGTGTTTGCTCTAGACATCAAGTCACTCCACTTACTTCACATCTCAATGCTGTCAAGAAGATCTTTAAGTACCTCAAAGGCCAACCTCTTTTAGGCCTTTGTTACCAAAAGAATCTCCTTTCAAGTTGGAAGCATATAGTGACATGATTATCTGGTGCCAACTGGATAGAAGATCCACACGGAGGTGCCAATTTCTTGGAAAAGGTTGATTTCTTGGCAATGCAAGAAACAAACCATTGTGGCTACCTCAACTCTTGAAGCGAATATGTTCCGCGCAAATTGCCGTTGGACGGTCCTTTGATTCAAAATCAATTGCTGGACTATGGGTACAACTTCATGAACACAACAATTAATATAGATAATCAAAGTACCATCTGCATTATCAAAAATCCAGTTTTTCCGCAATCGAACAAAACACATTGAAATCCGGCACCACTTTATAAGAGATGCATATGAAAAACATTAGATAAAAGTGGCTAAGATTCATACGGATGATAATGTGGCGATTTGTTAAAGCTTTTGATGGACCAAGGTTTCAACACCTTGTGGTCCATATTGGAATGCTAAACCCTTGATTTGCTAAGTTTAAGGGGGAGGCATAGGCCTCAGGGGAGTCATATGCCTCAGGGGAGGATTTGTGCAAACTCTGCATAGTACCTCAGTTTGGATCTCTTGATATGTTGGCTGATGTGTCTCTCAATTATCCTTCATCATTAGTTGTTGCTTCCTCAAAGGAGAAGGAACCTGTTCTTTACAAAAGAAGAAAGAGATCTTATTTAAGTAAGGTTTCCTCTGCTTCACAGGAACCGGTGTTGACAAGGTTTGAATCTCTGATGTGCAAACGGAGGATGTATCGTTGGATCATGGTCAATCTTCATCGTTCAAAACCAACAGGCCCTTCACCTTCGGCAGATCATTCGATGATGTTGTCATAACCACTTCATTGATAATCTACATCAACATGTTACTCCTACAAATTGACTTGGGTATTTCTCAGGGTTCCCTTCGTTGATGGCGAAGATGAGCATGCTAAAGCCGATGATAAAGGGAAAGATGTAATAGCGGAGAGATGAGCTTGGTCCGCACTGGTAAGTGAGGAGGAAAGACTAGGACAAGCAAGTAGATTGGTGAGAGTTGAAAAGTCAAAGAAAAGTGCATTATTGGCTCAACAACTTGAAACAGAGGACCTTTCATCTTTAACTCTGAGAAGAAGAAACTGGATGCAATGCGGGTTCGGATGCTGCGAACACCTGGGATGTTCACTTCGGCAAGTCATTTCAAGACCTTCTCTTGCTCAAAGTATACTAGGTGGAGATTTCCCGCGGTGACAATTATGTGGAGCAAATGATGGCTCAGGGAAGACAAAAGAAGGAAGAAGCTATTGCACAAAGGAGAGCCATCAAAGCTCGAGAAGAACAAAGAGAAACCTCCTACGAAATCTGAAATGAGAATGGTGGTGAAAAATCAATGCTCGACGCACAACTCGGCTTGACAATGAAACAAGTTAAGGCTTTTCGATCATGTCACGGTTCGCGAATATAAACAGATCATGGGGGACAAATCATCATCTTCAGCACCTTCTACCAACTTGAAAAGGATTGTTGGGATTAAAGTTGCTTCGAAGCCAAAAGACTCAAGTCGATGATGCTCCACCCGAGACGTCTCGGTCATTCTTGAAGCAACTTCCGGTTGCTTCCTCTTGACAAAGGTCCATCTGGCGAACCGATACCAATTCTCCGAAACACGATGTATCGCTCCCACTTCATATGTGGCAATTGTTGACACGCAAGAAGACTCTAAAGTTAAGGAAGCGATCTGTGAAAGAAAAACAAAAAGGCGATAAAGATGCTTCACAGATGAATGCACCGTGAAGGTGTTCCAACTAAGTCTCCCTCTACCTCTTCAAGTCTTACCACAAATGTTCAAACTGCAAATGCTCCTCCGGAGAAATCTATAAGCTGGTAGGAGGAAGAAGAGAATGGCCAAAAGATCTCCCTTGGATCTTGAAGGTGATGACTCAACTTTCATAATAGAGGGTTCTGCTGGCGATTTTCTGAAGGAGATCAAAATGTGTTGGTCGATTAAGCGAAGGATGATGAGATGAATGTCATTCATCGAAGGGACTCCACTTCAATGGAATTCACCTTCGAAGGAAATTCTACACTAGACATGGCGATTTGCTTTCTCTGTACACTCGTGTTACCACCCATTACTGCAACAAGGAACCACAAGGTTCTAGGATGTTTTTAGGAGATCTTCAAGTCCTGTTAAACTCTCATTCTCCCAATAGTAAAGCACATTCCATTTGGGAGAACTCACATCGGTGGAAGGTTGATCTGGAGATTCTATCCTCTCCCTCGTGTGCATGTGCTTGAGACTAAGGGTGGAATCACTATCTGTATGCTTCTTTGAAGAAAGTATCCATTGCCTAAGAGACTTATGGAAAGGATGCTTAGTCGAAGCGGAGATTCCTCCGAACAGGTGGCAATGAAAGGCATGCCTTCAACATTGGTGGGTTTAATCAAGACTCAACTTCTACAACAAAGGAGCCTCATCCTCATCCTAATCATGGTACTTGGTACTCTACGCACTACCTTGTTTTGTTACATTTAGTTTGTGTTATTTGTGTTATTTTTCAATTTACGTGTTATTTTTCAATTTTTAGTTAAAAAAAAAAAAAAACACTAACTTTTATGCGGAGTTTGTTTGTTGTACAATCGATGGTTTTAACTCACCGGATATACCTTGTGTATGTCAAAGAGTTGGCTAGTCCAAAGGGCGACTTTGGTAAAGACACAACAAATCTGTTGATAGCTATAATGGTTTGCTCAAAATCATAGGGTCTATAACCACCCATGCTTCCTTGCGAGGGTTGTATGGTCATCAATTCACCATGGTCTATTCCTTTTGGAATCCAAGAATTGGCTAGCCCACATGTATATGGCATGTGGTAAAGGCAATTGAATCCATATTTGGTTCTCAATTCACCAATTCTAAGAATTGACTAGTCACGAGCAAACGGACTACGGTGAACAAGTCAAATCCGTTTATATGGTTCTTTGGTTTGCCAATAAATCGAGATGATTATCAATGTACCATAGTTTTTCAAACATATGGCTACTCCAATAGTGATGGCTATTGGTAAAGAGACATCAAACCCATTATTTTCAATGATTCACCTCTCACAGGAGTTAACACACCTAGAAGTGATGAGAATAGTATGAAACTTATATGTTTTGATGTACATGATGTCATATGTTCTTTGCAAAAGATCCGGTGTATAACTGATTCGGTCATCATAGAGATGTCCTTCTTCGAATCTTCTGTGATGTTGAATGCAATCCTCTTAATGAAAGTTTTTGTGCTCAAGAATATGGACCTTCCTAGCTTCAGTATTTGAGAATGGGGAGGATATTGTTTGGAACTTTTCTCATAAGATGGTACAATCCTCAACAATGATAACGATCTATCAAGGAAGCTGGAACTTAACCTAGTCAAATTCCGGTTTGGGGAGGATTGTTGGGAATTACGGTAAACCTCTTGGATCTGTGATATCACCGAAGAGTTTCTTAGAAGAATGAATCTGAAGTTATACTTCATTTGAAGTGTTAATGCAGAGATCGTGATTCTGGCGGCGTTTAATCCACGTAGGAGAGATAGCGTAGGTATGTAGGTATCGGAAAAGTCATTATGAAGTATAGGTTGGCGCCGTATTGGTTAGAGCTCACTCAGAATAAACAATATGATTAGTAAAACAATATGATTAGTTGCATGCTTGTCTAGATGCATGCGTTGTTTATGTTTGTATTAGGAGCATACGTTGCAAATGCTCGTGAGTGATTAGGGTTTCTTACCTATAAAAGGAACCATAATAGTTTGTAATAGTAGAGGGTTTTTCTAAGTCTTTAAAGTCTTGAAAAATATCCGAAACATAGAGTTTCAATAATAAAAAAAGATCCATAGAGGATCTAAGAGTTCTTAGTTATTATAACTTGTATTTTCATTCCGCTAAAGAATACGAGTTGTAGAGATCTTCTATTAGTTTGCTTGTGATTACATAGGCAACACTAACGATCTCCGAGTGCTTAAGATCTATCAAGGTCTTTGTGTTTTCAACAAATACAGATTCAAAAAGACATGAAGCAGCTTATGATCCATGAACAATCAGGTCATATGCAAAAAATAAAATTTTAAAATTAGTAAAACGATTAGTAATCAAAACAAAAAACCTATTATATAATCAAAACAAACAAATTAGATCTGAAAATGAAAAATATATATAATGACGAATCGACACATGGATATAATTAAATATGTATAATCGAAACAAGCAAACCTTAGATCTGTGATAGAAATGCAAGGATTCCATACAATGACGAATCGACACATGGATTAATGGGTTGCATATTAATTTTTTCTTTTTTCCAGCATACGAATCGACACATGAATTTAACGAGGATAATACAGTAAAGACACTAAAAAAATATAAAAATGGAATAAAAACGAAACCATTGTTGTGGCCTTGATCGGATCGCATTCTCCATATCAAGATCTTGTTCTGAACCGTCGTAGCAACTATGTGTTTTTTGCGAAGTATAATATAATGATGTGTTCTAATGAATCTTGAATTCTGGGTTAGGGTTTGTTTATGAATCGTTTATTTTGGAGAAGAAGATTTGAAAAATAAAACTGTAAAGGATAAAATCGTATCTTGGCATGATTTTAGCAAAAATTTGAATTGTCAGTTTAAAATGTGTATATGTTAATTTCCCTTATTGCCTGCGAATTAACCATATTAAATTAAAAAAAAATACTTTGCTAAATTATGATTGGTCAATGGGAGTTCTCGCTTACAGCATACTTGAGGGTTACTCAAAATAAAGATACACTATATATATATATATATATATATATATATATATATATATATATATATATATATATATATATATATATATATATATAGGGAAGAGATCCGGTGCGGATTCTAAGTGCTCGGAAAAATCTGAAAAAGTAAAAAAAAGAAAGAACATAGCGTGAAGGTTAGCGCAAGGAAAAAAAAAATTTAAAAAATCGCTCAAAAGGAAAAAAAAAATTAAAAAAATCGTTTACATGATCAATTGGTACCGTGAAAGTTAGCGCAAATCTTGACTTTTTTACAAAAACTTAAAATCAGATCCAGAATAGATGGTCCGAATCTATCCGTACGTCAATACTAAACTTAAAAATCCGCACATAATCCTCACTCAAGAGGTGGTCATACAAAAAGATTTGGCCTTTGGATAACAAAGTAGCTCTCATTTGATAATCTTATTCTCACACTTTAAATACAATTTTTGGATTTTTCTGATAATAACAAAATCTCAAAATACAATGATGTGTTAAATAAGAGATTTTGTTGTATTCAAGCATGCATCCTCCCCTTGTTTTGAACTGGGATATGGAACACGATTTTGTTGTAACGCGTGATTTATTTGTCTTGTTAGTGGACCCCATCAGGTTCAAATTCTTGCATTTCCACTTGTCGGAGACTTTAATTCCCAAAACCACCCTTTACTTTTTAGTCACTTCAAAAGATTCAAATCATTTAATGGTAGACTAACCAAGGGCATTTAGGTCTTTTCAGGAAAGTGGAACTGGCAAACTGATTTAATGGTGTATAGCTGTGATCAGAAGTGAAGACATATTCGTTGCTTGATGTTTGGGAAAATCGATCAAAGTCTCTTGATATATCCTATGTTCCTACTATTCTATCTGGGGTACATCAGGATCCACACGAGGTCTATTGCTACCGGAATCTACTGTACGGCTAGGCTACGGTCTTGTACAAATAGATTTTGATTTTGTCTCTTTTTTCTTTTATTTTGTCTTTTTTGTTTTTTTTCTTTTGTTTTTTGTCTTTTGCTTGTGCACACAGTAGATTTTTGCAGATTTGGGTAAAGGATTGCACAAAGCGGTTTGCACAATTTTTTTCCAAGTGCATTGTATGCAAGCGAATCACAAGCGGTTTGTCCAAGTGCATTAGCACCGCAAGCATTGAATGCGGGCTTTCAGATTAGAGTTCATCATCGCCAAGTTTTTTTGTCCAATGCATAAGCACATGGCAGTTGGACCTTGACTCAGATTACATCATTGCCTAGTTTTTTTGTCCAAGTGCATAAGACACCTTGGCAGATTGCACCTGGCTCGGATATGAAGGTTGCAAAGTGTTTAAAATATCATTTTGCCGTGCGTTCAATTATAAAACCAATCGTCATAGCCTTTTTAGAAAAAAAAAATTGTGCAAGTGCAGCAGATTTAGAAAAGTATTAGGCTCGGATATGAAGGTTGCAAAGTGATAAAAAAATCACTTTGCCGTGCCGTTCGGTTATAAAACCAATCGTCATCGCCTTTTTTTGAAAAAAAAGTTTGTCCAACTGCAGCAGATTGCACACAAGTGCACAGATCAGATTGCACAATACCAGATTGCATAGCCACCGTTGAAATAAAAACATAGCCACCGTATCATTGTATTGGACAAGGTACTGTTTGTGTCATACCTATTTCATAGCCACCGTTGAAATAAAAACATAGCCACCGTATCAATAAGCACACAAGCAGATTGCACCACGGCTCGATATGAAGGTTGCAAAGTGTTTAAAATATCACTTTGCGGCCAGATTGCACACAAGTGCCATTCGGTGCACAATACCGTTGCAACCAAGTTAACAAGCAAGTACCAAAAGCAAAAGTAAGATTCCCAAACTGCATGTAGTCACAAAACCTCCCATCTGTAGGATAGGTAGGTAGTCACAAGAAAGTCACAAGTCACAAGTGAATAGTCACAAGTGAAGAATCTTAATATATTCAGCCTCAAACATCACCAAGTTACAACATCACAAACTCACCATCATACAAACATCAAGTTATTTATACGGTGGCTATAAAATAGGTATGACACAGGTTGTACGATGGAGATGCAGAAAGCGAAATGTTTATGGGTGTGCTTCCAGTCCTTTGGCATCCATACATAATCAGTATATATAATGTGGTGGGTGACGGAAATTGTGGGTTTCGGTGCGTTGCCCATGATGTTTGGAAACAACAAGATTTGTGGCGCCAAGTTAGGCAGATGTTATTGCAATAGATGGACCTACATTGGCGAGGTTACATGGGTTTGTGGGGAAGACGGTTTTAACGAACTTCGCCGTACAATAGACTGGTTCGAACATGAAAATGCACCGCCTGATCGCTACATGGAAATGCCAAACACGGGGTTGGTTATTGCGGATGTATTTAGCGACCCGTTTCACTTATATCTCTCGAGGGTTGGAATACGTGTTTTCCGCTTATCGGTGGTCAGACTTCTCACAAGAACCGACCCCCTTGTGATAGCCCGTGTGGGGGACGAAGTAGGTCATTATATTGTTCGGCGCTAGGCGAAGATTCTCCACTTCCGCAACTCCACCCACAATGGAGGAGGCCCAGTCCGAAGCTGCATCCGTGGGAATCATTATATAGGGATCGACTAACATAGTGGTGATTCTTGATTCATGTTGTAAATAATTATAAACATAGTGACTGATTCGATTTATGTAGTAAATAATTGATTAATGATTTATGTTGTAAACATAGTGATTGATTAATGATTTATGTTGTAAATGATTGATTACTGTTTATATTTAAATTAATAATAACATTGTAAATGATACATGTTTTCATTGTAAATGATTGATTCTGATTTATGCAAATTCTTTTGTCGGTGGGCCAGGAAATCCTTTCGGTGTCGATGTAATAGAGGATTTATTATAGAAGCGGAAATCCACGAAATCCTTTCGGGCCGCACGTATTATGCATGTCCTCTTTCAGTGGTAAATAATCATACGTTTACTTAGGGGTTTTACGTAAATAATTTGTTTGTTAAAAATACATTTCTTATTATTTTCTTAACATGTAACGGTAAGGTACAAATGACTATGGGTGTCGATACTTCAGTTGGAAAGATGAATTTGAAAGACGGTACTTAAGTCGAGCCTCATCTTCAACGCAATGCTCAAACTGCGTTGCTAAAGATAATGAGATCAAGTTGTTGAAGACAAAAATAAAAACGTGGTTAAGATGGAGTTAGAATTGACAAGGAATCCTGAGGATCACGCTTGTCAGTCGGGTGCAAGGCTCCATGATCTTTTAAGCGAGATGAATAATCTTCATATGTAGTAGATGTTGGTGTATTTAAATAATATGTTACTTATTGACGTTTAATTTAATAATAAAAGTTGTTGTTGCAGTTATTTAATGTGGTAATATTTAGCGTGCTATTATACAAACTAAATAATTATACATGTACAATACATTATTATACACACACTTATTATATACATTATTATACACACGCTTATTATATACATTATTATACACTCACATATTATACACACACTTATTTCTATTAAAAAAAAAAAAAAAAAATCAAAAGACAAGAGAAAGGGGACAAGTACTGTTTGTGTGTACCACCTATTTCATGTACCACCAATTGAAATAAAAAGCATGTACCAAGTATCAATAACTCGACCCTATCATATATATGTGTTTTACAAAGTACATCCTTTGTGTTCTGTAGATTACAGATTGAGGTCCTCCAGATTCCATACTCATGAATAAGAATGAGATATAAATCACTATGGTTAATAAACTTTGTATTCTTCAATTAATTTATTAAATTATTATATTTTTCACTTGAATCATCAAACTTATATAAAATAACATTTAGATTACTCTTTCAGTCTCAAAATTATAGTCCACATTTTTTTTTAAATATCTCAAAATAATTGTACAATTTTCATTTTTAGTAAAAAAAAAATGAATTTAATAAAATAATATTTTATTTGACTGGTTGAGATTTACAATGGTCCCACTTTTATTAATTTTTATGATTTTTGTCTCTTGACAATATTTTTAAGACGAAATGAGTACTATTTAAAAAGTTTCAGCATTAATTCTGAGTGATTTAAAATTTTGAACATATGTTTTTTTGATAAATTACATAAATTAAATATCGTGTTTTTTATGTATTGCACGTTTATTTTTATACTTTCAACCACCCAAGTATCGCGTTTATACGTTTAGTAGAGTTTAGTACAAGTGAACAAAAATGCAATATTTGGTAATGTTTGTGTGAAAAAAAAAAAAAAAAAAAAATGTGTGCAATGGCACGGGTACCTTTAACCTGTCACCGCATCAGCGATTTTTTCTTTCTCACCACCCAGCCGTCGCCCCGTCTGCATATACAGTTTTTCGTCCATATCCATGCCCGTGAGTTTGTGAAACGTAACACACATGTTTCTAAATTTTTTGAAAATCAAACTCGATTAATAGGTGCATAAGTTACGACATACTGATAAATATGCACACAATTAATCAACTATCCACTAATTATAAATCTACGATCCCCTACTCGCATATTGTATTTTTTTACTTGGTTTGTGTGACTATTTAATATATCTACTAATAACTACATAAATATTAAGTAACACAATAAATGTAGTTTATTAAAAAGCGGGTTCACTAGTATTTTGAAAAGTATATTTGCGGGTATTTTAAAACGGATGTGATGGGTTTGCAGATAGAGTTTACCCACGACGGGTATGCATCACCCACCACCCGTTAATATGTTCATTTTTTCACCCACGATAGATCTACGGGTAAAATAGACAAGGCACCCATCACGAGCGGGTACCCATAGGTTATCGGTTTTTCACGCTAGTTGCCATCCCAAATACCATATGGCATAGTGGAAAGTCATGTGACATCTTCATAAGAGGTAGAAGGTTTAAACGTAACTAAATACACATTTTGGGGCAAACAGTGAAAGTGGCGGAAACAGTCATGAGAACACATCAGTTACATCATCTAAATGTGAGTCAAAGACTCACCCTCCTTTGACAGACTAAACTAAAAAACTGCATATGTTTACCCCTTTTTAAAAGCCAAACACACCTAAGATACTTAAACTATCTTTTCATTTTACGCAAGCGAATTTACTGTTCGGGTTTATGGTTGCCAAAAAAGACCCAATGCAACATTTTGATGGTTTGCGTTTTGGTTTATTGTAATTCAAATTGGTCACGTTTAATATAGAGCTACACATACATTTAAAAAAAAAAAAAAAAAAAAAAAAAGGGCCCAATCTCTATATCTATACTATATATATGAGTAAATTGCAAAAATCATCCTTGTGGTTTGGCCAAATAGCACGTTTTGTCCTTATGGTTCATCAAGTGCAAAGATGGTCCGGATTTTCCACTATTACGTGCATTTTTTGTCCTCCATCACTAACTGCGTTAAGTGAGTTCCATTAATAATTACACGTTAGCCCTTTTGGCTAACGGCCGTTGCAGCGCCAGTCCTTTAACATAACAGCTGTTTATAATTTAAAATTTCATCCGTTTTTATACGTTTTCGTCCGTTTTGTTCGTTTTTGTCTGTTTTTATCCGTTTTCCTTACGTTTTGTCCGTTTTTATCCGTTTTCTGTTTTCATCCGTTTTCCTTATGTTTTGTCCGTTTTCTTTACGTTTTTGTCCGTTTTTATCCGTTTTAATATGTTTTTGTTCATTTTCCCCCTTTTTTTCTTCTTTTATTACATTTTTTGCTGTTTTTCTTACTTTTTTTTTGTCCTATTTGGACATATTGAAAAAAAGAATTCAACTTTTTTTTTAATTTAAAAAAAATAATTTTTTTTAATTTAAAAAAATCAATTTTTTTTTTCAAAATTTTCAATATGTTGAAATACTTTTTCTTTTAAAGTTTTTCGGAATTCTTTCTTCCAAAAATTTTATTCGAATTTTTTTTTCCAACTTTTTTTTTGGGAAAAAAATTCAGAAAAAAAGTTTTTCGAAAAAAAATGGAAAAAGAATTTCAGAAAAAAATTTTGGAAAAAATACTAGGAAAAAAAATTCCTATCATTTTTTTGAAAAAAAAAATATTTCAACATATGGAAATATGATGAAAAAAAAAAAAAAAAAAAAGAAAGCGAACAAAAAGTAATAAAGGAACAAACGAATAAAGCGGATAAAAACATAAGAAAACGGACAAAAATGTAACAAAAGCGGTCAAAATGTAACAAAACGGACAAAAGCGAATAAAACGGACAAAACGTAAAGAAAAATGGACAAAACGTGAGAAAGAGCGAACAAAAATGGATGAAAATGAACAAAAGCGGATGAAAACGGACAAAACAGACTAAAAGCGTAAGAAAAACGGATGAAACTTAATAAAAGCGGATAAAGCGGTCTAAAGAAAAGCGGATAAAAGCAGCGGATGAAAACGTTTTAAACGAATGATAACGGATGAAAGCGGACAAAAGCGTATAAAGCGGACGAAGATTTTAAATTATAAGCAGCCGTTAGATTAAATCTCTGGCGCGCTGCAGTTAACGGGCCGGTATTTACAGCACCGTTAGCCAAAAGGGCTAACGTGTAACTATTAACGGATCTCACTTAACGAAGTTAGTGATAGGGGACTAAAAGTGCACGTAACAGTGAAAAATCAGGACGATTTTTGCACTTAATGAACCACAATGACGAAACATGCAATTTAGCCAATGTTTTATATTCAAAATGAGTAATGTGTTATACCCAAAGTACCATTTATTAAAAATGGTAACAAAATCACTACTAAATTAATAGTTTCATTAATGTAATACCCAAATTTTTATCATTTTTTCGTTTATAATTTATAAACTTTTTTTTTCGTAATAACTACAAATTGAACCCGTAAGCATTGCATTAAAGGTTACACCTAAACCACAAGTTCGCATGTATAATTATTTGATGCTATACACCATTGTTTTGCACGAGTATTCATCTAGTATATAAAACATGGATTAAGTCTATGAATGGGGATCTATTGCAAACTGTTATAAAATTAAAAAGTGTAGAAAACCATTCATAGTGTGACACGTGTCACCCACCCTAATTTATACATACAATTCGTCCAGGGGTAATATGGTCTTTTGACCCATTTTTCTTTTTCCACCTCAAATTTCAAACGCACGTATCTCTTAAACGATAAACTTTTAGAAAACCGATTTCACCATAATTTATAAAAATTAATCCTCTTTAATTTGGTATAAATTTTGTTAAAAATTTTGAAACCTTTTTTTACATATCAAATGGGTGTTAATTTTCTTGATTTTTTGAGCATTTTCATCCATATTTTTTATCCTCATAAATGTTGATTCATGAAAAACTTAAAATATGAAAGTTATAGATTTTCGTTCATTCTTTGTACAGATTTTTGAATCACTCGAATCTCAAGTCATATGAGTAAGATATCACCCATTAAAGATGACTTTTTACTCATATTTTTTGCACACAAGGTGTTTGATGAAATGTCTAACTTAGATTTTTAGTGTTAAAATTGCGTCAAATGCTTTAATTTTTTTTACCACAACGCATTATTAATCATTTTATTAATTTAAGATTCAAAAAGTGAGGTTTTTTCAACCGTTAGTTTTCTTAAAGAAATGTATGTTTTGTTTATCAGTTAATCTTTGTTCATCAGTTAGTCTTTGTTCAATAGTTAATCCTGTTCATCCGTTAGTATTGTTCATCAATTAGTCTTTGTTCATTAATAATCTTTTTCAAGACTAATGAGGTGGTGGATAGTATTAAATGATGAACAAGACATAATTCTGTTCATCAAAACGAGATTTTGTTCATCACATGTCTTCCCATTTTACTTGTGTTCATCAATATCACCAGTTAGTTTTTATTCATTAGTTAACCTTTTTCATCGGTTAGTATTAACTGATGAACAAGACATACTTCTGATGAACAATATTTAATGATAAAAACATGATGAATAATAACTGACACTAACTGATGAACAAAAAACAATAACTGATGAACAAAAACATGTTGAAAAACAATCAACACTAACTGATGAACAAAACAACCGACACTAACTGATGAACAAAACATCTTAATAATGAATTTTTTTATTATTTAGTCTTTTTTATCAGTATTTAAAAAAAAATAAAAAAAAAATAGTAATGTTCATTAGTTCATCAGTTATTTTTGATATTGTTCATCAGTTATTTTTGATAATGTTCATCAGTTATTTTACATAATGTTCAGATTATTTTTATAGTATTCATCAATTGTCTAAAAGAAATCGATTTGTTCATTTGTTACTTGTTCATCAATTCATCGATTAGTCTTGTTCATCAGTTAGTATTGTTCATCAATAAAAAAAGTTATTCATCGGTTCTCTTAAATTTTGTTCATTAGTTTATCGGTATTAAAAAAATCATAATGTTCATCAGTTGTCGAAAAAATCATAATGTTAATGATTATGGTCACATGTTCATCACTTTATCATTTGGTTGTTCATCAGTTCAAAATAAACCAAAAATAACAAAAATAACAAAAGATGTATTTTTGTATACCAATTAGTGCATTTGAATATACTTCTATAATAAAAATCTCATTTATGTATTTTATAAACACTTTATATGCACTAAATATGACTAAGACGTCAACATTAATGTGCAATATCTCACTCATATCATATCGGATTTGAGTGATTCAAAATTTTGGATAAAGAATGGTCAAAAGCCTACAATTTTCATGTTTTAAATTTGTCAAATTCGGCTTTTAAACTAGTCAAAATAGGAGCCAAAAATGCCAATAATTTTAAGAAACTCAACACCCATTTAAAAGTTGGAAAAAAAGTTGAGATTTATATATCATAATGCATACCAAATCAAAGAGAATTAAATTTTAAAAAATTTGGTGAAATAAGTTTTTCAGAAAAATTTGTCGTTTAAAAGTTATTTCCGTTTGAAGTTTTGGGGTGAAATAAAAAATGGTTTAAAAGGACCAAAATGCCTCATAACCAAAATGCCACATGTCACTCAATGATAGGTTTTTTAGACTTTTCAATTTTTTTCACTTTACAAAGGATCTCAACTCTTAAAAGTCTATTTAACAGTAACAATTTTTTTCAAATGTCCAATTATCTCATAAGAAATTTAAAAAGTACTCGCCCTAGTGCTTAGGGGGTTGTGTTTAAGCTTATTTTTCTTGGGTTCTCCACATTTTGATTAACGGGCTCTTTCACATAGCAAAACAGGAACTGAACGCTGCAAGTTGGGCCAAGCCCAAAATATAGTATGAATGATGTTTGCTAGGCAATAAGAGAAAGATATTGAAGCGTTCTACAAAAGTAACAAGTTCCAATTATACAAGTTACAACTTCTACAAGTGAACATCCCAGCCTTCTATATTCATAGTCACAGATGATTAGTAAGGTTGCGTTTGTTTTTTCAGATGTTTTTTATCTGGTCTGCTAAATCATGTCTGCGAGAAAAGAGGCCGATTTAAAATTTTAAGATATAATAACTAGCCGAATACTCACACAAAGCGACGATGTATAGCGGTGAATAATTATATTTGCGAAATCTTAATTTTGGTTTGACCATTGATGCAAAACTTTCGAGTTCAATTAGTAGTTATTGCTAGAAAAAAGTTCACGGGTTGGAAACAAAAAATAATAGAAGTTTAAAGATTAAAGTAAAAAGCAGTCCTCTTCGCGCTTGCCGACAAAAGTAAAAAGAAGTGCCTTTTTGAAAAAAAGCAAACACCGCCTAAGTTGCAACATCTAACAAGTGACCAATCCTAGTATTCTATGGACCTCCTGCGCAAAGACCTAAAGTTTTGGAAAATAACCAAATTTAAGTGAAGCGGACATGTACTCTGCGCCAAAACTGAGTTAACCAAAAAATAAGAACCAAACCTTTCATTTTAATTTGTAATCTACAAGCGAAACTCAAGTGCATGTTGCACTTAATTAGTTTTATAGCCATAAAAACGGCCTCTAAATCAAATATTAATATTAGTGATACGTTTTCTAGTCCTTCCTAGCACTTGACAAAAAACTTAAAACCTCGCCAATGAGCGACACCATTAAACACCAATGCACAAATCTATAAAAATAATTATGAACTCTTTACTACCATCATTTAATAAAATAGAACCTGCATCAACTTCTAAATTCACATGATTTGATTTTCAACCTCATGATAAACTAGTAATGAGATTGATAATAGACTGATGATCAAACTGATGTTAGAGATAAGGCTTATAGATGAAGCATACAACATAACTGTTGTGAAACTCTTTCGCCAAATTATATATTTATGATCCTGAAAACTTGAAAAGCACAGCATAAATTCTTAATGTGTAAGACTTTACTATTTGACTTTTTAGGGTCAAAGAATACCATTCTGGTTCTTTTACATCTTTACAACCATTAATTCCAACAACAAATGTAAATTAAGAAAAAATGGAGATCTTAGTACACGAAAATTCATCACTAGTTTTAAGTGCAACCATATAGTGAACCAAATAGTGCAGTTATCTCTACAGTTTAAACTAATTCCTCATCCAGGGAAAAATTGTTTCTTAAATTTATGCCAAACAATCCACCCTTCTGGATCACGATCTACTCTATCTCGGATAAAGACTCTATCCGAGCTAGCAAGAACAGTACTCAACGCCAAATTACTATTCATTTTCCCACGTTCTATGAGCCAATTATACACAGCGAATCTAAACTTAATCTTCTGAATAGAGTACCCTAAAAACGCTGGATATGCAACTAATGAAGACACATTATACCCCAAATCATTTACATGATAATCTATCTTCATCTCAATTACCACTTTACTTTGGTTAATAACTTGGGGTGCTATTTTCACCATTTTTGTAACATCTTCAGGCCTTAAACCAGCATTAACTAAACAGTCAAACCTCTCTTGGAGATCCTCTCCATTCCCACGAAATACCTTGAGAGCTTTACTCATCTTGTTAGAGTTTTCAACGAAACCAGTTTAATAAAAATTGACTCTTTTACGTGAAACTTTCTCCTTTAAAGTTGTAACGCGCCTTCACCTTTTTACCAAGAACCCAGTTCCTTAACTCTCGCGGGTTTTCCTTTATAATATCACAAAGACGTTTTTTCCCTAAATTTAATGTGCTTAGTAAGCTTTTGACCGTTTTCAGCACGCAAGAACCAAGAACAGCCGAATGGGTACGAATAATATTTGCAGCATCCTCAACATCCATGTCAATTGCAAGAAGAAAATGATATCCATTTTTCAAATTTGACAGAAAATTTTGGATCTCAATTTCTCGAAATTGTTTAAACATCGAAAACATGTCATCAACCGAAGCTCCAAACTTTATCAAATACACGATTAATGAAATAGTTGTAGCTCCCGATTCTTCAAGAAGAATCGAGGGATTCTTAGTTAATAATTCTCCTAGATCCTCATTGTTTAAACCAAATTTCTTTAGCAAATCAAAAGTTTTTAGAATCTTGCTCGGTCGTAAGAATTTTCCTCCAATATATGCTCCTCAAACCAGCTACTTACAATCCCAACATTCTTTAACTCCTCTAAAACCTTCGAGAAATCCTCACTTACTAGAACATCCGGGCACGAAACCACAAGCTTAGTAACACTAGCTTGAGAAAAACCCTTTGCTTGAAGAGACTCAAGCTGTGACAGCAAACACCCATCTTCATATCCAAAAACCTCACGCACATCCATATAAATCTTCCAAATCTTATTCGAAGCAATACCATACTCACAAAACACGTGATAATTCGCTAACAACTTTTTATCATCTGTCAAATACATCATATTACGTGGCAAAAGCTTAGAATATTCACAGGGCTTCAAACCCATACTCTCGAAAAAGGGCTCAAACTCGTTAATCGGATGGTAACAAAGCAACCTTCTCAAAGATTGCTTAGCATCCTTTTTATTTTTAACACCTTTCAACAGCTTTCCTAAAAACTCGGGCGAGTTTTGACTAATATTTTCGGCATCAGAATACTGCAAACTACTTGTAGAATGCAAATACTCAATCAAAGCATCTTGTGCTTCTACAAAACTATTGTTTTCTTCTATTTCCCCAATCAACTTTTCACCAATTTTTGTTCCAAGAGATTCTTTTCTACCATAAAACCTAAAATTATTCGGGTTTCGAGCAATGTGCCTAAAACTAGTACTTATTGATGGGTTATAATTTTCAGCCAAATTAACAAAAACCCTTTTGAGAACTAAACTATTTCTAACGTTTGACAGATTTATCATGATGAAATTTGCATAAAGTTTAGTACTAAGTGTAAAAATGAATATAAAGATACATTATTTTCAAGGAATAATTCTATGTAAAGAATCATAGTTGATTTCTGACCTTTATTGCAGATGAGTATGAAGAAGGATAGATTAAGAGGTTGAAATTTGATTGTTTATTTTCTTTTTACCAATTTGAGGTGGTGTTTGGTATTGGCTTTTTGAGGATCTTGGATTATAGGGTTTTGGTGTTTCGGTTTGTGGTTACAGGGTTTTGAAGGGGTGGTGTATGCTCATGTTGTGAAAGTTTATGGGTTCACAGTGTTAATTTCTCTTTTTATATGCTTCAATAGGAATTTTAAGTAAGAGATGTTTGACATTGCTTTTTTTCTTTTAAAGTAAAAACCAATATTTTACCGTTTTTCATTCGAACGGATTTTGGTTTTCTGCTTAAAATCACACAAAATAATTATTCGTAAGCAGCTACTATTAACCATGTTTATTCCACTCACAAAACATAACTCAAATATAAACACAAGTAACTTTCAGAAGCCTTCTACTTATAAAAGATATGTGATATGGAGCAAATGAGTCAGTCAACGAAAGTCAACATATTGGTCAAACATCAAAGTCAACAACCCATTTAACCACTTTTCCCGCCCATTCATTTTATAATCTCAGTTGTATAAATAGCTGCTAGTAAACACTTAGTGATTAATTCATGATTTTGTAAACATTTCTCTTCTGTAACAAACTCAACAAACTAATAACAAATCCTTTCTCAAGTTCGAATCTCTTATTCTTGTTCAAAGAGTTCCTGCTTGTGAATAGTTCTTCTTCATTTCATTTGATTTTTGGAAGAACATATTTGGAGTCTATCATTTGGTATCTAGAGCCTCTTTCCTGGCAAACCACAATCAAGATTGTTACACTGACTTTCTTGATTTCCGGTTGTCTTCTCCGGTCAAATTCCGACAAAGAACAAAGATTCAGGCAAGAAATTAGCCACCACTAATTTCACTGTTCTTTTACATCTGATTAGTGTCAACCAATTGTACGATCACAAGACTAGCGCATTGGCTGCTTAAATCCTCTAGTTTTGAACACGCTGATCAGAAGCAATTGGGTTGAGTAATCAAGAACAGCACCAATAGACATTATTCAATTGTTGATGAGTGATAATGTGATTGGTATAATGGTGGAAACAAGAAATACTAGTAGAATTCAAGAACCTTCAATGGAGTCTCTTCAACAAACAGTTAACGAGTTGCAGAGAATGATGCAAGAAATGAATACTGAGTTAATGAGATTAAGATCGGGTGAAGGAACTAGCAATGGGAATCAGAATCATGGAGGTTTTAATGGTGGTCAGCAGATGCAGTTTACCAGAGTCTCCAAGATTGAGTTTCCAAGATTTGGGGGTGAAGATGTGCGGGGATGGATATTCAGGTGTGAACAATTCTTCAAAGTGGATAGAGTACAAGACAATTTTAAGGTAAATCTTGCTTCAATCCATTTACATGATCTGGCACTTATGTGGCATAAACAGTTTGTGAGATTTGTTGGTGATGATGTTAGTTGGGAAGTGTATAAATTGGCTATTGTTAAAAGGTTTGGAAAAGAGTATGATGATCCTTTGGGTGAGATCAAGAAACTAAGGCAAGTAGGGTCTATGCAGGATTACATTGATGCTTATGATACATTGTTGAGTAGAGTAGATATTACTGATGCACAATCCATGAGTTTCTTTATGGCTGGACTACAAACTGAAATTGAGTTGGCAGTTAGAATGTTTAAGCCCAGTTCTTTAGCAGAATTGTATGGATTGTGTAAATTGGAAGAAGCTAAGACTGGAATCTTGAAACAGAAACAAAAGATGGCTATACTTTCCACACCAAGATTTCACAACACACATAATGTTACTAGCCCAAAACCTTTAGCCTTACCTGCTCCAAATGCCAATTGGAGGAATAGGGCATCTACATCTCAAAACAACCCACAAAGGAAACAATTAACCCAAAAGGAGTTGGAAGAAAAAAGAGCAAAGGGTTTGTGTTTTTACTGTGATCAGAAGTATGCACCAGGACACAAGTGTAGTGGCATTTGTTTAGTTTGGAAGTGATTGCAGAAATGGATCATGAGGAGAAGGAGGAAACAGGGGAAGAGATTGTGTTTGAAAGTTTGAATGAGGATATTCCATGGGAACCAGGTCCAGGAAGTATAGAAACAATGAGTCCACAAATTTCATTGAATGCTATCACTGGAGTTAGTAGTTATCAGACCTTAAAAGTCAAAGGGAATGTAGGCAAACATGAGCTATGTATCCTTATTGATTGTGGAAGTACACACAATTTTTTGGATGTCAACACTACCAAAAAGATTGGGTGTAAGATTACAACAACTTGTCCCATGCAAGTGGCCATTGCAGGAAGAAACAGTCTTCTTAGTGAAACTATGTGTAAAGATTTTTCATGGACTTTGCAAGGTGAAACATTCACAACTTCAGTGATGTTATTACCATTAGGTGGGTGTGAAATGGTATTAGGCATTCAATGGTTATCAACTTTGGGTAACATACTGTCAAACTTCAAGGAGTTGAGAATGAGTTTTAAGTACAAAAACAAATTGATGACATTAAGAGGATCTACAAAAGCAACTCTCCAATGGATGCAAGGAAGAATCAGTCCATTTCAGTGTTTTTCTATGGCTATGTGTGTCTATCCAGCTACAATGTTACAGTGAGTATCTTTGGGAACGATAGTTCACTTCCTTTGTTAGCACCATTGTTGCAAGAATTTGAAGATGTGTTTGTTGTTCCATCTACTCTACCGCCTGAAAGAAGCCATGATCACAGAATACCACTCAAAGAAGGAGCTCAACCGGTGAATATTAGACCTTACTGAGACACCTCCTACACAGAAAGATTCAATAGAAGCTATGGTGAATGAGCTTTTGAATTACGGAGTAATTAGGCACAGTCAAAGTTCTTACTCTTCTCCTATTGTCATGGTCAAGAAGAAGGATGGATCTTGGAGGATGTGTATTGACTACAGACAACTCAATAAATTGACAATCAAAGATAAGTTTCCTATTCCCTTAATAGAAGAATTGATAGATGAGTTGTGTGGATCATTATTTTTTCCAAAGCTGGATCTGAGATCGGGTTATCACCAGATTAGAATGCATGATAGTGATGTTGCTAAGACAGCCTTTAAAACTCATGAGGGACATTATGAGTTTCTAGTTATGCCATTTGGACTTACTAATGCTCCCTCTACATTTCAATCCTTAATGAATACAGTCTTTAAACCTTATCTGAGGAAGTTTACATTGGTCTTTTTTGATGACATCTTGGTCTATAGTCCCAATAAGGAATCACATATGGAGCATTTGAGGTTGGTCCTACAGATAATGAGGGAACATCAATTGTATGCTAAGTTGAGTAAGTGTACTTTTGGGGTCACAAGGGTGGAATATCTAGGCCATATTCTTTCTGATAAGGGGGTAGCAACAGATCCAACCAAAGTGGAGGCAATGAGAAATTGGCCCAAACCTTTAAATTTGAAGCAGTTGAGAGGTTTTTGGGTTTAAGCGGTTATTATAGAAGATTTATAAAGAACTATGCTCTCATAAGTCAACCTCTTACAGCTCTGTTAAAAAAGAATGCTTTTCTTTGGAATGCAAATGCTGAATCTGCTTTTGAAGCACTCAAAGTAGCTATGTCACAAGCACCAGTGTTGAAGTTGCCTAATTTCAATGAACCTTTTATAGTAGAAACTGATGCTTCAGGGATAGGTATTGGAGGCGTCTTACAACAAGGTGGCTATCCAGTTGCTTTCATGAGTAAATCATTGGCTCCTAAACATTACAGTTTATCCACCTATGAGAAGGAGTTTTTGGCAGTTATTCAAGCTTTAGATAAATGGAGGGGCTATTTGCTTGACAGACACTTCACTATCAAAACTGACCATTTTAGTTTGAAGTATCTGATGGATCAAAGGTTTACTACACCAATTCAAAGAAAGTGGTACGCCAAAATTAATGGGGTTTGACTATGACATTGTTTACAAAAAGGGTAGTGAGAATGTACCTGCTGATGCTTTATCAAGAGTGGTGCATAATGGTGAATTGTTGCAAATCACTTGTAGTACAGTCAGTAGTGAGTTGTATGGAAGAATTAAAGAAGGTTGGAATAGTGACAAGGAGTTACAATCCATCATTGCCAAGTTACAAAACAATAGTACTTCTGCCAAACACTATACTTGGTCAGCAAATCAACTGTTGAGGAAAGGGAAATTGGTAATTGGAAAGGATAAGCAATTAAGGAAAGACCTGTTGAAGCATTTCCATAATGAAAACCAAGGTGGACATTCAGGAGTGCAAGCTACTTTGAAGAGAATTAGTGCTCATGTGTATTGGAAGAAAATGAGGAAGGAAGTCAAGACATATGTAAGAACTTGCAGTATTTGCCAAAGATTCAAACCTGAATTAGTACCTTACCCTGGGCTGCTACAACCTCTTCCTATTCCTACTCAAATTTGGACTGAAGTTTCTATGGATTTCATTGATGGTTTGCCTATGTCTAAAGGTAGATCAATGATCATGGTGGTGGTAGACAGGTTGAGTAAATACAGTCATTTCATTCCTCTTACTCATCCTTACACTGCAATAACTATGGCACAAGCTTTCTTGGATAACATTTACAAACTTCATGGGTTACCAAAAGTAATTGTGAGTGATAGAGATACTATTTTCCTCAGCAGATTTTGGAAGGAGTTGTTTAAGCTGTTACAAGTAAGTTTGCACATGAGCTCAGCTTATCATCCTCAAAGTGATGGTCAAACTGAAGTGGTTAATAGGTGTTTAGAATGTTACTTGAGGTGTATGAGTGGAGACAAACCCAAGGAGTGGTTCAATTGGATTGCACTTGCAGAATATTGGTATAACACTTCCTATCACACATCTATTGATACTACCCCTTTCCAGGTTGTGTATGGCCAAAAGCCACCAGCTCACATCACTTACAATTCAGGAGATAGTTCAGTAGAAACAGTGGATAGATCTTTGACTACAAGAGAATCTGCTATACAAGTGTTGAAGTTTCATCTCAAAAGAACACTAGATCGGATGAAGATTATGGCAGACCAAAGAAGAACTGAAAGGGAGTTTAATGTAGGAGATTGGGTGTTCTTGAAATTGCAACCTTATAGACAATCCACTTTAAGGAAAAGTAAGCATCACAAACTTTCTTCCAGATATTATGGTCCTTTCAAAGTTTTAACAAGGATTGGACAAGTGGCATACAAGCTAGAATTGCCTGCTGATACCCAAATACATCCTGTCTTCCATGTGTCACAACTCAAAATATATAGAGGAGATACCCCAAATACATCTGGTACACTGCCTGTATGTGATTCAAATGGGGTAGTTCCTTTGGAGCCATATGCTGTGTTGGATAGAAGGATGGCAAAGAAAGGCAATGCTGCAGCAGTCTATGTTTTGGTTCAATGGCTCAATGGCAATGTGGAAGATGCAACATGGGAGCTGTATGATGACATCGCTGCTAGATTCCCAAATTTTGATCTCAATGCTTAGTTACTTGTGGACAAGTAACATTTGAAGGGGAAGGCAATGATATGGAGCAAATGAGTCAGTCAACGAAAGTCAACATATTGGTCAAACATCAAAGTCAACAACCCATTTAACCACTTTTCCCGCCCATTCATTTTATAATCTCAGTTGTATAAATAGCTGCTAGTAAACACTTAGTGATTAATTCATGATTTTGTAAACATTTCTCTTCTGTAACAAACTCAACAAACTAATAACAAATCCTTTCTCAAGTTCGAATCTCTTATTCTTGTTCAAAGAGTTCCTGCTTGTGAATAGTTCTTCTTCATTTCATTTGATTTCTGGAAGAACATATTTGGAGTCTATCAATATGCAACGAATTATGAGGTGGTTGGGATTGTGTTCTGAAACATTTATTGCATTTGGAAACGTAGATGAACAATTTTGAGAGTGTACATATATAGAGGCAATCTGATTCTGATTTTTCTAGCGTAATAATCAATCTGAGAGTAACTTGTTTAAAACAATCGTTTTTGAAACACAGCGCCTACTAGTTATTCAAAATCTAAATGTAAAAATCTAAAAGTCACAAACTGGAGAAACCAATGACCGAAAAAGTACTTAAGAAGTCCGTTTGGATAAAGCTACATACACATTTGGTAAGAGATCGATCGGCTGATTTTTGGCAGGTGGATCTAATAAAGACCGCGGCAATTTTTCATATGCATCAGCAGTAATTTCTCGATCAAGCAAATTCTTCCTTAGATCCTCCATCTCATATGACTTACAAATAAAATATTTTGAGGTTTTATACTTTCTAGTGAGAATTAAGTAGGCAAATCCGAACTGAAGTTTTCAACATTCTAGTTTTGTCTTTCTGTCTTTCTCGGAGTCCACGAACGAGCATTACAAGGAAGATTTTAGTACAGTCCTGGGAATACAAACACAAGTCTTAAAACAGATCTTTTTTACAAAGAGAGGAAATTTGTAGTGTTTTATATATTTGGATTTTTTAACTTTTAGGAACAACTAATTTCCCAAATTTATGTTATGACACTACACGATATCCAACAAAATTTTCCAAAATCACTAACAACTTCCTATAATTTCTCAAACAAAAATGCAATTCACTCTCATCATTGGCTATGTGATCGAAAAATGCGGAGAATGTTTCTAACTATTTCTTAATATCGGCAGATTTTATGAAATGTTTGCTATTAACAATAGCCGTGGGCTGTTGTTAGCATTTCCCTTTATATTTTAAAGGAAAAAAAACGAAGAAGAAGAAAGAAATAAGTTTAATATTATAGACTTATAGTGGTAACGGGTCAAATGGGTTGAACGGTTCAAAAATCGATCAATCTTCATTTTAATGCATACAACCCCGAAGTCATTAGACCTGCAAAGTTCGAGTACCATTATAATTACATAACATGTATAATCAATCATACTTAACTAGCTAAAGACAAAAAAGTGTTCCTGGTCAACCCGGCCTCACCTGTTGCCCGGCGCCCATCCTGCCCATTGCCAACTCTACGTGCCGCCCTTATCCAGAACTCCTAGATAGACCTAGGGAAGTTGTTTAACTGTTAGAGGAAGTACAAGTTTCGTCTTTGTCTTTTGGGTTTATGAAGGATTATTACTAAGTGTCTTCATAGTTTGACATTATTGTTTGTCAATATATTAAATCCTTCCTTGTTGGCATTACTGTTATGGAAATTGTTTGTAGCACATCGTTGCACAATAAAAGAACAAGTCTTGGTTAATTTTTAAGTATACAAATAGGAAGTGTTTCACAATGTCAGAACAAAACTTAATAATTCTTTTTTAAATATAGAAGAAGACAGCATAAAGAAATCCAACAAGAAACATTTATATATTTAAGCGTATTACTTTCACATCTGTCTTGAAAGAATCGGAAATCATCCAAATTTATCGACTTTGCAAGCTTAATTTTTATTGAGAATAATCATTTATAGAGGAAGAATGTTCATTGCAAAAAGATTGTCAATTTTCAGACGGTGAATCAAAAGAATGACACAGAACTAACTTTAACCATAATTTTTTAAGTTTTACAATAACACCAAGTCACCAAGGCTCTATTCTACAACGATTAAGCGGGTTAATCTCGCTTCGTAATAGGATATGCGCTAATAACTTCGCGTGCTGAATGAAAATATGAATTTAACCCCGACTGTGTTCTGTGTTTTCTTTTAATTTTGACCCTTATTAATTTCTTGTAACGAAACAAATGACAACAGCATGGTTATCAAGTATAAACGCACACATTTTACACTCAAGATCTCAAAGTTCATTTACAAAAATCTCCTTTCTTGATCATCTGCAACTTTTTCTTCTTGACTATGTAATTGGGAAATCATGTATTTCTTGCAACCGCTTAACACAAATGAATATTCAACTAAAAAGGTTTGTGCTTTCTTGATTGACTTCTAGCTTATCTTGGATGGGAAAAGGGTATTTTCAGAATCATCTTCCAGATTTAAAATTTCTTCGCCATCAAGATTCGTGGAGTGGTGATCGTCATATGAAGTTGTGATTTCCGAATTTTGAGACTTATTAGGTTTCTGTTGCTTATGCTGATCAAACATCTTCTTTAGTTGTTTTGCTTGTTCTTCTATTCTCAACTGTAAGTTCCTTTGAATCTGAAATCAGAAACAAATGTAAATAGATTGTTTTCCCACTTTTAAATCGACATCAGTTCTTCATTACTTCATAAAAAAGGCCTTAGAACTAATTAAGATATACCTCTAGTTGCTCATGGAGTTGCCTCTGTACAGCAAGTTGCATTTGAAGTGCATCCTTAAATTGCATGCCACTGATTAATAAATCAATGTTTCAGGTCAAACATACAATATCTATGTTGATTTTCAACAAATCCTATAGTGAACATAGGAAACAAAATCCCAAAAGGATACTCGTTTAAGACTAATAAACACGAAGCTTACGTTATATTTTCAATCTGCGATATAGTATCAATGTTAGTTCTCTTCTCCATATTTCCTACAACCAATAGAAACCCTATCAGAATATTAACACTTTTAAAGCATCGTATCATATGTACCTCACATAATATAAACTTAAAACAAAACCTATGATATAACAAAGCTCTTTGTACCTTTTGCATTTTCCGGCAAGTATTTGGCTATTCTGTATTTCTGGAAAAGACATTATAACTCATTTTCAGTATAACAAAATCTAGAAAACTTATTAGAGACAAAGTTAATTTTGTTATAACTAGTACCTGCAAATGACTTTTCACATGAAAGATTGTTAACCCGTCGGAGTCCATGAGTTTCAGTATCGCCTTTGGCGTGGCCTCTAGTAAAAAAGTTTTAAGGAAAAACAATTACAGAAAATTTAAATGGGTGAAAGTGGCATATAGTAGAATAGTCTTTATAAAATAAAGTACGTACTTTCAGCACCACCGAGTAAGCTCACACACTCCACAAACCGATCATGGAGATCTTGAGTCCATCTGATTCGTGTTTTACTCGGCACAGCAGTTCCAGAATTAGTACCGTTGACAGAAACTTGCCCTGAAGGTGGTCTAGAAAGACCGAACTGCCCCTATTTATTGACAAACCAAAACAAACATTATTATCAAAATACGTAACTAACAAGCAAGAAGGAACAAAAATAACAACAAAAGAGAACTTACACCAATATCCAGATTTCCATCATAACAAATAGATGATTGCGACTGTCTCCATTCAGAAACATCAGTTTCATCGAGTAACTTCCTTTTTAGCTCCCTTATTTGATCCTTTTCGGATGGATTACCAAATTTCATCTTAAACGATCTATCAAATGAACTAAAGTACCCATCTTCACGAGGTTGCACAAAACGATCAAACCTCATCTGGGGAGAAGAAACATCATTATTTTCATTAAAAGATCGCTGAACGCCATTTTGTGAAAAGCCCAAGTATCTTTCAGTCGCTAAAAGTGCAGAAGATGGTGATCCTATTTGTTCCATGATCGTTTTACTACAAGATGGAGTTTCTTGTCTATAACTTATCATTTGTTGTTGATGTTGATTTTCTTGTTCTTGCTGGTTAACGACATCGGAAGGCAAAATGGTAATTCCAACTTGCCATGGATGTTGTTGTGCACCACCATATTCTCTAGCTTTAAGACTGTAAACCATTTCTTGGTTACATCCAATCTTAAAAGTACTCATTCTTTCTGTCAAAACCTGTGTTTTTTAGATCAAAACTTCTAGCAATTTTGAATAATTTCTTCAAGAATTTGATCAAGATTCGCGATAAGAACACGAACAATATCAAGAAATAAAGATGGGAGACTTAAAAATTATGGAGGTCACTTAAAAATTATGTCTTTGTAATGCTCAAAAGTGAGTTTCTAATTTCATTATGGATACAAGGAAGGCACTTCATATATATTATTCTTTGTGAGTATAATATTCAACATGACAACATCCATCTATCTTCCGATGATTCCAACTCATTAAAAGTTCACATAAATAGAAATAAAAAAGATATTTTTTTCTCGTTATATACACTGTCAAAATAAAATTTTGTCTCTTGCATGATTCATTGCATTGTTGATAAACTATAAATATTCTCTTAAAGATAATTAACATAGTCCAAATAAGTTTCACGAGCCGCCTGTTTTATGATTCCTAAATTTTATTTTATGTAATTTCTAAGCTGTTATGAGATAATAAGAGAATATTAGAGGTATGGCATCAATTATAATTGTTGGTGAATTATAGCATATATTCATATTCATGTCCATATTTTTCATTTTATTCCAAAGCACAAACTCAAAAAGGTAAATACGAATAAGCAAATCTTTAAGTGTGTTAGGTTGAATTGAATATAATCAAGTGGACGTACTTGAGATATAAATAATACAAATGGACATTGTTTTCATATTTCTAGGGTTAAATGTACTAAATAAAAACTTAGTGTTCACAGTTTTAAGCAACATGCAATTTTTAGCAAACTAGCAACAAACTTCAGATTTTATTACTGTATCAAGAAAGTAAGGCGTCTTGCCTAAAATAGACGAAAACATAGTGAACTCATGATGGAGTTGTATGTGGCTATATATTATCATGATCGTACGTACCCTAACCTCTTTTATGGTTTGCCGGTTAAAAAAAATATCTTCGATGGTATAACCAGAAGGGTCTCGGAGGAATGTGCAATAGGTGCCGTCGCACATTGCCCCAATTAAAAAGAGCAACATTTTTACTAGTTTTGCATATAAATACGTATAATACTTAACATATATGAGTCATATAATTCAAGTTTATATGCAATTTCTCTTTAGTTTACAAATGTAATAGGTTTTTTTTTTTTGTTATTGCCTAGGGCCACCGAAACCCACGAGACGGCCCTGAGTATAACTTAGCTACAAACTAATAATGTATATATAGTAATAACACTTAAAATACAATGTATATCAGATTTACATTTACGACTAAGGAGGGAAGGTGAAAGGAGCACACTTCGTGATAAGGAAATCTAAACCGAATGGGAGTCGGGTGTGGCATGGGCCACATCCGAATTTAAGTCACGAAGTGTCATTTGTTTCCAAAATGTGTTATTTTTTAGTACGTGTAACTTCCGATAATAATTTTTGCTACTTTATATCTTTATATATAGGGCAACTTGAGTTTAGCCTAAAAAGTTGTATTGTGCAAATTTTAGTACGTATGATGAATTTTTATAAAAGGTTTGTGCAAGATCCTTCTGAAAACACTTGTGAAACACTCACGTAAAAATCCTAGATCCATCCATGACCAAGGTGAATGCTCAATATACTCATTTGTAAAGAACTTCAACATTCGAACATATCTATTCGAATTTTAGGAGAAGAGAAAACCAATCCCAGATTGAACAGTATCCATCAAGTTGGGATCTTGAGGTATAAAGTGCTATTATGGCTGATTAACTCACAAAATTCATAATTTTTTTTCCCTTTATTTGTGAAGATTAGTTTTCATGGAAAAAAGGGAGAACTGTGTTTAGTAATTACATAGGACATCATTCATAACTCTCTATAAAACTAAACACTGCAACCAATAAAAATATTAACTCTTCGATATCTAACATTTAAGTTCTGAGTAAAATACGTCATTCGTCCTTAAACTTGTCAAAAAACATCATCGTGGAACATACCTTCGCATTTTCGTCATTGTGAGTTCCTTTTTCAAGTTTTTTCATTCAACTGAGTCCCTTGACCCGTTATCCCTCGGTCAATGTCCCGTTATATATTGTCAAATCCTGTTATCCATTTTGTTTTGAGGGTATATGCGTCTTTTTAGCGTAACATAAATTTCTCTAGCATTGTACTATGTAGTAGACGTCTAATCCATTTTACCGCCATGAACTCTAATATAACTAAGCCCTGTACTCATTGCTCATCCCTAAACTTGTTTTGGAAGCTTACCCAAAAAACCCAAATGCAATGTCAAGCCTGAAATCTAATTATTTTAGATGACAAATTAAGAAGCCCTAACCTTGGTTTATGTAACACCCCCAAATCTCGGTACAGCGGAAGACTTAATCAAGTTTTCGGGGCGTTACTATTGGATTGGTATCGCACACAAGTATAGCAAAAGATAGTCATTTAACATTCAAAACCAATCCCAAATTTAAATATTCAAAACATTTAATCCAAAAGTATAAATATTATGCCCAAAACATAGTTTAGTAAAATAGGTCCCCAAAGTTTATCAGAGTCAGAAATGATCCTTGAACCCCGCCTTTTTGCCAAGCTTCCACCGATCACGTATTCCAAACATCTCTCAAATACCTGAGAAATCATGCTAAAAGGTCAGCTTACGCTGGTGAGTTCATAGTTTTAAGTTCAACAAAATCATAGTCGACCTGTAAGAGTTGATTTGCTATGCAAGACCTAAGATAGAATAAATACCGTTTGCACACACCGATCCTACCCTACAACCAAATCCCGCATCCAGGGATTTCTCGGGCCCCCGCGACTCTAGTCCAGCACTGTCGTGGCAAAATTTAGAACAATTGCCAACCCCGGAATAGGTCGAGGTAGAAGTCTCTTCTTAGCTAGGAAACGGTCTAACCTAGTCTAAGGCAACAACTACCGCACATCTATCTACACAGTCAAGCACATAAGCAAATCCAAATAGTTTTAACGGTCCAAAAACAACAGCATGATTCTCACCCCAAAATAGTTCAAAACGTAGATAAAAGTGGGGCTATGAAACTCACCTCAAGCAATCAACGCAAGCAATCAACGCACAAATAAACACTAGCAGAAGATAACGGTATCACAGCACAACAACTATTGACTCGGCACAACCTATTAATGTAGACCAACTTTAATATATATATTCCTCAAAATCAACGTTATCTACCCCGATATATTCCATTTCGTTATTTCCAAAAACGTCTCGTTTCACCATTTAATCCTAGTGTTTGGTATTCCTCGTGTGGTTGTATCGACTCAATATGATGCCATGAATGCACTCAAACAACCAATATATAACTCAATGCGACACAATGAGACCTCTAAACGATAAGCTCCATAGTTCAATAAGTTTCGGAATAAATAGTAGACCTTATCGAATTCGTCAACTCGATAAACTCATTCATTTACTCGTGTCGCTTATTATCCCATAAATCAATCGTATCCTAAAGAGTCATAAGGATAATTCACCCATTAATAGGGTTACCCAACGTACCTAGCAGGCTCTTATTAGATTCGTCAACCTAATAAGTCCGCTACCCACGTGGATCAACACTATTAATGCTAGGTTATCCGTAACCCATGCACACAACGTAAGCAAATAAATACTTAAACTAGTATTAAATGTCCAAGATCGACATTTATTGATAAACGTGTACTCGAAACATTAATTACTTATTTATTACAAAACATTTCCAATTTAGTCGTTAGTTTCCATTTAAAAATAGTAAATAATAAGATAAAACTTGTTATCTACATTTTTGGTACAAAAGCCCATTTATTATTTATATTTCATAGTTTATTAGCATTTTCATGTATAAATATATATTTCGTCAAATTCCAATATTAACCTCATATCGTTATTCGTTTCGAGTCCACAAGCACGAGTCATAACTTCTCGGCTTTTAATCAATCAATAGTCCAAATTATACTAAAGTCCATGTTACGGCTTTGTCGGAGTCAACTATTGACTAAAAAGTCAAAGTAACGCCGACGTAGCTCAAAGTCAACAATATATATATCAAGTCCAAATTCAAAAGTCATAATAGCGCAATTCAATCCCAAACCAACTCAAAACAATCTCGCCAACCAATCAATCAACCAAAAGTACTCGAAACCAATGTTATGACCCTAATGGTCATGACACGGTCGCGGCTAAGACCACGTGAACCAAACAAGCTCTAGAAGCTTTTCGGCTCCACGCGTCTCATCCAAACATCAACTACATCAACCAACAAGCTACCAAATCGACCGACCCGGACCCGTGGTCCATGTGGGTCACGTACGACACCAACCAAGACCCCTACGTGGGTTCCTTGGTTCGTACATCCCATATCTCACAACCAAACACAACCAAATAACTTCCACAACATCCCAATTCAATCATTCAAGCTCCAATCAACAACCAAACACAAAACCCATCATCTATCTTAACCAAAAATATGAAACTAAACCCTAAATGCATAAACCCATCAAATTGATACACCACACATTTACCAAACACTAATTACTTGTTTATTTAGTCACTAATTAGACTTAATTTCATGTTCCACCCAAAAGCCCCAAATTTCATCTTTAGGTCGAAACCCTAGATATCAATTCGTGGCTTATTATTGCCCAAACAAGCTCAAAACTTGTTCCATTTACCTTATTCAAACACCAATTGCAAAACCCACTTGAAACCCTAAAAGTACGATTCTTGATTCGAAGATTTGAAGGTGTTATTGAAGTCCAAATGGAGCGTGTAATATATGGTTGGAAAGAGGAGAAAGAGAGCTTCAATATGGTGGTGGAGGTGTATGGTGACGCACCGCCGGTGGGCCGTGGTGGCCATAATAGTGGCCGGCGGTGATGGGTTTAGGGTTAGGGTTTTTAGAGAGATGGTGTAGAGAGAGAAAGTGTTAGTGTGTGTGTTTTAGAGAGAGAAATAGAAGGGGATAATGAGGGTGGATGGTCCCTTTTATACTTGGGTGTTGGGGACTCAAAAATAAATAAATATGGTGGAGGGGGGCGCCGGCTAGGGAAGAAATAGGGGGGTCGGAGTTGTAATTTTTTGTAACTATCCCGTTTACCCATTCCCGAGCTCACATACTGTCCCCGAGTGTCCCACAATGTTTATTCAACTTTCCAACATCGTTATTTACGTTTTTCCACGAGTTTTGACTATTTATTTGTCAATTTTCGAGTTACGGTTTAAAAGTTACAATAATTCTCGTTTTAGGATTTTCTAGTGCCGAATCGAATAGTGCCTACCAAATAGAGTTAAAACTCATACGATAACTCATTTGATAATGAAATAAACCATAAAAACCAATAGACGATATAAAATCAAGTCATGGTTTATAAAAAAGTGATAAAGGCAAAAGCTCGGTTTAGTTTAACGTAATGCGGTTACCTAAAATAAACTCCCTAAATTGCCAGTTGTCACAGACTCCCAGCCTCCCAGCCTCAGAAGAAACCCGTCCCGGGTTTCACTCCGAGTTGCTTGTTGTCATGAAAAGTTTAGGATACTTCCTATGGAAAACGTCCTCACGTTCCCAAGTGAACTCCGGTCCATGTCGAGAGTTCCAACGAACTTTAATAATCGGAATACGGCTATTCTTCAGCCTTTTAATCTCACGATCCATAATCTCAATCGGTTCCTCAACAAAATTCAATTTCTCATCAATACGAATATCTCTTAAAGGCACCACTATGTTTTCCTTCGAAAGACATTTCTTAAGATTACTAACATGAAAGACATTGTGTACACTACTCAGTTCCGATGGTAGCTCCAGGCGATATGCTACCGGTCCGATTCTTTCCAGTATTGGAAAGGGACCAATATATCGGGGATTGAGTTTTCCACGCTTTCCAAAACGAATCACTCCTTTCCAAGGAGAAACTTTCAACATAACACGATTTCCAACCTGAAATTCTAAAGGTTTACGTCTCTTATCGGCATAACTCTTTTGTCTATCACGAGCGGTTTGCAACCGATTACGAATTTGTACTATCTTCTCAATGGTTTCTAGGACAAGTTCGGGACCTGTAAGTTGACTCTCGCCAACTTCAGCCCAACAAACAGGAGAATGAAATTTTCGGCCATACAGTGCCTCAAATGGGGCGGCCTTAATGCTAGAGTGATAACTATTGTTGTAAGAGAATTCGGCCAAAGGGAGGTGTCTCTCCCAGCCTTTGCCGAAATCAATAACACAGGCTCTAAGCATGTCTTCTAAAGTCAGAATGGTTCTCTCGCTTTGACCATCGGTCTGTGGATGGTAAGCAGTACTCATATCCAAATTCGTTCTTAATGCTGTCTGTAATGATCTCCAAAAGTGGGATGTAAAACGACTATCTCTATCGGAAATGATAGATATCGGTACTCCATGACGCGATACTATCTCCTTAAGATACAATCGAGCAAGCTTATCAAGACTATCGGTTTCACTAATAGCTAAGAAGTGAGCAGACTTAGTTAAACGATCAACGATTACCCAGATAGCGTCATTGCCGCTAGCTGTTCTCGGTAATTTAGTGATAAAGTCCATGGTTATTCGCTCCCATTTCCATTCCGGGAGTTCGGGTTGAACTAAAAGTCCCGATGGTTTCTGATGTTCGGCCTTAACTTTAGAACAAGTCAGGCACCTACTGACATACTGAGCTATATCGGCTTTCATATTAGGCCACCAATAAAGCTTCTTAAGATCCTGATACATCTTATCGGCTCCGGATGAATAGAGTATTTTGATTTATGCGACTCGTGCATAATCAACTCACGGATTCCACAATAAAATGGTATCCACTTCGTCTTTGAAGCATAATGTTCCGTCGGAACGCTTCAAGAAGCCGTTTTCACTTTCTACCATTCCATGAAGATTCTCATAAGGACGGTTCTCTTCCGTCAATGCCTCTGCTTGGGCGGCTAAAATTTGAGACGGTAAGGGCGAAACAATGGTCATTCCTAAGGATCTAACAAGTAGGGGTGGAATGTCCTCTTTACGACTAAGTGCATCAGCCACAACATTAGCCTTACCAGGATGATAACGAATCTCATATTCATAATCACTAAGAAATTCAAACCAACGACGTTGTCTCATGTTCAGTTCCTTCTGATCTAAGATATGCTTCAAACTCTTGTGGTCGGTAAATACTACACAATTGGTTCCATACAGGTAATGTCTCCAAATCCTAAGAGCAAACACTACAGCACCTAACTCAAGGTCATGGGTGGTGTAGTTTTTCTCATGCTTCTTAAGTTTTCGAGATGCATAAGCAATCACCTTCTCACGTTGCATCAAAATAGCACCTAAGCCTTTATGCGAAGCGTCGCAGTACACGACAAAATCTTCGCTTCCTTCAGGCAAAGCTAGGATGGGCGCACTACACAACTTCTCCTTCAGAAGTTGGAATGCTTCTTCTTCCTTTTCTCCCCATTCATACTTAACATCCTTCTGTGTTAGTTTGGTCAGCGGCTTAGCTATCTTGGAAAATCCCTCAATGAATCTCCTATAATAGCCTGCTAACCCTAGAAACTGTCAGATTTCTGATGGGTTCTTAGGAGCTGCCCATTCCTTAATGGCTTTAATCTTAGCTGGGTCAACATGAACACCTCGACTATCTATCACATGACCTAAGAATTGCACGGACGGAATCCAAAATTTACACTTAGAGAATTTGGCATACAGCTTCTCCTCTCTCAGCAATCCTAAAATGAGCCTCAAATGCTCTTCGTGCTCCTTACTACTCTTAGAGTATATCAAAATGTCGTCTATGAATACTATCACAAACTTATCCAGGTATGGCTTACACACTCGGTTCATGAGATCCATGAAAATCGCTGGCGCGTTGGTCAAACCAAACGACATCACTTGGAATTCATAGTGTCCATAACGAGTCCTAAACGCAGTCTTAGGGATATCCTCTTCTCGAACTCTAAGCTGGTGATAACCAGATCGTAAATCGATCTTAGAAAAGACACTAGCTCCTTGGAGTTGGTCGAATAGATCATCTATTCTAGGTAACGGATATCGGTTCTTCACTGTTAACTTATTCAATTCCCTATAATCAATACACATCCGAAACGATCCATCCTTCTTCTTCACAAACAACACTGGTGCTCCCCACGGTGACGAACTTGGTCGAATGAATCCCTTCTCTGACAATTCTGCCAACTGTTTAGAAAGTTCCTCCAATTCTCTTGGAGCAAGTCGATAAGGTGCCCGGGCTACGGGTGTCGCACCGGGTATCAACTCTATTTGGAATTCCACTTGTCGGACAGGTGGAATCCCTGGCAGATCGTCGAGAAACACATCCGGAAATTCTCTAACAAAGGGTACATCGTTGAGGTTTCTTTCATTCTTCTCCTCGCTTTTCTTTTCAGAAATTCGAGCCAAGAAAAGACAACCTCCTCTATCGATGTATTTCTGAGCCTTAATACAAGAGATGATGCTCAACCGGGAAGGACTTCCACAGTCGCTCCGATCTCCTTGTATGCTCAGAACTTTTTCGCCATACGGTAAACGCACAATCTTCTCATCACAAATGATGTGTGCACCGTTCTTCGATAACCAATCCATTCCGATAATGACGTCAAAACTTCCTAAGGTAACCGGCAATAAGTCTATACTAAACGGGCGGTCTTGGAAACTTAAGGTACAACCTCGGACTACGGTGTCTATCTTCTCTTTATTCCCATTCGCTAATTCTACATCGTAACTAAACCCTAGAGGTGTTTGGGAGATTCCTAGTAATGGCATAAAATTGGTGGATACGAAACTCATATCCGCACCAGTATCAAACAGTATGGAAGCATAGCGATTATTGAGAAGGAACGTACCCATAACTACTTTAGGGTCCTCACCAGCTTCCTTCCCAATAGCGTAAACATGCGTTGTTCCCATGTCTCTCTGTTGATTCCTAGCACCATGGTTTCCCTGGTTTTCCACAACCTCACGCTTCACAGGGTTTAAGCCATTACCTCCTACACGTCGGTTAGCAAATCCTCCTACATCATCGGGATTTCCTCTCATCCATGGCTCTCGGCACTCATTCTTAAAGTGTCCCTTCTTTCCACATCCAAAACAGGTGACAGTGGCCTTCCAGTCCGCTCCTTGTGCAGTTTGAGCTGCAGCAAGTGGACGAGACCTACAGTCTTTGGCCATGTGTCCTACCTTAGAGCACTTCCTACACACAATCGGGCACGGTCCATGGTGGTGTCAGTTACAACGACCACACACAGGCTTACTACCTTCATAATCTTTCCTACCTCCATTCCCTATGGCGAACACTCTGGCCGTCTCTTGCCGTTTGTTGCCATTCCCTTTTGCAACTTCGTTCCTCTTCCTCTTATCACTCCTATCACTCTTATCCTTGTCTCCTACTTCCAGTACATAAGAGTCCATCAAACGCTGAGCCACAGCAATTGCCTCATGCAAATTAACTGGCTTGGCAGCGATGACATCATTTCGAGTAGCCAAAGGCAATCCATCAGTATACCTTTCAATCTTAAGTTCTTCGGTGTGAACCATTTCAGGGCAAAGCAATGATAACTCTTGGAAACGACGAGTATAAGTCGCCAGGTCAGTACCCTTAACCTTATGGTTCCAGAACTCACTCTCTAACTTCTTAACTTCATTCCTAGGACAGTAAGTCTTAATCAGGAGAGCCTTAAACTGAGTCTAAGTCATACTATAAGCTACATCAATTCCTACTGATCTGTGATAGTTGTTCCACCAGGTCAACGCCTCGTCCTTCAAGGTGAATGTTGCATACTTAACCTTACAATCCTCATCACAGTTACTCACGGCAAACACAGATTCAGTTTTCTCCAACCACCTAGTCAGGTAAACTACTCCCTCAGTTCCTCCAAAATCAATGGGACCACAGAATCGGAACTCTTTGTAGGTACAACCTCGAGTTCGATTCAGCATTGGGGTTCCACTAGAGGTGTTAGAGGGATTAGTCTCAGCTAGTAGTTCAGCGACACGCTGCGACACTAGCTGGTCAATGTGGGTTGGGTTCACAGGTGGAGGGTTTTGTGGAACAGGACCATTCTCAGCACGGTCGTTCACATTCGGGTTCTCTACAGCTGGGTTATCAGTGTTAGGGTTCTCAACAGGTGGTGTGGTCGGGGTCGGACGACGACCTCGACGACCAGGGGCAACAATAGCAGCAGGAGCTGCTCGGTTGTTCCTACGCGGGTTTCGTCTTGTTGCCATCATTCTGAAGGCAAGAAGAACAGTTTCATAAGTTCACAATTCACGTTCTAAAAATAGAGTTGGGTTCCAAGGGTCACCCAATAACGCCTGAATACGAAATCAAGGCCAACAGGGATAACGCTAAACCAAAGCGAAACAATCAAAAACCGAATCATAACTAAGGGTGCCCGTTCCCATAACCATAACTCATAGGTTTCAAAAGTGGAAATACATGGAAGGATACGGAGAAATAAAAAACGATCCTAATAACGATACTAGTAAATAACTGGGATAATCCTACATCTCGAACCAAGTACTACTTAGTTTCAAGATGGTACAAAACCATAAATCTAATACTATCTAGCCACGTCTACGAATACCACTCACTGACCTCCTAACATCGTCAACCTCTCTCCACAATGATGCTAACTCAACACGTCGAGCGTCGCGATCACTCTTAAGCTCTGCGACCTCTCTCTCCAACTCACCAATCCTACGCCAAATCGCTCTATCAGCATCACGAGCTGTCGCGAACCCTCTCGGCAGGTCTCCAACCTGCTCCTGGAGCTCCGACATACCCTTACGCAAGATCCTAGTCCTCCTGACTACAGTACCCATATCAACTCTCAAATCCTCTATACTAGCCCTCGATACACCAACCAAACGATCTGTCAACTGACTAAGCCTAGTACCCTGTGAGGTAATCTTCTCCCACCTCAGACCCGTCTCACCATACTCCTTCGGCTCAGAAGCAATCTCCGATGGTATCTCAGATCCTAACGGGCTACCTATATAAGGTGAGTAAGGTGGTGAGTCAATGTCTAAAGGCTGTCCAGGGGACTCAGGCTCAGGCAAAGGAGAACCTGGTCCTGGAGAATGTGCAGGACTCTGCAATGGAGGAGTACCCTCTTCTGGGATATCCTCATCATCCTCCTCCTGAGGATCCTCATCCTCATCAAGATACTGCTCCTCAATCTCATGCTCCTCCTCAACCTCATGCTCCTCCTCAACCTCGTGCTCCTCCTCGCCCTCATCCATAGGGGGAGAGTCCATGAGTCAGAGTCTCTATGCAGGTAAATCCTGAGGTGGTACACTAGGAGATCTAGGCCTCCTAAGACATGGTGATGCTGCTAAACGGATAGGTGATGATGGTGGTCTCACGGACATGCGGGCAGTGCTATAAGCAAGCCTAGGAGTCTGTGCTCGCGCTAAGACCTGATGTAAAGTGAGCTGTCTAGATGAGCTAGGACGATCTGATGATGATGAACTAGTGTGACGGGAAATCCCATAAGGATCACCCTGCGCAACCGTCATGAGAGTCAATGTTGGCGAACTAGCAACAGCAAGGACCTCCTCAGACACATCAAAAGCTAGTGAAGGCATAGTCTATGACAATGACATAGGGTAGGTATAAGTGTTCGAAACAACTAGTTTTAATAAGCGCATCAATCTTAACCCAAAACATATATCACATAATGAAAGCTTTTAAAAGTGTAGGTACCGCATTACTCAAAATATGCCTTTAAATAAAATACATAAGTTCCGTTCTATCACATAATCCCATATCAATTCAATCAAGTTCAAAATTTCCAAAATCATAATATATCGTTTACTCAAATCAAATTCCGTAATATCTCGATAATCACATCTCATTTTCCAAAACCAATAATTATATCTCATTTCCAAAATCAATAATCATATCTCCAAATAATAACGTTTCCATAATCAGTTCACAATATCCCTTAACAGATCATCTCATAATTCAAATCGCAGTTCATACCATAATCAAATAAGAAGCTTCAGCTTGGCAAGCGGGCGTGCGTCGGTCGAGGATCAATTTTTCTCAAAAGTGGTTATAGTTTAGGGTTTATAAAATACCTAATTCTCTATAACCTTGAGCTCTGATACCAATCTGTAACACCCCCAAATCTCGGTACAGCGGAAGACTTAATCAAGTTTTCGGGGCGTTACTATTGGATTGGTATCGCACACAAGTATAGCAAAAGATAGTCATTTAACATTCAAAACCAATCTCAAATTTAAATATTCAAAACATTTAATCCAAAAGTATAAATATTAGGCCCAAAACATAGTTTAATAAAATAGGTCCCCAAAGTTTATCAGAATCAGAAATGATCCTTGAACCCCGCTTTCTTGCCAAGCTTCCACCGATCACGTATTCCAAACATCTCTCAAATACCTGAGAAATCTCGCTAAAAGGTCAGCTTACGCTGGTGAGTTCATAGGTTTAAGTTCAACAAAATCATAGTCGACCTGTAAGAGTTGATTTGCTATGCAAGACCTAAGATAGAATAAATACCGTTTGCACACACCGATCCTACCTGGATCACCAACCATATAACCAAATCCCGCATCCAGGGATTTCTCGGGCCCCCGCGACTCTAGTCCAGCACTGTCGTGGCAAAATCTAGAACAATTGCCAACCCCGGACTAGGTCGAGGTAGAAGTCTCTTGTTAGCTAGGCAACGGTCTAACCTAGTCTAAGGCAACAACTACCGCACATCTATCTACACAGTCAAACACATAAGCAAATCCAAATAGTTTTAACAGTCCAAAAACAGCAACATGATTCTCACCCCAAAATAGTTCAAAACGTAGATAAAAGTGGGGCTATGAAACTCACCTCAAGCAATCAACGCAAGCAATCAACGCACAAATAAACACTAGCAGAAGATAACGGTATCACAGCACAACAACTATTGACTCGGCACAACCTATTAATGTAGACCAACTTTAATATATATATTCCTCAAAATCAACGTTATCTACCCCGATATATTCCATTTCGTTATTTCCAAAAACGTCTCGTTTCACCATTTAATCCTAGTGTTTGGTATTCCTCGTGTGGTTGTATCGACTCAATATGATGCCATGAATGCACTCAAACAACCAATATATAACTCAATGCGACACAATGAGACCTCTAAACGATAAGCTCCATAGTTCAATAAGTTTCGGAATAAATAGTAGACCTTATCGAATTCGTCAACTCGATAAACTCATTCATTTACTCGTGTCGCTTATTATCCCATAAATCAATCGTATCCTAAAGAGTCATAAGGATAATTCATCCATTAATAGGGTTACCCAACGTACCTAGCAGGCTCTTATTAGATTCGTCAACCTAATAAGTCCGCTACCCACGTGGATCAACACTATTAATGCTAGGTTATCCGTAACCCATGCACACAACGTAAGCAAATAAATACTTAAACTAGTATTAAATGTCCAAGATCGACATTTATTGATAAACGTGTACTCGAAACATTAATTACTTATTTATTACAAAACATTTCCAATTTAGTCGTTAGTTTCCATTTAAAATAGTAAATAACAAGATAAAACTTGTTATCAACATTTTGGTACAAAAGCCCATTTATTATTTATATTTCATAGTTTATTAGCATTTTCATGTATAAATATATATTTCGTCAAATTCCAATATTAACCTCATATCGTTATTCGTTTCGAGTCCACAAGCACGAGTCATAACTCTTCGGCTTTTAATCAATCAATAGTCCAAATTATACTAAAGTCCATGTTACGGCTTTGTCGGAGTCAACTATTGACTAAAAAGTCAAAGTAACGCCGACGTAGCTCAAAGTCAACAATATATATATCAAGTCCAAATTCAAAAGTCATAATAGCGCAATTCAATCCCAAACCAACTCAAAACAATCTCGCCAACCAATCAATCAACCAAAAGTACTCGAAACCAATGTTATGACCCTAATGGTCATGACACGGTCGCGGCTAAGACCACGTGAACCAAACAAGCTCTAGAAGCTTTTCGGCTCCACACGTCTCATCCAAACATCAACTACATCAACCAACAAGCTACCAAATCGACCCGACCCGGACCCGTGGTCCATGTGGGTCACGCACGACACCAACCAAGACCCCTACGTGGGTTCCTTGGTTCGTACGTCCCATATCTCACAACCAAACACAACCAAATTACTTCCACAACATCCCAATTCAATCATTCAAGCTCCAATCAACAACCAAACACAAAACCCATCATCTATCTTAACAAAAAATATGAAACTAAACCCTAAATCCATAAACCCATCAAATTGATACACCACATTTACCAAACACTAATTACTTGTTTATTTAGTCACTAATTAGACTTAATTTCATGTTCCACCCAAAAGCCCCAAATTTCATCTTTAGGTCGAAACCCTAGATTCCAATTCGTGTCTTATTATTGCCCAAACAAGCTCAAAACTTGTTCCATTTACCTTATCCAAGCACCAATTGCAAAACCCACTTGAAACCCTAAAAGTACGATTCTTGATTCGAAGATTTGAAGGTGTTATTGAAGTCCAAATGGAGCGTGTAATATATGGTTGGAAAGAGGAGAAAGAGAGCTTCAAGATGGTGGTAGTGGTGTATGGTGACGCGTCACCGGCGGGCTGTGGTGGCCGGAATAGTAGCCGACGGTGGTGGGTTTAGGGTTAGGGGTTTTAGAGAGATGGTGTAGAGAGAGAAAGTATTAGTGTGCGTGTTTTAGAGAGAGAAATAGAAGGGGATAATGAGGGTGGATGGTCCCTTTTATACTTGGGTGTTGGGGACTCAAAAATAAATAAATATGGTGGAGGGGGGCGCCGGCTAGGGAAGAAATAGGGGGTCGGAGTTGTAATTTTTTGTAACTATCCCGTTTACCCATTCCCGAGCTCACATATTGTCCCCCGAGTGTCCCACAACGTTTATTTAACTTTCTAACATCGTTATTTACGTTTTTCCACGAGTTTTGACTATTTATTTGTCAATTTTTGAGTTACGGTCTAAAAGTTACAATAATTCTCGTTTTAGGCTTTTCTAGTGCCGAATCGAATAGTGCCTACCAAATAGAGTTAAAACTCATACGATAACTCATTTAATAATGAAATAAACCATAAAAACCAATAGACGATATAAAATCAAGTCATGGTTTATAAAAATAGTGATAAAGGCAAAAGCTCGGTTTAGTTTAACGTAATGCGGTTACCTAAAATAAACTCCCTAAATTATCAGTTGTCACAGTTTACTCTATGGCAAGTTAGAGTACAACCTTTTTTTGATGACCATGTGAAAGAACAAAACTCTGCAATGAGGAGATGTGGTAGAGGGCTTTTGCTTATAATCGTTTTCAATGATATGTTGATACGATTAGGTAACATAATCTTAACAGTATTTTGTTATGTGTTTCAACAGCTGGTCGATCGGGTCAGTTTAGCATGAGGGTTCATCATAATGGTATTTTCAGAAACTATCCATGTAGAATATACAAAGGAGGTAAGGAATGTATTGTTGACTATGTTGATATGAATGAGGTCTTTGTTAATGAAATGGATGCTCTTATGACCTAAATTAGTTATGCTGAAGGACAAACCAATTACTACTACTTTGTTAAGTCTGGTATACACTAGATGACGTGTTGTATAGCTTCCCTTCCGAGAACCTGTGAATCTTGAGTTTTTTTAAAGACATTGTCAAAGAGCATAAGTTGATAAATGTTTATGTTGAAATAGGTAAGACAAGATTATAGTTGACTGAAATGTCCCCCAACCAATTAAGATTGTTTTAGGGAGATGAATGAAGAAAATAGAAAAGTAGCTAGTGCTGTTATCCAATCGTGTTGTAGACGATTGGTCTTAGATGACCTTGATAATAAGCCTATACTCGAGCCTTTTTTGCAACTAACATAAGTATCTTTGGATGTCATTATTAATGAGGAATCTAGTCAGTTGTTAGAGACTAAGCCTGTCTTTTCAATCCTTGACATGTCTTTTGTTAGCCAACTTGTTGAAAATGCAAAACAGTTGAATGCTAAAGAGTTGAAAGCTGGTTTTGATGGTAATGTTAGTGATAATAGTGATCCTGCATTAGTACTTACTAATAAGGATAATACTTTTCAGGAGTGATAACGCTCAAATTGTGCATGTTTTTAGTAGCGTTATCCGTGCTTTTATGTGTGTTATTTGGTTATAATCATATGCTTTTGATGCTTAATCGTACAAAAGTGCGTTTGCTAGTTCATTTGTAGCCAAGTACAGGAAAGTGGAGAAAAAGACGGAAAAAGAAGTAAAACACGAAGATTTCTCCATGTATGAAGAATTCCCGACCAAAGAAAGACTTGCGGAGTATATTCGAGATGGTAAAGTCATCAAGTTAGTGGTCCAAAGACTCAAGAATAAAGTTCAAGAAGGAAAACGAGAAAGAAATGAAGAAAAGAAGCTAAAACGAAGACATATTGGAAGACTCGTTGTTCCCGACACACCTTCACCATTTTGGCCATAAATTTTGCATACGGACTCCGTTTGACCCCCGGTTCACGGCCACGGAAAGCTAAGAGAAAGATCTACAACTTTGCCGTTTATGACTTTTTGTGATTTTGCTCCAACCGATCGGTCGAGCCCCGTAACCGATCCGGTTGGAGAGCTGTCAAGAAGACCAACCGATTCGGTTGGAGCCCAACCGGATCCGGTTGGAGGTCCTGTTTCAGCCATTTTTCCATCACTAAGATCCCAAACTTGTTCCAAACGATTCTAGTCCCTTCCTACATGGTTTCTAGTCCCTTCCAAGCTCCTTGGCCTCCAAGAAATGCATTGAATACCCTAGGCCTTGGTAGTAGTATAAATAGAACCCATTTGGCACCTCATTTCATCATCCCTTCTCCATCTTTCTCATCCCTTTCATCCACCACTCCTCTCTAGGTGTGAAATTCAAGCCTCCACCCTTAAGGACGAATTTCCACCTAGAGAGCAAACCATAACTTGAGAGAACACAACCACTCTCAATACCTTCACCAAAGGTGTGAAACTCAAGCCTCCACCCTTAAGGACGATTTTCCACCAACTATCCTATCCCAACTTGTGTGAAATTCAAGCCTCCACCCTTAAGGACGAATTTCCACCAATTACACCAACTTATCTTCCCCAAAAGACCACAAACCTCTGCCAAATTCGTGTAGTGTGCTCAAGGGTTGTCGAAGGCGTTTGGACATCATTTTCTGGCTTGGTAGAACTATTGTAGTTGATTGGAGGCTTGAAGGTTGCTATAATCCTTCATCTTTGCCTATTGTAATTCATACTTTGGGTAAACCTTGTTACTTTTCTATTTAAAGATGTTTGTTATTGATATGATTATTGAGATTTTGTGTTTGATTGGAATAATGATGAATGTCTTGATACTTGCTTGTTCTTATAATGCTTTTCTTGTTGGTTTGATCCGTGACAATCATAACCATCAACTTGTTACTTGTTACTTGCTTAAACAAACAAACGACACTTGTAGTGCAACCAAGTCTCTTGGGACGACCTTGATTTACCATATACTATACTACAACTTGACTAGGGTATACTTGCCCGAATGTGTTCCTAGTTAACCGGTAATTCTTGTTACAAATTTAAAACCCCGATGAAGCACATCAAGTTTTTGGCGCCGCTGCCGGGGACTTGTTTTGCACTTGTTTGTTCGTTTGAATGTTTTCTTGTTTGATAGATTGTTTGTTTGCTTTCATGATAGTTCCGGCATCGTCACCATCAAGTTTTTGGCGCCGTTGCCGGGGATTTGGTTTTTGTGCTTAGGTGTTTGTTTGTTTGCTTGTTTGTTTGAATGCTAAATTGCTCTTGCTCATGAATGATTGTTTCTTTGCTCTTGTTTGATTGCTCTTGATGTTTGCTCATGAAGATTGCTTGAATGCTTGTGTTTTTCCAAATCTCTCATTTTTCAAAATTGTTCAAATGATCTTTGCATCAAAATCGTGTTTTTGATGTTGGGATTTCGTTTCATGTGTTCTAAAATGCTCATTTCAATGATTGCTTTTTAAGTGTGCTAAAAATCGCTTTCGAAAAAACCACCAAAACCACCCAGATCACTCTAACCGAATCGGTTGGCACTCCAACCGGATCGGTTGGAAGCCTCGTACTTAATAAAACCACTACAACCGATCGGTCACTACCCGTAACCGGATCCGGTTGTGTGTTCTGTTAAAAAAAATAAATAAATCCATTTTGTGTGTTTCTTGTTTCGTAAGTTTTATGTTTTATATGTTATATGATCTCTTGCATGTCTCAATGTTATTTGTTTTTGTTATTTTTGTTTATATTAGTTTCGTATTAATTTTGAATAAGATTATCTTGTTTTAGATTATCTTGTTTGATTTGTGTTACGTGATTAATTGTGTGTGCTTGCGTCTATGTGATTGTCGTTTTTTGTTTCCTGCTTATTTTTATTTAAGTGTTGTTTTATGTTCGTGATAATATATGTGTTTATGTGTTTTGTTTACTTGTGTTTAGTTTTGTGTCCGTAACCTTTTATATTCTTGTCTTATTTTATCAATAAAAGTTTTGAAATAAAACTAGTGTTTAAAAAAAAAAAAATTAGAAAATCTCCTTCAACCGATCGGTCACTACCCGTAACCGGTTCGGTTGGAAGGATTGGTCAAATTTGGTTCATCCCAACCGATCGGTTACACCCCGTAACCGGATCGGTTGGACTAATCTGTTAAAAAAAATCCGTTTTTATTTTTTGTTTTTGTGTGTTTGTGTTTAGATTAAATAAGTTTAAATGTCTTTTTGTTTTTGCAAGAGTATCATTTCTTTTATTTGGTTTTTGCATTTTAAAATTTTGTTAATTTGGTACATTGTAAATAAATAAGTGCTTGTTTTTAAAAATAAAGTGTTTTGAACTTTGTGGGTATGTTCACTGGAAACCCTCACGAGACTATAACTCGTCCACTCGGGCCACCGAGGGGTTTAAAGGCTTGTTGCATGAGCTAAATGCAACCGTGATGCCTACGAAAGTGAGTTTTAGAATTTTACGCGTTTTTGTAGTTTAATTTATTTTGCAGATTTAATAAGCTCTTGGAGGAAGGATTGATTGGATTGTTGGTGACGTTATACTCTTGATTGAACATGTTTGGATGAAAGATAAATCGATTGATCTCACACGCTTATGCTAGCGTTTGCTTAGCATCTTATCATTTGAAGTTCGATCGTGATGTTTGGCCCGACAGGTTTCGTTTCACTTAGACTTATTATTTTATTTTTCCCTATCTTACATGCTTTAGTTTTAGCAATTGCTTTATTTTGTTTCTTTGTTATTTTTTCCTTTGTTTGTTTTTGTTTGGTAAATTATTTTAATAAATTGACTTTTTTAAGTCCCTCGAAAGTAAGGCTCACCCATTGTAAACAAACTGTGTGAGAGGTATAAGGCGGGTCTCCCTGATTCCCTAAAGAAGTTTGGTTTTTAATATGCTTCGCGCTGACCTGCTTCTCCGCTTCTTTGTGCGTTTCAATGGAGCTACCAAGAACTCGTGGGACAAGAATAAGTCATGTTGGTTTTAAAAAAAAGAAAAAGAAAAAAAAAGAGTCGTAACTAGATTTAAGTTATTTTTCTTTTGTGTGCTTAACTTAAGTGTGGGGGAAAGTTAAATAAGAAAAGCGAAACTCGTTTTCAATTTCCAAATTTTTGGGCCAAATTTTTAAATTTTTGTGAGCTTGTTTGCCCTTATGATCTAGTTGTTTTCACGCGTATAGGTTAATATATTATAATAACTGGATCAACCCACTGGTGAAATCGGTAATTTTGAAAAACTTGAGATGTGTCCCGATTAATATTGCAATCCATTCTGGGATCGATGACATTTGCTAGCACATATTATAGCCCTTCCACTAAATTGTGAGGATTTGAGCCTGTTTCATATATAGCATACTTCTTTTATGCTTGGATCTTTTGCTATGAGTGAGCCGGTGATTTTATTTATTCTAGAACTTGTACTTGCAAATCATTACCAGACCGTAGTAAGATCACATTCGTGTGATATAAGTGTATTCGTGTGAAAAAGAGGCACCTTAGGAATAAAACCCAAATGGCCTTCCGTTTACATCTAATGATATATTAGCTAGCTACATCGGTTAGTTAACCACCCACATGGACCCATTTGTTAGCGCTCATTTTTAGCGCTAGATACCCTTAGTACACCCTCCGAGCCATTCTTTTCTTTTCTTACATCCAGAAAAATACAAAAATATTTTACACTTTAAACCTTAGCCTACCCCTTGTCAATGTCTAAATGGTTGGTTGCTAGTTGCTTGGTTTGTTGGATTGTTTTTTATGATTATGAGTTAGCCGCACTTTGCCATTCGTGTGTACCATTCCGACAAAGACGAAGAGTGCACCTTCTTATTTTTATTTTTGTGGTGATGCTTATACGAAGTGTGGGGGAGATGTGATGTATGAAGAAGAAGTGTTGAAAAAAAAAAAAAAAAAAAAAGAAAGAAAAAGAATAAGTCATCGAAAAAAAAATGAAAAAAAATATATGTGATGACAATGATGAAGTATGTTTGAGATATAGATTAGCCAATGTGCTAAGACGTGATATATATATTTTGTTCGATATGTGAAGAAGAGAAGTTAGTAACTATAATCATTTTCGGGTTTGCGGATTGTTCGTGACTAGCAACATGGGTATTAGACTTGACTTTATTTTTCTTTTAACACCAATTTCATATATATCCCATGCCTTATCCATACCCTTTATCACCCTAAGCCTGTCATTTCAACCCGAATAAAAGCCCTCTTTAGATGTTTACATTTGGTGCTTACGCCACGTCGGTGGAGTTTTGTTTCTTGTACAAGCCTATGGTAATATTTAGATCATGACTGAGCAAATATGAGTGTACTATTCCTTAATACTATCCATCACCAAATAAAATGAGTGTTGAGTGAATTATACATCCGTTTTCTTTTTCGTGAGGTGCTTAGCCATGTTATCAAGCGAGAGAATCCATGGGGTATTGTCAAACATCTCAGATTTTTCACCTCTAAAAGCTTAAAACGATGAATCTTATCTTGTACTTGTACTTGGTAAATTTGCATCACATTTTTCTAATCATTTTCATGCACCATGTGGGTTTTATTTTTCTTAATTTCTAGATTTGCTTGAGGGCAAGCAAAACCTTAAGTGTGGGGGAGTTTGCGCTCATTTTTCGCTTATTTTTATATATATATATAAAAAAAAAAGCCAAAAAAGATTTTAATTTTAATTTTTCTTTTTGTTTTGTCATTTAGGTTTGTCTTTCATTTTTCTTTTCTTAGATTTGCTTGAGGGCAAGCAAAGTTTAAGTGTGGGGGAATTTGATAACGCTCAAATTGTGCATGTTTTTAGTAGCGTTATCCGTGCTTTTATGTGTGTTATTTGGTTATAATCATATGCTTTTGATGCTTAATCGTACAAAAGTGCGTTTGCTAGTTCATTTGTAGCCAAGTACAGGAAAGTGGAGAAAAAGACGGAAAAAGAAGTAAAACACGAAGATTTCTCCATGTATGAAGAATTCCCGACCAAAGAAAGACTTGCGGAGTATATTCGAGATGGTAAAGTCATCAAGTTAGTGGTCCAAAGACTCAAGAATAAAGTTCAAGAAGGAAAACGAGAAAGAAATGAAGAAAAGAAGCTAAAACGAAGACATATTGGAAGACTCGTTGTTCCCGACACACCTTCACCATTTTGGCCATAACTTTTGCATACGGACTCCGTTTGACCCCCGATTCGCGGCCACGGAAACTAAGAGAAAGATCTACAACTTTGCCGTTTATGACTTTTTGTGATTTTGCTCCAACCGATCGGTCGAGCCCCGTAACCGATCCGGTTGGAGAGCTGTCAAGAAGACCAACCGATTCGGTTGGAGCCCAACCGGATCCGGTTGGAGGTCCTGTTTCAGCCATTTTTCCATCACTAAGATCCCAAACTTGTTCCAAACGATTCTAGTCCCTTCCTACATGGTTTCTAGTCCCTTCCAAGCTCCTTGGCCTCCAAGAAATGCATTGAATACCCTAGGCCTTGGTAGTAGTATAAATAGAACCCATTTGGCACCTCATTTCATCATCCCTTCTCCATCTTTCTCATCCCTTTCATCCACCACTCCTCTCTAGGTGTGAAATTCAAGCCTCCACCCTTAAGGACGAATTTCCACCTAGAGAGCAAACCATAACTTGAGAGAACACAACCACTCTCAATACCTTCACCAAAGGTGTGAAACTCAAGCCTCCACCCTTAAGGACGAGTTTCCACCAACTATCCTATCCCAACTTGTGTGAAATTCAAGCCTCCACCCTTAAGGACGAATTTCCACCAATTACACCAACTTATCTTCCCCAAAAGACCACAAACCTCTGCCAAATTCGTGTAGTGTGCTCAAGGGTTGTCGAAGGCGTTTGGACATCATTTTTCGGCTTGGTAGAACTATTGTAGTTGATTGGAGGCTTGAAGGTTGCTATAATCCTTCATCTTTGCCTATTGTAATTCATACTTTGGGTAAACCTTGTTACTTTTCTATTTAAAGATGTTTGTTATTGATATGATTATTGAGATTTTGTGTTTGATTGGAATAATGATGAATGTCTTGATACTTGCTTGTTCTTATAATGCTTTTCTTGTTGGTTTGATCCGTGACAATCATAACCATCAACTTGTTACTTGTTACTTGCTTAAACAAACAAACGACACTTGTAGTGCAACCAAGTCTCTTGGGACGACCTTGATTTACCATATACTATACTACAACTTGACTAGGGTATACTTGCCCGAATGTGTTCCTAGTTAACCGGTAATTCTTGCATATAAATTTAAAGCTCGGTGAACGCATCAAGGAGCCTGATGATTTTGAGGTTAAGCTGTTCTAAGTGACTCAGGGTAAGCAGTTAGAGAAAGTAGGAAGATCACTTGTTGATGTGCATAATAGGTTGATGTTTATGTTAATATGTTCGAAGTGACTCAAAGTAGTCACTTAGGCAATATAGGAACATCATGCCAGATAGCTGATGACTCAATTCTAGCAAATGAATAGAATAGGTGTTAGGAGAATGATTATTTACAACTTGATTTGTTCCAAGGGAGTAAGAGTACACAACTAGGCAATGCAGATTCATCTAGCAATATAAGTGATGACATGAATTTGGAAAATGAGTTAGCTGTCATAGATTTTAATGTCTTTGACACTGCTTGTGGTTCTGAGTCAGAGATAGGTAATTTTGGGATGCCAAGGGTTAGCACGGATGATGATGTCGGTCTTTATAAAATATTCTTCTTCTATAGTCAAAACTTTACTTCCGCTCAAGAAGTCAAAGAGAGGATAAAATAGCATTCAGTAGAAACAAGCGAGTTGATTTTTATAAAGAATGACAAACAGAGAATAAGGGTCAGATGTATCGGTTATGTTCCACTTTCAGGCCCATGTGAAAGTGTTGGACTGGGTATAGACCCAAACAATGCAACCAACAAGCAGAAAGGCATTAATGGCAGGCAAAAATGATTCTTCACAAATACTCTGCCCATGGCTGTTGTATGTCGGCAGAGATGGTGAAACTGAATATTGGACAATCAGAAGATATACATATGAACACACATGTTTGAAATCAAGGGATGTCAGAGCTTTTGATTGTAACTTTCTTTCAAAGAAAATAATAGAACAAGTTCAAATCAATCCACGTATTCCAGTCAAGTCAGTTCAGAATCAACTTACCAACCAATTTGAGCTTCAAGCGTCAATGCAGAACGTTTTAAGGGCCAAACAAAAAGTAGTAACATGTATTAGGGGAGAGATTATGTTGTAGAGTTGGAGAAGAGAAACCCTAATACAACAGTTAGGATGAATGTGGAACCTCCTGCATATCATACTCTTCCAAAAAGAGTATTCAAGAGAATTTATGTTTGTTTAGGTGCATTGAAGGCAGGATTTTAAGCCTGTCAAAGAGAGTTATTGGGATTAGATAATTTTTCTATTGATGGTCCTTTGAAGGGTCAACTTCTTACAGCTATGTGAATTGATAGCAACAATGGTATATACCTATTAGGTTATGCTTTTGCAGAATCAGAAAACATAGGATCATGGACTTGGTTTCTTCATTGTTTATCTGATGATCTTGAACTACAACCAAGCTCAAACTTCACTTTTATTAGTGACATTCAAAAGGTACCCCCTTAAACTGGTACTAAATTCATGTCCCTCTTTTTAAACATATACTAAATATATGTGATTTGTGCATGGTATCATTTCAGCTTTAGGAGAAGTTTTCCCAAATGCAAAGCACAAGTTGTGTCTTAGAAGCATTCATGAGAATATGAAACTTTAATAGAAACGTAAGGTCTTTAAAGACCATTTGTGAAGATGCGCAACATCCTCAACTGTTATATAGTTTGAGAAAGCTATGCTTCAGTTCAAGAAATTTAGTGAGTCTGCCTATGCTTGGTTAAATAAGATACTACCAATCCATTGGTTAAGGTCACATTTTTCGAGTAGATTATATATATGTATAACTTAAGTGGTATATTTTAATGCACTATGAAATGTATAAGTAATACAAATTTATTTGTATTGTTTAGGGATAGCTCATTCTGATGTGTTACTTAATAACATGTGTCAAGTGTTTTATGAGAAAATAATTAGGGTATAGACAAGTCAATCATTTTAGCCTTATAATACATCAGGGAATAATGTATTAAGATAAGATTTAATGTTGTGAATGTGATTGAGAAGAGTAATGGGACACTACCACCAAATGTACAATGCATGTTACATGTTATTAAGAAAGAAGTTGTTAAGTATAATGTACTATAGAATGGGGGAGATAAGTTTCAGGTTAGTAGACCATGGGAAGACCAATGTGTAGTTAATGTTGTAAGTAATACTTGTACTTGCAAAAGATGAGAGATAACAGGTTTACCATGTAAACATGTTGTTGCTAGCAATTGGAATATGGCTTTGAATGAACAACAAGTAGGAGCTGTATAAACATGGGCTCATCCTTTATTACTATCTTAACACTTGGCAAGAAACCTACAAACATACTATGCAACCCATAAATGGCAATAAGCATTGGGAAAAATCATTTGGTCCCACAACCATTGTTCCACCAAAATATCAAACAATTGCGGATAGCTCAAAACATAGAAAAAGAATAAGGATAGCTTCTGAGAATAAAGAGACTGTGAAGAATTGTAAGTTGTCTAAGGCTTGAAAAGGTGTAAAGTGTAGTGTTTGTGGCATTACTGGACATGAGAGAAAAACATGTCTTGGGCATGGTGGTGTATGTGGAACTCAAAGTAGTCAAAGTGACCCTAAATAAAAAAGTGCAAGTGCTAAGGGAAAACGTAATCCAGTGCCTATAAAAGGTTGCAGCAAATAAGACACAACCTAAAGGTAAAAAAAAGTTATATCAAAGAAACAAGTTGAAGGTCCATGTGTTGTTGAAAGTCAAGATGTTCCATTTCAAGGAAGTTGTGTTCAATCTAAAAGTCAAGTTCAAGCTACTGATGATCAATCCCAGTCTCAATCTCGAGTCCATTTAAGTAGTGTGCAAGCATTTTTCGATTCATCTAAGCATACTGTACCAAGAAGGACTAGGCAGTAGACTGCATTGGAAAGAATGATGGCCTCACCATAGGTCAATTATGTTATGATTTTTAAGTAGACAATGTTTCATCTATATGTTTGCTATGGACAAGTTATGTACTCTAAAAACAAATGTGTGTGTCTAACTCTAATTATTATGTTGAAAAGTATGAAATTTTATGTATTTGAAATTATATCCATTTGCATTATCTATGGAACTATGTTATGTTTGTATATTTTCATATTGTGTGGATTATTTCTTCTTGCATTGTGTATGATTGCATCACCATCAACTGGAAACTTTGACTGAGGTGAGGTAGAAGAAGTTGTGTCTTCTTTAATAACCATGTGCATAAAGTCAATACTAACCAAAGTCAATACTAATACAATTTATAACAATGTTGATAATTAAAATTCTAACCTAATCAAATTCATAACCAGCAACATAAGGTAAACTCAGTTGTTATAAGAACCAAATTCATAACCAAATAGGAGAATCAATTACTACCATTTTTCATTAGGAAAACATGAAACATTGCATTAAAGAGAATCTAAAGTTAGTACATACTATATCATTGTTTGATCAAAGTTGTTACACTAAGATGGTGACCTAATAAGTACTTACATTTCCACAAAACACTTCAAATACCACCACCATCATACATAAAAGCTAAAGAGTTAATCAAGTGCACAAACAATCAAGAACAATATCCAACTGAGCATCAAGTAAATCTTCCACTTCTACACATCGCCTTTAGCAGCTTGTAATCTTGACTCAAGCTCATTTCTACCCCTCAAAAGGCCTGGTATGGTCTTTCTTGAACGGGCACACATTTTCGGATCATACCATCCTATGAACCGATAAGAAGACCCATAATCATGAAAATGACAAGTCATTAAACAACCACCATTGTTACTATGTACTTTGCTAACAATGAAAAGAAAATAAAATATTAACACACACTTACTTGATCAGAACAACCATAGAATCAACGCCCTGAGTTTATCGTTGTCCACGATGTGCAAACTATTGCTTGCTTACCACACCAAAGAACGGGCCATTTTTACAGGTTTAATGTTTTGGAAAATAAAGGTTTTGGGGAAAGTTTAGGGATGATAAGTGAGGATGAAAATTGTGGTAGAGACTAATATAGGGAAATGGAAACATTGTACAACGACTCTAAATAGTACTTTACAATAAAAAGACGATTCTACCCTCAACTATAATCATGTGACTGAGGGATACGGGTCAGGGCATTCAATTGAATGAAAAAAAACTTAAAAAATGGACTTACAATGATTAAAATGCCAAGGTATGTCTTATGGTGATGTTTTTTGACAAGTTTAGGGATGAACGGTATATTTTACTCTTAAGTTTGTATGAATAATCCAAATTGCTATTCTATTGTACTAAGGCCGGTATATATACATGATAGTTATAAACAATCATTTTAGGTATTCCAGTGCCTTAACAATAACATTTTATGGACCCTTTTTTACATTTTGTTACTAGTTTAGTATAATGAACTCTATCAGAGAGCTCGGGGTTAATACTTAATACCAGCCCACTTTCTATAGTTAAAACATATACTTTGGTAATTTGTAGAAAATCATAAACCACAATTATAGAGTCTAATTAATGTGTAAAGATTGTGTATCATCTTCATAGAATGTTTTATATATAACTAGCTAAAAGACCCGTGAAATTCACGGGTATTTTAAAGTAACGTCAAAATAGTAGTAAATAATATTGTGTATTATGAAGTTATAAGTTAGAAAGAAACACATCTAGATAAACAAACCTAGAGTATACAATTTGTAATAATCAAACATATGTTAAATGAAGCACAATAGCCAAAAAATCCAATAAAGAAAATAAACATCTTCAATCCTTTATTTATACTAATGCGAGATACGTGTACATGTAGACGTCGTATAGCACTTATTTGTAGACCACATTGGTGGTGGTATTATTGAGATTTCCGTATTCGTCACGAATAACCATCTTTAATCTGACAGCTACATATAGTTGATCATGTGTAAAAGGTCGTGGCAAATACAAATCGGCCGATATCGAAATGATTACTGAGATTATTGATGACAAATATGTTAAATGTTATGTATAGTGATATGCATCGCTCAACTTGTCATGTAATATATAATGTTTAAAAAAGATCATAATTCTTAATATTTCATCATTGTTATACATCTAGAAATGAATGAAAAATTAGCAATATATAGTGCAGAAAAGAGAAAGAGACATGATTAGGAGAATAGGATTATATCTTTCCTTCATGTAGCAAAAAGCATTTAAATTCCTCGTTTGTCATTATTTGCAAATAGATTTGCTTTCCTTGCAATTGTAGCAACTCGACTGGTACTGCATTAATATATTTTCAGAAGATATAAAAGTAGCATTGGCTCAAGACTTCTCGAGTGAAAACTGCATATCATGATGTAGTTAGTCTATAATAAAGATGTGAAAGCAAGCTACTTCACTTAAAATGGCTTTTCAACAGAACACATACATTTGATTTTTCATTAAAAGGGTGAGTGGAAAGGTTTCGGCATTGTATGTTTTGACTTTTGAGAAACTATAAATCACAGAGGCGTTCATCAAATACAATTAAGAGAATATTGCTATGTTAGCCATTTTAGTGTTATGCTCATAAAAATCCAATTAATATACTATGACTCGTAATAAATCATATTAGAGGCTATGACATTATAGTGAATGTATATTACCCCTTGACAGAATTCTCGGAGGTAACACGTACACTATGAATATGCTTAAAATAAAAATACCGCAAAAATCATAGTTGAAATAAGGAATTAACACTTGTTATTAGTTTTAAAATACCCGTGAATTTGAAAATGGAGTAGAGTTAATATAAGAAAAAAATAATGAGGAAGAGGAATAAAAGTATGTTTTTGAATTGGAGATCAAGAAAAGTATGTTTTAGAATTTAAAAACCGTTAAAAAAAATTGAAAATATAGTATTAGGTTGACTTGTTTTAAAAGGAAAGTGTTTTACCATTCAACTATTTTTATCAATCAAAATTTTCATGCAAAACGTGTATATTACAATTCGAAATAAGCGGTTGCATGCATTTTGTTTATTTTGTGTCTAGATATTAGTTGACTTGTAATAAAAAAATGTTTGGTTTGGATAAATATGTATACATACACTTGTCTATTTGATGATTAAAAAGTTATACTTATACCACATAAGAATTTAACCAATGTTTTTAGGGATGAGCATTTCGAACCGAATCCCGGAACCGTACCGGTACCGTACCGAAATGGTACCGATTCTTAAAATACGGTACGGTACCGGGACAACGAAATAAGGTGAAAAAAAAATCGGGATCACTAATTCGGTACGGGACCGGTACCAAATCGGGAAATTCCCGAAAAAAAGCGAGGAAAACCCGATTTTCCGGTACCGGTACCGGTATCCGAATCCCGTTCGGTATGGTACCGGTACCACTAATATATGCTCGGAAAAAAATCGGTACCACTAATTTGGTACGGGATCGGTACCGTGCTCATCCCTAAATGTTTTAGTTGATTTTTGTAAAATAGTGTCTTTAACTCGGTATAAGAATATAGTGATTTAAAATTAATTCATGAGTAAACTCCAAAATACATCCCTGTGGTTTGCCCCGTTTCGCACCATACATCCCTCAGCCAAAAGTTCAGACATATACATCACCCCGTTAGTAAACGTTTGACTATATACATCCACAAGGATGAACGGTGCAAATTTTGTATCGTTAACTTGGACACGTGGCAGTTAAGTAAGGGTAATGGTGTCATTTTATGTTCCCAACTACCTCACCACCACTCTTTTACCTCCCCTTTCAGTGAAACCCAGATCTAAAACACACTTAGATTAAAAACACAAACACAAATCATCCGGCCAACCACCACCACTCCCGATTACTACCGCTAGCCACAACCACATCTGCCGCAACATCCATCACCATCTACAGCCCACCACCACAACCTCTTACTCACACACACCAAGATCCAACCACCACTACCACTAGCGCATCACAACTTAAGAAACTAAAACAAATCCCATCATCATACTCATCTCTCAACAACAAACAATCATTAACCATGATTTGTGTCTCTAACAGATTTGGGTTTGCCCAGCGCCACATCTCTCAACAACAACCCATCATCAATTCGAACGAAAAAAAAAGGAACAACCAAGATATGTGTCTCCAACGGATTTGGGTTACGTATGTGGGGTCTTTAACGGATCTGTGTCACAAGAAAAACATTCGATGTATTATGGGTAAAACGCGACCTAAACTTTTTAACTTGCTCCGTGTCACATATATGATGTATCACTTTTTTCCGGCGAGGCTTTGTTTATTCGTTTTCCAGCCGGGCTTTGTTTATTTTGATGTATCTTTGCACTTCTTATAGTAAAGACTTCTCAAAAGTAGCTCTTGAGATTGTGATATTGACTGGGGTCGTGTGTCAGATTGTATTGGGAGATAAAGATCACATAAATAAGAAACAAAGAGATTCTCTACTTTTGAGTTTTTATTGTCGATTTTGATGTGTGATTACGATTTTGTTTGTGTTTTTATCTTTGTGTGGATTTGTGTTTTTTGATTGTGTTTTTCATTTGGGATTTTTGACTTTGAGTGAGGTAGCAGGAGAAGGTTAAAAGAGGGAGATAAAATGACCAACTTATCCTCACTTAAGCGCCCGTGTCCAAGTTAAGCGACCCAATTTTTGCACCGTTCGTCCTTGTGGATGTATATAGTCAAACGTTTACTAACGGGGTGATGTATATGTCTGAACTTTTGGCTGAGGGATGTATGGTGCGAAACGGGGCAAACCACAGTGATGTATTTTGGAGTTTACTCTTAATTCATTGATTGTAAGGTTTGGTATTCAAGGTCTCAAATTACATTATCAGAATTGGAATTGGAAGTGAAAGTGATTTTAGATCAAGTAATTATATTGTATGGAATTGGTAGTATATTTTAATAAATGAGTGATTTAAATAGTGTATTAAATGTATGTGATGAATAGTATTTTTAGTTATATTTGTGCTTCGAATAGTTGTATCATGTGTTAATAAAGTTGTATTTTTGAATGATGAGTGTTTTAAGAAGAGTATTAAATATGTGTGATGTTTTTGTGCATTAAATTGTTGTAAAGTATGCCTTTTTACTTGTAATGTTTTATATGTTGTATAGATTGTGTTTGAGATGGTTGTATTTTATGCTTATTTTTTTGTATTGCTGGATTTTAATTAATTCATAAGCATTTTTTGCATTAAAATGCCTTTATACTTTATAAGATAGTATGATATATAAATAGTTGGCATCTTAAGTAATATAAGCATAGTAATGCTCATATACATACACACCCGATGGATAGAGTATTATTGTTGATATGCTAATGAGGCATGAGACTTAATTTATAAAAGCCATTTGAATGATAAATGATTAGCACCTGCAGAACTGAAGCCCTAGTAGTTACTCAAAAGTTTTATATGGCTAAAAGTGGAGCAGAAAATCCCAACTTCATTGGCTTGTAGTTGTGAATGTGTGAATTCATCGCTAACACTTTAATGTTAAATTTTAATAACGAAGGGATTGTGCGATATACATCTTATATCATCAGGATGCTTTCCAATTCTTAAACTGTTTCCTTCTATCAAATCCTATATCTTTGAATCACCCATAAGAAAATTAGTTTGGATGGGGAATTTTATCGGAAAACCTAGTGTTTGTATAAAGAATAAAGCAAGTGGTTAATAAGAGCTTGCAAGAGCATGCATATGAAACCATGGCATATTACGAAGAAGTATCGCCTTTCCACTTTATTTGTAGTGAGATAACTTCACATGGATTAATCTTCATCACATGAAACTTGATTCTATCAAATGATAATCATATGAAAAAAGATACTTAATATGAAATTCAAACCCGAAACCAAAATAAAATCTACACAAACATAAACTATACGACATAGCAACTTACTATTATATTTGAAATAATGATTAGAATAATACAAATTCGAGTGATGAAGATATATCCGAATGATCGATATTGTTATTAAGATTTCTTCTATGCTTTCAGCGTCCAACATTGTTGTTGGTACTTCTTCATTGTCCTTTATGAGGCATAAAATTATTCAATTGAAAATGTTGAACTTCTTCCCTGATTAACGCATGAGTTGATCAGTTGTAGAATTGATTTAAATTTCAAATATGCTAAATTATCCGCATGAAGAGTATATAGTACGCTAGTTATTGAAAGGATAATATCACAAAAAATCAACATACTTGTTCAAAAATACTCTTCTAAATAGCGAACTAAAAAAAATACACTTATGAGTAATAATGTTGACATTTTTATCTTTGTGTGAGTAGTATGACAATTTTATACTTCCAAATTACATAAATAACCTTGTGGGTTTATGAAAATTGCATTCAACGTCCCTAGGGTAAATTACATAAATGGTCCATCTCATTTAAAGAAAATTGCATCCACCATCCTTAACATTTTTTTGATTTTTTTTTCCAAAATTTTTATCTCGTTCATTTTTTATCAAAATTTTTTGAAATCATATTTCAATTAACTTTTTTTCCAAAATATTTTTTTAGAAAAAAATACGTTTCCGAAAAAAATTCACACGCGCAAAAAAAAATTCCCAAAAACATTAGAAAAAAGTTTTTCGAAAATAAAACTGCCGAAAATGTATAAAATAGGACGAAAAAGTTTTTCGTTCGAATTTTTTTCGAAAACAAAATTTTGGAAAAAAAAAAGTCAAAAAAAAGTTTAAGGACGGTGAATGCAATTTTCTCCAAACGGCACGAGACCATTTATGTAATTTACCCTAGGACTAGATGCAATTTTCAAAAATCTAAAGAGTAAAATGGTCATCACAGGTTTCTAATACTCATTTAAAGACAAAAATGTCAACATTAGTATTTATAAAAACATTTTCTAAATTCACTACTTAAAAAGGTATTTTTTTTAACATGTACAATGCGTATTACCCCTTTTTGAAAATGATAAATAATTAATGTTTTGAAAACATTCATAAAACAAAAAGTCAAAATTGATTTCTAGAGTCAGCTTATTTCTTTTCTCAATTCTTGGAAATAGATTTCAAACGTTACCAAAGGATAAAATTGTTTTTTGAGTTTTTTATTGTGTGCGAACATTGAAGCATTTTTGAGATTTTTTAAAAGAAAGACCTCTTATTTATTTTTCTTACACGTGTCAGCAGAGATTTAATGATATTTTTAGAAAATATTAAATGTGTGCTACCAAAAAACTTTGTTTTATTAGTTTTAGTAGATTGTTTCACCATGAAACGAACTCTAAAACTTAACCATCCAGTGAGATTAATAATTAGTTTTTACTATTAGTTTTACAACTCGATTAAACTCATTGATAGAACTATAGAAGGGAGATCATACATGCTAATATTGCCAATTCATAAAAGTTGAAAACTACCAATTTTCATTATATTATATTATCTTATAATATATTTCTTGTTCTTCATGCTCAGAGAATAACTTGTTCCAAGTTTAATAACATTGCACCCTCCTACAAAAAAGTTAAATTCTTATATCTAGGGTTCTGTTAATAGTAAAGATTAACCGATGATTAAGATATATATACTATATATATTGCACGAATCATATTGCTGAAATGTTAAGAATCAATATTCAACACAAGAAAATTACTAATTTAGCCTTGATTATTATTGAAATTACAACTTAATGCTTCTAACCTGCATGCCATAATTATAGTTTCTTGATTTTTACAAGCTTCCAACATGTCATAATTACACTTAAGGCATTTCTAAATTAGAATTTAAGCACTATAATGAAAAAAATCTTAATGTTCAATTAACCATCTGTTCCATACTCAATTTACTGTCCAATAGCTAATACAAAAATAAAATCTGTAACAGTTAGATACTTATTTTATTAAAGCAATATTCATCCCATATTGAATGCCCGATAAAAATGATATCAACTATGACTTATTTTCATGTATTGTAATAAATAATGATTTAATATCATTTGAGGACAAAAGATTTTTTACGATCAATCTTAACCATCCAATTTTTATTTGATCTAATGGATGAGATTAATTCAAACAATTTAAAAAACCTACTTTCATCATTTTTTTTCAAATATTAATATCTTTCAAACCTAATCGTTGGTTAAAAAATATATCATCGCGATGGAGATTTAATTATCTTTCATACATAAAAGACTTTGATATTTTCGACAAAAAAATTCAGATTTTTCACGCTTCTTTTTTTTTTTTTAAGTTTTTCGCTTTTTACAAGCATCAAATTCAGATATGAAAAAAATCATATATGATAAATATCACATGCCATATTAGTGTTAAATCATATATATTATATGTAATACTCATATAGGATAAAATCCATGATATGATATTTACACATATGATATTTACATCATAGCATGATTTAATACCGATAATATATGCTGATATTCATTTATTGCTTTATCATATACTGACTTTTTTCACGAAATCAAAGAACTTAAAAACTAAAACCTAAAAAACATGAAAAAAACACGACCTTTTCTCGAAAAGTATATCAGTGCCTCACCCATTAAAAGATAATCCAACGCTGGTCGCTAACGGTAAAAGTTTCACTTAACTATTAAGAGGATATTTAAATATAAAATATGTGAAATAATAAAATCATTGATATCTTTTTAAATAGATGGTGAAGATAAGTCCCTTGATATGTGAGAAAAGTTTGATATGTAAAATAACTCTCCTCGTAAATTATTTGACTTACTAAATAACCATACAAAATCAAAATCACCAAAATTCACCACCAAAAGAAACAAAAATTATAAGTATGTATTAAAACTCGAATAAAACGCTGCCGTTTTACCCACTTTGCTACAGTACAGCTACATTGCTACAAAGACACATGCTACAAGATGTTGGATCGGCCTACATTACCAACACAAAGACGCAAAAAAAAAAAAAGTTTATAAAATCTTTATAAAAAGGTTTATAAGAAATTTTAAAATTTTATAAAAAAGGTTTATAAGGTTTATAAAAATTTATAAAAAAAATTATAAAAAATTTATAAAAAAGTTTACAAAAATTTATAAGATATTTATAAAAAGGTTTAAAAAATTTATAAAAATTTATAAAATGGTTTATAAAAAGTTTATAAAAAGTTTATAAAGGAAATTTATAAAATTATATAAAAGGTTTATAAGGTTTTAAAAAATTTATAAAAAATTATAAAAATTTATAAAAAATTTATAAAAATTTATAAATATTTATAAAAAGGTTTAAAAAATTTATAAAAATTTATAAAATGGTTTATAAAAAGTTTATAAAAAAGTTTAAAAAAATTTATAAATATAAAGATTGACAAGTTAATAGAAAAATAAAAATGTGGAGCACAAAATCATAAATAATTGTTTTCTTTTGTTAATAAATGGCTAAACTGCGAAAAAATGGGATATAGAATATAGAGTCGACTGCCATTATGCTTTTGGGTTTGCTACTACAAAGACATTGCTACGAAGACGCAAGGAAAACTCGGCATTAAATTCGCCCGCCCGCAACGCGGCGGACCAACGCCAGTCTCGTAACTTATAAATTACGACGCAACAATAAGGTTTAATATGTTTTTCTTCAAAAAGCCCACCAAACAAATACTCAGTATTATGAAGTTCATCTATACTATAGAGTATTGAGTACTCTATATATAGTATAATCTCGGTAATCTTATGTTTCTAGGTAAACTAGGTTTTGAGTCCTATACACTTTCAAAAAATTTATATAAGTTAAATATAGCGGATAATTGTTTATATATGTTATAATCTCGTATATATACAGGGTTTTAGTATAAAAAATAATTTTACTTTCATAACAATATTAAAAACATTGTTCCATCAAAAAATATAGGGATTGAGTCATAGAATAGCAACGTACTTTTCCAAGTGTCCCATTCTGGTATGTGTACTTTTTAGTTGTAATGCGAATGTACTTTACAAGTGTTGAAAGCAGTACTTTTTTTAAGTTGTAGAATAGCAATGTACTTTCCATAAGTGTTCCATTTGGTACGTCTTGTTTTCAGTAAGTGTTCCAATTTGTACGTCATCCCACGCACTAAATTGGAACACTTATGAAAAGTACATTGCTATTCTACGACTTAAAAAGTACACGCATGTAACTGCACACTTATGGAAAGTACATTGCTATTCTATAGCTTAAAAAAAGTACACGTACCAGAATGGGACACTTGGAAAAGTACGTTGCTATTCTACGACTCAATCCCAAAAATTTAAGTGCAAGTTTCGTATATTCATATTCAACTTAATAATGCTTCAAGTTGATATTTTTACCCATACATATATATAGTTTTATAATACTAATGATGATGATGATGATAATAATAATAATAATGATGATGATAATAATAAATAGTATCTTGACTTTTCATTAATTTTTTAAAAACTTTTGAGTTTTTAATAAAGTGACATTAATAATAATAATAATAATCCCGAAACTTATGAAGAAACTGACAGATATATATTTCACGCGTGTTACTCAAACGGCTGAATCCTCTTTTTCTCTATCTACTCGACAAATGGCCTTATGGAAATGTCAGATGGAGGATCATACTTCTGACTGGCTTAGGGTGGTTCCGATCTCTGGGTTGGGGCAGACAATGAATGCTAGGATAGGACCTATCGGTGTGTGTTATGTTATCGGTTGGGTGTTCCTTTATTTTCTATTCGGATGTCGCGGCCCAACTTGTTCCGGGGTTCTTTGGGGATATTTATGGGGACCATGTTGTGCATGTCTTTGGCATTATTGGTATTAAACATCGGCATAACGTGCGGGTTGCGTGATACCTTGGTTGACATCTGTTCACGATCGGGGATTTCGGCTTCGTAAAGAAGTTGACATTGGGCTTAGTGGAGAAAGGACAAACCCTTACGTCCGGTGATATGTTGCTCTACTCATGGGATGGAGGGCTTGATGTATGTGTTGATTTGACTGGGTCTTCGCCCTTGACGCAAACTAGTTTGGTTGATTTTGTGCCTGGTCGTATGCGTGGTCTGGGTCGCGACAACATAAACGCGCCAAGTATGAGGCCAAGTGCGCGGATATTGGATACGGGTTTCTCCCCTTTTCATTCTCTTCTTTTGGGGAACTTGAGAAGGATGTTGTGACCTTCTTGGCGAATTGAAGTTCTCGATAACCCAAGACATTGGAGCACGTACGCTCTCATATCTTTAGTAGGATTAGCTTTTCTATAGCTAGAGGAGTGGGAACCCAGTTAGTATATCGGCTTCCCACTAACTTCTAAATTAAATCCTTTGAGTTTATTATTATTATTATTATTATTATTATTATTATTATTATTATTATAAAATCATAGGGATTACAAGAAATTAGTGGAGCGAGATACAAATAATAATAATAATAATAATAATAATAATAATAATAATAATAATAATAATAATAATAATAATAATAATAATAATAATAATAATAATAATAACATGGCTGATTTTGTACCGGGTCGAGCGGTGATTGATGCTGCACAACGTAAACGTGTCAAATATGAGGCTAAATGTGTTGATATTGGATATGTGTTTCTCCGCTTCTCATTCTCTTCGTTTGGAGAACTTGAGAAGGATGTTGTAACCTTACTAAAGCGTATCCGAAAATTCTCGTTGACTCAGGACATTGGAGCACGTGCTGATGATCATATTTTTAGTAGGATTAGCATTGCTATAACTAGAGGAGTGGGAGCCCATTTATTATCTCGGCTCCCCTCTAATTTCTTGTAACTCCTATGATTTTTCGAGTGTAGTGATGTTTTTATAAAATAATAATAATAATAATAATAATAATAATAATAATAATAATAATAATAATAATAATAATAATAATAATAATAATAATAATACGAATTTTTTTCCAAGTTTAAAAAAAATGAAATATTTGTTAAATTTATAAATGGGGCATTTACATATAACCTCAAGGAAACTTCACTATTTACATATTTACTCAAAAACATGCTTTAATAGCATATTATGCATTGAAAATTTGTATTTTGAGAAAATATGTAATCTTTGAAGTTTTGTTGGAGATATATATAATTCCCCCTTTATAAATTAGTAAAAATTACGGAAATTGAGAATTTTACACTTATAGCTAAAAATTGAATTATAGATTAACCTCTCTTTAAAAGTTTTAGGGCTTGACTCTAAATTTTGTTATACAGTGTAAATATAACGATTTTTTTTCACATCGTTTGTTAACTACTTACGTGTACCAGCTGATGTTAACCACTTTGACATCTTATCTTCATAAAACTACCGATTATCGCATTTATGTTTCGCTAAAATTTTAATAATAGAGTACCCACCACTGCAACGCACAAGTACTATTATAATCTCGTAATAAAGCGTGTAGAAATATGAAATCAGTTTTAATTCATACTAAAGAGGGTGACACTCAACTATTGAAGGGTATTAATGGTCGCCCGCATGACCTATAAAACATGCACAACATAATATAAATAAGTAATAGCTATGCAGACCAAACCACTAATGATAGATCTCCTAATTTGAGATATAACCTAAACCTAAACATATATAAGTATGTTTAAAGAGTTACTTACTTGATCCAACGATAACGTAAGCTCCTAACTCTTGACAGAAATCAGATGCGCGCACAAAATCACCTTCTTTTTCTTCTTGATGCTTCAGTCGATTGGTACAAGGGTTTCTTAGGGAGAATCACCACTTTGCTTGCGCCAGGTATCCACCAATACTGCATAGGTAGAACTAGGGCTA
>OU343221.1:137851207-137982333 GCA_910596185.1 Chrysanthemum makinoi | reverse complement strand
AAATTACAAGGTTCCTATCACTAGTACAAAATATAATTCAAAATGATGTCACCCGTATGGATTCCCAAAGCTTCAAGCTTGACTTTCTTGGTGATGAGTGTTTCCCTGTCCGATGGTCTCTTATCTTGGCATTTAAGTCACACGTAACCTCGACATTTGCAGGAATCAATTTGAGAGGCCACTGGTATGTAGCTTAGCATTACAGCCCACACTGCTTGATCAATGTCACTCCATCTTTGAAATGCTGGGTTTCCATAAACATCAATGTGGAATAGCCCTCTTCGTGCTCTTTAATCACCGACAGTTCACTCTAACTTTACACCTTCGGGCAGCCCCGTTACACTCCGTCCGTGCACTTTAATCTCGTGCTGAACTCAACTCTTTTTCTTTGCCAGTGGATGATTATGGTTGAGATCCTTGAGGTGCGCTTAAGGCAGTGTGAATTCCCAGCCAGTTGTGCCGTGTATCTCTCAGTCTTTCATACCTTTTACTGAGCATCTTCATCAGCTCCTTAACCACCTCATTTTGCTTCTTTTCAATTATTGGACCGATTTCATTGAGTTCAGTGATCCCAAAGTCGGTGAATTTTAGGGGATCATGAACCTCGAAATGTCTTTTATCATCCCCCCTGTAGACGTTCATTGCCAGTGGTTTAGACCTGGGAATGATTTTGACATCACATGATCTTATCAGTGCAGTCTTCGCTTGACATTGTCCAATTATAATGGTCAATTTTTGCTTTCCCGATGGCTGCGTTCTTTTGTTCTTTTCTTCCAATTGCTTTTTCATTTCGACCATTTTGCTTGCCCGAGCATCTTTGAACTTCTTCCTGCCGACCCTTTTCAAGTTTCTTAGCATCTATTCCAATGTTTTCACTTCTTCAGAACTACTTGTACCGTGCTTCTCTGCTTTTCTTTCCTCTTCAGCAAGTTTCTTTTTCCTTTCCTCCTTAGCAAGGTATGCACTTAGCTGTTGTGGTGTGAGCATTTACTCAGTGTTGCCGATCTTAAAGGGAATCTTTCGTGCTCGGTGGTGTTATCATTATGCCTTTTCCTTTGTCCCGCCCTAAGAAGAAGATGCTACCAGTGGGCGGTGTTGTTGTTATTATTGGTGTGATCACCTGCGCTGTTGTTGTTGTTGATGTTGGTGGTAGGATTGATGAGATAGGTATTGCTGAGACTGGTGGTGTTGGCTCCCTCTTAGTGTGAGAGGAAGTCTCTTCAGTAGTCTTCACCCCATCAACTGTTGCCGCAACATGTGTGAGAGCAAGAGTTGCCTCGGACACTGGGGGAGCTTGAGTTGCTTGACCCTTAAAGGCTTAATAAATCTCAGTGACCATTGCCTTGATATCTGAAGTGTCTGTTTGAATACCAGTGACCTTGGCTTCCAAATTAGCCTGAGATACTTCCAAAGCAGTCATTCTGGGCCCAAGATTCCAGGCCATAGTGGACGATGCCTGAGTTAGAGTAGCCATCTGAGTTTCCAGAGAGCCCAAAGTAGCCTGAAGAGACTGGACTGATGATTGAAGACCTTGAACATTTGCAGATTTGAGCATTTTGATCAGTTCAGTGAGGCTGGAGGATTGTTTCAAGTAAGCCTCAGTAGTCTTCAAAGACTTTAGAGTTGAGTGTTGGGTCTTCTTTGACAAATTCCCTGATTTCATCTATCTTAGTGCCTACACCCTGAAGGTGCCTGAGAAATTTAGCCAAGTTTTCATCCAGTCTATGAAGATTGTCATACATCGATCCTCGTGCTCATGAACGTTTTCATCAAAAGCTTGTACCTCAGCTTTCAGATCTGCATAACTGGCACCAGCCTCAGTGTGTTGTTCCCACAATGTTTCAGTAACCCCGGAGTATAGCTTCCTTGAAGCTTTGGTGATCCACTGAACAAGCTGCCTCTCGGTTAGTGGAAGAACATTGTCAAATCTTTGGAATTCATCAGTGGAGGAAGAGGAGTCATTATTGTCAGGCCGAATGGTGATTCAGATGCTCCTGTGGATCAGCCGGGTTCTTGTTCGATTGAACCTCGGCCCACTTCTTCCCCTGCTGATAAAATAACATCTTCACTTTCAGCTGGTTCATCATCAGAGAAAAGTATCCCAAGAATATCAGCTAATCAGTCAACAAGGGTTTGGTGATGGGTTCCATATCAGCGGGTGGTATATTTCCCTCTAAGTCTTTGTCCCCGCTGACCCTCGTACATCGGTGGGAGTTTCCCAATGCCTTATCTCGGAGTCGATTTGTTTTGGGTTCGTACGGCGGTTGTTCCTTTCCTCCGAAGTCTTTGTCCCCTGAGACCCCCTGAGACACCTGATGGGTTTTTCCCGCCTTTAGCAGAGTCGTGAAGGTGATATCCCTATCGGGTTGTTTGGTTCCCTCCGAGTCTTTGGGATCATTCATGTGCCCTCAGCACAAAGGCTTTGATTTGCTAATGTCATCACTGGGCGTAGTGGAAGGCGCTCCCCCTACCAAGTGGGTTGTTTGTTTCCCTCTGGATCTTGGGGAGTAGTAAGTGGGACCAAGGGCACCGATTGTGATTTATCGCTGTCCTTCGTTGTCACCAGGTGGATGTTGCTTGGTCACCAGTGGGTGCGTGATCGTCTTGGGCTTCTTTTGCCTCTTAGGCTATGTTCCTGAAGCCTCAGGGCCCTGAGACTTGGGTTTGGTCTTAGTCCCAGTCTGAGACTTCCCCTTTCTCTTTATGGGAGTAGGGTTAGGAGACACTGATTCCCTCTGGTTGTTTACAAAGAACCATATGGGCGTCAATTCAATATTAGTGACAAAGGATGGGTCCTTTTGAAAATTTGATTGACTCAGGATGCCAGGTAAAGCACAAAATTTTTCTTCCCGAGGATAATTTTGAACCCAGTAACACTTGCAAAGCACAAGAGACAAACCTAGGATACGAAACGTATTTCGCCCTAGTTTTGCTCAGTAGCTTGGTTACGAGATCACTGTAAATTATCTCCCCTATGTCGATAGTGACCCCATTCATCAAGCAGTATGCCATCATCAACTGAATAAAGTTAACTTGTTCAGTGGATGAGTGGTTCCCGCCGAGGACCTGAATCACAAAGGTGAATAGGATCCTCCAAGCCACGGGGAATGAGCTTTTGGTGACTGGGATCTTGTCCAAAAATGTTGGATCCAAAACAATTTGTTTTAACCTATCCTTCACTGTGGAGGGTTCAGGATGGGCGACATAAATTCCCTTGTTGTAATCTAACCCTGTTGAGGTGCAAAAAGTTTTATAATCCAGGGTGAATTGTTGACCCCCGTTAAGACTAAACTTGATGAGATATTCCCTGAGTGGTCTAAGGTTATTCTCATCAGTAGAGGGTGTCGGGTCAAAGGCCTTAGTCTGTAGCCCGAACTCCCCGAGGAGGTTTTGGTACAGAATAGAGGACACCGAACAAAGGTAGTTTTCAGTGGGCAGTTATACAAAAATTTCATAATGTCCTTATAGGCTGGGACAGTTTGAGGATATTCAAAGTTTCCTATCACATTATTTGTTTTAAATTCAACATTGTTAAGATCACCTACCCACTGTGAAGCAAACTGAAGAGATTGTGTTCTTGCCATTTCCATAAAAAAAAAATAGGGTTTTGAGAAGAATAATTTGACAAGAACAATCAAAGGTTTTTGAATCTCTTAAGTTGTGATGAAAAACTTTTGTAAAGGTTTACAAAGAAGATTTTTCATAAAAGTATTTGAAGAACACAAAGATTTCTGGGTTTCAAATGAGATTTTGACAGAGTTTTGTTAACAGAAATATTTTGTGTGTGTTATAAGGATTTTGTGAGGGTATTTATAGAGTGTTTAGAGAGGTAGTTTGTGCATATATGTGGATTTGTAAAGTCGGCTTTTGAAAACGTTTTGAATTTCCACATTTAATGCCACCCTCAACTACCCGCAGTAAAATCCCATTTTTCAAGAAAACAGTTGCAGTGTACAGTAAAAGTGCACTTTTTGCAGTAATAAAATATCCACAGGATACTTTATGTGAGAGGGCATTTAAAGCCAAGTGGGATGAGGTAAGTTATTTGAAGGACCCTTGGTAAGGATGACAGTAAGACAAGGAGACATATATTCCTATATTAAATTGGCATAGTTACCAACCTAGGACATTTAAGTAACTGATACTTGGAGCATTTAGTTACTCATTCAATGCTCAATATCAACTGTCAGGGTCCCTGAATGAGTCTTACTCATTCATTGAGAGGGTTATTTTGAGGTTTCAGGGAGGCGGAACCATTAGAGAAAGACTCACTGAGATTGGTTTTCAGATACCTGACTTTCAATGTCAAGCATTCCCAATTCACTTCTCTTGAAGGTAGGTTCATCCAAGGGTTTGGTGAAGATATCAGCAAGTTGATATTCAGTAGGGATGAAATGAAGTTCTATGTCTCCTTTCATTATGTGGTCCCTGATGAAGTGATATCTAATATCAATGTGCTTGGTTCTTTGATGAAGGACGGGGTTGTTGGAGATTGCAATTGCACCGGTGTTGTCACAGAAGATGGGTACCATTTTGTAATGGATGTCATAGTCACCGAGTTGACTTTTCATCCATAAAACATTGGCACAAAGATTCTGCAGCAGCCACATACTCAGCTTCAGCTGAAGACATAGCCACTGATTGTTGCTTTTTAGCACTCCATCAAACTAGTTTTCCTCCAAGAAATTGACAGGACCCTGAGGTACTTTTTCTGTCCATGTTGCAACCAGCATAATCCGAATCAGAGTAACCTTTGAGATCAAACCCTGAGCACTTTGGATAGTAGAGTCCAAGGCTTGGGGTTCCCTTTAGGTACCTAAGTATTCTTTTGGCTGCAGTGAGGTGGGATTCTTTAGGATTGGACTGATATCTTGCTATTAGACAGACTGAGAATTGTATGTCTGGTCTAGTAGCAGTTAGATACATCAGTGAGCCAACAATCCCTCTGAAATGGGTTTGATTGACTGATTTGCCAGTGAGATCAGTCCAAGGTTGTTAGGAGGGACCATTGGTGTCTTCACTGAGGCACAGTCAGATATCTCATATTTCTTCAAGAGATTTCTGGTGTACTTCTCTTGACTGATGGAGATTCCTTTATCAGTTTGCCTGATTTGTAGTCCAAGGAAGTATGTGAGTTCACCCATCATGCTCATTTCAAACTTCTTTGTCATCAGCTTTTCAAACTGTTTGCAAAGTTTGTAATTTGTTGAGCCAAAGATGATATCATCAACATACACTTGAACTAGTATCACATCTTGTTTAGTCCTATAGACAAACAGGGTGTTGTCTATCTTTCCTCTGACAAACTTGTTTTGAATCAGGAAGGCTGAGAGAGTTTCATACCATGCTCTGGGAGCTTGTTTAAGTCCATAAAGGGCTTTGTCAAGCTTGCAAACATAGTTAGGGAATTCACTACTCTCAAAGCCTGGAGGTTGCTGAACATACACATCTTCCTTGAGATCACCATTTAAGAATGCACTTTTAACATCCATTTGGTAGACCCTGAAGTTCATGTATGTTGCATATGCAAGGAAGATCCTGATGGCTTCCATTCTTGCAACAGGAGAAAATGTCTCATCATAGTCAATGCCTTCTTGTTGGCTGTAACCTTTGGCTACAAGTCTGGCTTTGTTTTTAATGACAGTGCCGTTTTCATCAGTTTTATTCCTGAAAACCCACTTCATTCCTATGACAATGACATCCTGAGGACATTTGACCAAGGTCATAACCTTGTTTTTATCAAACTGTTGAAGTTCTTCTTGCATAGCCTGAACCCAACTTGGATGTTTTAGAGCCTCAATGACACTTTTGGGTTCTATTTCTGATAGGTAATCAGCATATAGACATTCATTGGCTGAAGCTGCAGTTAACTTAGCAGCCATGCTTCTAGTGAGCATGCCCTCAGTGGGTTCACCAATGATGTTTACAAGCTCAATGTCTTGAGATTTTGTCCACTTACTTTGTGGTCTAGGATCTGAGCTTGAAGAGGTCACTGGAGACTCAGGAGTGAGTTCAGGAGCATGAGCCATAGAATCATTAAGAACATCTGTTGAGATGTCTTGTTCAGGTTGGGGTTCATGAGTCACAGGATCCTGAACATTTGGTTCAGTGTTACCTATCCCATCAGGGACTGATTGATTATCAATGAGTTCACTGATAGTTGGTTGTGACAAGTTGTGAGGCAAGACATAATATGAGATGTCAGCATCATCTTGGTATGAGGAATTGATTTCAGTGTTATACTCATCAGGAGGATATCTTGATGAGTTATCAATTCCTATTTCCTCCACTGAGGTGTTGGTGAACCTGATGCTTTCTGAACTCTCATCAAAGGTGACATGAAAGGTTTCCTCAACTTGTTGTCTCCTTGTGTTAAATACCCTGAAGGCTTTGGAGATCAGTGAGTAACCTAGAAAGTATCCATCATCAGCTTTAGCATCAAATTTGCCTAGATGATCCTTGTGGTTATGAATAAACACAGGACATCCAAACACATGAAAGTAGCTGATATCAGGAAGTCTACCTTTGAATATCTCATATGGGGTTTTGTTATGTCTTTTGACAATGATTGACCTATTTTGTGTGTAACAGGCTGTCTTGACTGCTTCAGTCCAGAAATGCTTTGAGAGAGCTGAGCCATTTAACATGGTTCTTGCAGCCTCAATGAGAGTTCTGTTTTTCCTTTCAGCCACCCCATTTTGTTTATGGGTGTAGGGAGATGAAAAGTTTTGGGAGATTCCGTTTTCATCACAGAAACTCTCAAGCTCATCATTTATGAACTCAGTACCATTTTCAGTTCTGATTTGTTTAACAGTAATGTCATTATGGTTTTCAATGTTCTTGATGAATGACATTATTGTGTCAGCTGCCTAACTCTTTTTGGAAAGAAAGTATACCCAAGTGTATCTTGAAAACTCATCAACAATGACAAGTGTATACTTCTCATGCTGGATTGATCTAGGACTGACTGGTCCAAAGAGATCCATATGCAAGAGGTGAAGGCAACTTTTGATGGAGAAATTTTGTTTTGTTTTGAAAGATGCTCTTTGATGTTTTCCTTTTTCATAGGCTGAGCATGGTTTGTCTTTTGCAAAAACCAGTGATGGTAAGCCAAGGACCTTGTTTTGTTTTGCCAGGTTGTTGATATTTTTGAAGTTTAAGTGAGAGAGTCTCTTGTGCCACAGCCAGTTGATAGTTTCAGTGGCTTTGGCAAAGAGACAGGTTCCATCTTGAGAAAGAGTAGACATGTCTAAGACATAAACATCATCTCTTCTAGGAGCTATCAAAACAACTTCTTTGTTGGCATTGAAAATAGTACCTTGTTTGTCATTGAATTGCACAATGTACTTAGCATCACATAGTTGACTGACACTGATGAGATTGTATTTGAGACCATTGACATAAGCTATTCTAGAGAAGACTATTCCATTGCAGTTTACTGAACCATAACCTTCAGTGGGACATGATGAGTTATCACCAAATACTACCTTGGGTCCTGGTTCCTTTACATACTTGTGAATATAATCCTTCACACCACAGTCATGCTTCTTGAGCATCCACTGTCTAGATGCCAAATAGGCTCCCTGGCGTGTCTTTGCACAAGTAGTAAACTGAATTAGTTTCTCTTGGTGACCCACTTACTGGTGGACTTGGGTATCAAGGTCTCTTTGAATTTGGCAATCGACTCTTGATCAATGGTTGAGTGCATTGTGCTACCACAGGTTTTGCATTTGGAAACTGAGGATGACTCAGTGATTCTGGGTTGCTTGGAATTTATCCTTGCTTGGATGACAATGTCATGCTGAGATGTCTCATGAGCTGGATTTCCGCAAATTTCATAGCATGTATTCATGAGACAATCATCAGGATGATGATCATTAAAGCCACAGTGTGGGCAAGGAGGAAAGGGTTTTGCTCTTTGCTTTTGACCAGATTTGGAGGTTGAAGCATACTGATGACCAACTTTGGTATAGTTTGCTTTACTGATAGAACTTACATATTGTAAGTGATCAGAAGTTCTATGATCATCCTTTTTGCAGATCATACAAAAAAGGATTCTATATAAATTTTCAGTGGTATGACTGGTATAGTGGCATAGATCACACTTCTGCTTGGTTTTCGTGGTGGCTTTTGACTTTGAGGAACTAGAGGAAGCTGACTTTGTTTCCTTGATTGATTCAGGGACTTTTTCGATGGATTCCATCTTATCAGTTAGCTTCCTCACAAGTTCAGTCAGTTGCTGAATTTGGTCAGCTTCAGTGGGATCGAGGATGTGGAAGTCTCAGTGGGAGTAGACTCTTGTTGAGATGGTTTTGATGGTCTTTTAAGGATGGTTCTACCAAGTCCGCACCTTTCTTTGGTGAATGAGGATTGAATTGCATTGGAGTAAGCTCAGAGCTTGGTGCAGACCTCAAGAGGTTTCAGGGGTGGAAGCATTGCATTAGACTCGCTTCACTCAATGTGTTCAGATATCGGGCACATCAGGGAGTCCAAGCATGCTCTTAAGAGCTTGACTCTCAGGCTCTAGAATTCTTCCAGAATCGAAATTAGGAAGCTTACTATCAGGATTAACCCGTTCAATCCAATCACTGGGCTTGGGGATAGTCAACACATTGGTAATCATGCCACCTGACACAAATGTTTTGGGAGACTGGTCTTTTTTATGAGAGTCAGGGAGATGATCTTCACCTATGACTCTCTTTTGCTGCTGGGGGCTCCCACAGCATCAAAGACTCTTGGATTCTTAGCAGTCCAACTAGCAATGATATCTTTTTCTTTCTTAAGATCATCTTGAAGAGCCTGATTTCTTTTAACTAATTCAGTGTTTTGAATTTGCAAAGTGATAGCCTCAAGCTTATTTTGTTTTAAAAGAAGCAGTTCATCCCTACACTTATTTAGTTCAAAACTTAGCTTGTTATATTTTGAAAAAAGATTTAATCTCTGCTCTTCAACAAACTTAAGGTCAACATTGATATAGTTCATATAGGACTGCCAATCAGAGTCATCATCCATAGAAAGTAAAATATTTACCTTTTTCATTGTGATGTTGACCCATTCTCCATTCCTGGCATGATTTTTTCCAACAACTAGCTTGTCCTCTTCTGAGAGGGCCATCAAAGACCTGACATGCACCATTTCATCATCTGATGACACCGGCTCTTCATCCCGTCGAAGGTTTCAAAGAACAAGGCCTTTGTTTTTACCCTGCACAGATTTAACAGTTTGTGTTGTTTCTGAGGGTGAGGCCTCAAGCAATGCTAGCTTAGCTTTGGCTTTCTTATATTTAGCTTTAAAATACATAGTTTTGTTTTGATCATATTTATTTTGAAAATTTTGATGAGACTGATAGATTTTTGGTTAAAATTTGCTAAAGCTTGAAGACTGATTAGACCCTGATGGTTTGTAAGAGGGTTCAGAAATTGTTTTTGAAAAACAGTCTTTTGCAAAATGGCCTCTTTTATGACACTTAAAGCATTCAATGTCTTCAGTTGCTTTAGCAGTTGAAAACCTTTGTTTCTTTTTATAAACCTTCGAGAGTTAGCAAGGAGTGCCCTTACCTGAAATTCAGCGTTCAGTCATTTAGGTACTCCTCACTTGATCTCTCATCAGGCTCATCATCCGAGTTTTCTTGGAAATCTTGAACCACATTGTTAGAAAAGAAAGCAGTTGATATTGGTGATGAGGTGGTGGTCAGGGACTTCTTGACTTCCTGAGACTTATTTAAGTCAAGGTATCGTCTGTTGATGAGGTTTTCCTCATAGACAAATTTCCCATAAGTTTCAGGAAGCTCAAGATTCTGTATATGATTAGCATTCCTAAGTCCCTGAGAGAAATTCAACCACTTCTCAGGGAGACTATTGACAAAACCAACATTGATTTCATGTTTGGACAACTTAACACCATCATTTGATAGTTCATTTAAAAGAGTTTTATACCGGGTGTAAGTTTGAGACAGAGTTTTTGAGTCCTTAGCCCTGAAGGTGTTATACTCAAGTTTCATGTCCATTATCTTGTTTTCCTTGGTACCAGATGGGCCTTCATGACTATGAACTAGGTCATCCCAGGTTTGTTTTGCTGTACTACAGCTTATAGCGCTCCATAATATCGTCGGAAGACAAGATATTATGATACTCTTGAGTCTTTGGTCCTGGTTGACCACTCTCCTCTCATCCTGAGTCCACTGAGCTTCAAGTTTAGGCAAACCTTCAGCAGTCTTTGGGATAAATGGACCTTCATTTATACACTTGATATAATAAGGTTCCATCCCAATCAAATAGCAAAGAATACGCTTTTTCCATTTGTTGAATTTACCAACTTCAAGTCTGGGGGCAAATGAATAAGCTCCACCCTTTTATCGACTAGTTGGGGGTACATCAATTTCACCATTTTAGGATCCCGATTTAAAAACGTTTAGAGCGGCTTAAAAAGAGTTTTATAACCAGCCTTGCTCTGATACCACTTGTTGTTCCCTATTCACTATAATATAAAAACAGTTTTAGTTAATTAAACAAGACTAATAGTGAATCAATGACTGAAAAGATATAAATAAAACACGAGAGTAATTTTCAACGTCATATTCTTATTAGAAATGAATCAGAAGAATACGTTACCCTAGTACTTGCGGAAAAGTACTAGGGATTGAAATGACAAAGTGTTTGTAACTCCTCTCTAAGCTCAGGCTAAGTCTGAGCACAACTACAAGTACCCACCGAGCTATCTCAGGGATTAAGTTGTATTTGGAGGAGTGAAAGATGGCTTGTGTATGTGTGTTTTACAATTCACAAGCTTAACCTTTCACTCCATCTCTTATGCTTTATACAAGTATGAGTTTTAACTCTTTCCTAAGTGACAACCGACAATTAGCGTAAGACAAAATACTGATGTATTTTGTCTCTGTTTACAAAGACTATATTAGGTAAAGGGACCAAGTCACTTTCTTCATGTCAGTACTGATGCTGAGCCTTTTAGGGAAGGTTGACTTCTTGAAGATAAGTACTTCGTCTTTATCGCTTCAAGCATAACCGTTTTGTCCCGCCCATTCTTCAGTCTTCATAGTCTTCAGTCTTCAGTTTCAGTTTGTCTTCAGTGTTTGTAGTTGGAGAGAAGTTTGAGGGATTCAGTAAGTTATTGTCATCACTTACTTAATCCACCATCTTCTTCTTGACTCAGTCTTCACCCTTTAAGTTCCGCCTTACTGAGTGGAGAGACTTCTTCTATGTCTCTTATTGAGCGTCCTGAAGATGACTCACTGAGAGACTATGCACTCAGTGACCTGTTAGTGTTTAACGGTCTAAGTACTTAGGTTATTTTCTATTCAAATCCTGGATTAAGGAGTTTGGGTATTTACTGAACCCAACAGAGATTCATATATGATTCTGTGAGAATCATATATGACTCTGTGAGAATCATTTGGGATTCTATGATAATCATATGTGATTCTCACAGAATCATATATGATTCTCACATAATTCATATATGATTCTTTGAGAATCATATATGACTCTGTGAGAATAATTTGGGATATTATGAGAATCATATGTGATTCTCACAGAATCATGTATGATTCTCAAAGAATCATGTATGATTCAGATTGAATTACAAGTGCTTCATGTAAATAACATGTGATTCAGATTGAAAAGAGACTTACTTGTTGGTTCTGAATGTTGCATCAAATGACACAATATCTCTGAATTCCTTATAGTTGCATTTGGCAACTTCATCAGCCCAAAAACATGGCAACCAATTCACTTTTTTCAACCTTATGATGAAATGTAAAGTTCGAAACATATTTCTTTCGGTTTTCCATTTTGTTTATCAGCATTTGCGCGTCGCTTTCACCTATGCATACATTTATATCCCTTTGATGATTCTTGAAATCACTTCTTGTGCCATGAACATATTAAGAACCACCTTTCATGCTACATAACAAATGGTGTGCCTTTGTTGCACCAAGTCTGAAGTTTGAAGCTTTGACAACGAACATTTTTTCCGCTTGAGTCATCTTCCTTTGTTTCTTTGTTATATGCTCATACTCTTTTGGAATCATTAAATGATTGTGCTTAGCAACAAATTTAGTTACTTCATATTCTCCAGAAATAGGATCAAAAGTTATGAATATTCGCGCCATACAACCTGTTACCCGTTGTCTTGTATTTCTGACTTGTTTATCACTGCTTTTAAGATCCAATGTGTTGATATTTATGTATTTTGGAACGCCTTCCCTATTACACATAAGGTACTTACTTTTTACCAAACCACTTTTTGTATTTTTCTGTGCCGATTTCTTAACTTCAAAGCCTGCTTCTTCAGCGTATTTGTTGTACATTTCAATACATTCCTTTATCGTTTTAAACTTTTTCCCCTCAACAGGTAAATAAATATGATCAACAACGGGTTCCCAGTACACTGATCCTCCAGGAGTTTCTTCATGTGCGTATAAAGTTGGTCTTGGTGTCATCACAGAATCTGTATAGTGATTTACATTAAAAGGATCAAACAATATTTATTTTCATAATAGAATCAAAGTATGATTCTAATAGAATCATATATGATTTTCCTTATAATCATATATGATTCAATCATAATCATATATGATTTTACCTAGAAACATATATGATTCATTTCTTCTTTATTACATAAACAGATCGATATAACAGACAAACTAAAATATGTGATTTTGCTTCACATGTGATTCTTCAGAATCACATATGATTCAGAAAACTAAAATATATGATTCTGAAGAATCACATATGATTCTTCCGAATCATATGTGATTCTTCGCAGACGAATTTCATCAAACACATGGTGTGCATCTATATCATCAACATCTTTATCACAATCATATGTGATTTCACTAGAATCATATATGTAATTCCACAAAATATTCAAAATAAGCAAATAAACAAAGCAGAATAAGTAAAAAAATTATCTGAATCATATATGATCCTTTTCTTCTTTACCTTGAATAACAGGTGTATCTTCTTCTTCCATAATCTCAGCATCCACCAATATATCATCTTCAATCATAACCTCAGTATCCACCATAAGCTCATCTTCATATCTATTTTCATCAACAACATCATTGTTTTCCAATATCAACGGTGAGGATGGTGGAGCGGTGATGGTGGTGGATCGATGATGGTGGTGGAGCAGTGATGGTGGTGGAGCGGTTATGGTGGTGGAGCAGTGATGGTGGTGGATCGATGATGGGGGTGGATCGTTCATGGTGGTGGGGCGACGATGGTGGTGGATCGGTCATGGTGGTGGAGCGGTGATGGTGGTGGAGCAGTGATGGTGGTTGAGCGGTTATGGTGGTGGAGCAGTGGTTGAGCCGATTTTTGTTGTGTGTGTGTTTTTTTCCCCTAAAATTTTTGAGAAACAATGAAGGTAATTTTTTTTTAGTTTATATATTTGACTTTTTTGCCCTTCTAAGTTTAAATGCAGGATTTAATCTTAGCATTTGGATGTAATTGGATTGGATGGTTGGGATGCATTGATTGGTTCTATAGTTACTCAAGGATCTATAGGGATCTCAACTCATATTCAATATACTGACATTTTTCTCTATACACTTTAGACATGAGGACCGGACCGGCAACGGATATAAGGATATTACGATATAGCTTGTAAGAAATATGACATATCATAAATAAATCAACTTTAACAAGTATATTTATGTGTTTTTAGAGCAACACCGAACCTGGTTGAATTGAATAATCATATCAAATTATCATGTTTGCCCGTGTAAAAGAAGATATATTATCATGCTTTGAAATCAATAATTTTAAAATATTTGCCAAAATGTATCAAAATTGTCTTATTAATGAAATTTGATGTTGTATATGTCAGGTATGAAAGGTTTTCAGCAACCATTGTAACTTTTTAATAATATCGTTATGTGTATAACCGATAAAAGGAATGTTGTCTCATTTGGTGAAGTGTCGCAATGAAAACCTACAGAGAATTGCTAAAAGGATTAACTTTGAGAATCCAATTAAAGCCCAAGAGCTTAAATCCCAATAAAGTCTAAGCAAGCACAAACCCAACCATTAAGCCCAATGTGATAATCATATAATCTGTAAGTATAATCGTATGATTATCTAGTCAAAAATGATGATTATGTGCTTAAATCAAGTCCCAACAGCATCATATGATTATCGAGGCTTAAAAAATGATTACCAAGCTTAGAATATGATTATGTGCTAATCATGTTCTAACACCTTTTTAAGAACAATGTGCAATATAAAAAAGTAGCTTGCCTAGCTTAACTGTTAACCTTGATATTATCTTTTGCTGATCTAGAATTGGACTTATACACCAAACAATTAATAATTATTGAACTTACAATACATTCTGATGAGGGAAAGTTACATTCAACATGAATTTACAATACTTGCAGAAGAGATTCGTTTGAATTGTCATAACATAATTCCAATATGAATAATTTTTATCATCTAATTGAACACTAATGGATTGCAACGAATCATCTTACGAGCAACCATGATTACAAAATAACAAGTCAATCAAATATCAAACCCTAATAAAAATCGCGGAAGTAGATGACTGGCTAATAACAGTCCAGGCAAATCAAAAGTACGATCAAACAGAAAGAGAAACAAAATAAGACTAACCGAGATGCAAACAGAAGTTCGATCCACAATACTAACAACCCTGAGGCTGTGATACCACGTAGAAACCAAACGTACAATGCAAAGTATTATTGAATTGATGAATAAACTAAGAGCATACAATGAGTATTTATCAAACAAATAAAAAGTAAAACCCTAAAAGCTAGATAGGCTCGTGGGCCACTTATGGGTTAACATGCTAACACTTTTAAGTACTTATTTTAAGCACAAACACAAACAAATAATAATAATAGTAGTAAATCAACCCCAAACATCCTTTTAAAACCTTTTGGGTGACGACTCACCCTTCCCAAAGATCTAGCCCCAAAGTAATTAGCATTCGTTCCAATGTAGTAAACATGACATATTTCCCCTCATTCACTGGTTAACTAGACGTTAGCGGTGGGTATCGAGGAATTGAAACATATTATCATTACCTAATCCAAATAGTCAAGAAAAGCTTTTGAGCTTACTGATGGGTTTAGCCTATTAAATAGTCACATACTTTCTCAAATATACCGATATGGTACGTGAACTAATTTTGTTGCCTAGATGGTACGTGTACTTTTGATTTCGTGCGAAAATCAAAAGTACACGTACCATATCAGTATATTTGAGAAAGTACACGTACCATGTATAAAACGGGCGAAATCAAAAGTACACGTACCATCTATGCAATAAAATTAGTACACGTACTATATTGGTATATTTAAGAATGTACGTGACTATTTAATAGCCTAAACCCGCTTACTGATTATAAACCGCAAACTACTTATAAAAAAAGGCGTGACAAACACCCCCTGAATACATGCACCTAGTTACGTTGTTATTGTCTTACAATATCAACCCCGTTAAAATAAGAATATCCTAACAAAATGGAATAAAAACAGCTTGTGCATGCAAGAGACTATGTCAAGATCAAGAAGAATATAGTTTAGAATGATGGGATCCGACAACTAACCCATACTCATTATTCTTATCAACGTGCAAACCATGAAGCCCATTCATATATAAATGTTTGTTTTGTCAACACACTTAAGAAAACATTAACCGCTTTTCCCTCCAACCCCCCAAACAAAAAAATCTTTGTGTTTTTTCATTTTCTTTCTTTCCTCAATCTTGCCACTGTGAAGAGAGAGAAATTATTCACAAAAAAAAATCCCAAATAACAAAAAAATTTAAACAAATTTGCTTCGATCCTCTCCTCCCTTCGAAAATCTTGATTCTTGACGTTAAATTTTGATTTTTCAGGTATGATCATGTACATTAAATGTGTTTTTCGTCTTAATCGCTTCAAAGGGTTTACGATTGTTGAAAATCATTGGTCAAAAGATATGTGGTGTGCAACTAGATAGATTTAATAAGTTGCATGCGAATATACTATTTCTTTTATATGTTATTGAGTCGTCCTTTTTTTTTGTTAAATTTTGGGTGATGCAGGAAATTTTTGTTTAGGTGAAATCATAGAGAAAAGTGGTGTATGGTTTGTTGATAAGATAACATATTAAGTTTTATTTAGAGGATGTCTTGTTGTGGAGGTGGCGAAGAGGACGCTTATGGTGGTACACCTTCGAACAATATTGCTACAGCGCCACCTCGTGGACCACCTTATGGAGGTAATAAGAAGCTCCATACTTTATCATTTGTAGACCAAATAATGAAGTTTTTGTAAGGGTTTTTTATGATATGACCGAATTATGTGGCGTTTGACTTTTTAAAGTTATGTGTTTTAGGGAGTAATAGAGGAGAGCCAAGGAGTACGGGAGCTGCAAGAAATGGAGGTCCTCAAAAGCCCTTGCAGGTTGATAAACCAGCGTTTACGTTGAATGAGTTAAATAGGATGACGGGTAATTTTGGTACAAAGGCTTTAGTTGGTGAAGGTTCTTATGGTCGTGTTTTTTACGGGAAGTTAAGTAGTGGAGAAGAAGCAGCAGTAAAGAAGCTGGATACTGGCTCTTCAAATGAGCCCGATCACGATTTTGGAACCCAGGTGTGAATCTTCATATTTTAAGCATATGCTATTGGAAAATGAATGAGTCGATTATGAGTCTTGGATTGTATGATTGCATTGTGTAAATATAATGGTAGTGTAGTCAGAAATACATGAAGTTGACTTGATGCAACAAATTACTCAAGATCACTAAACAACTTAACATTCCAAACCCCCTAAGAACAGTTGTAATTCTGTGGTTCAAAGTTCTTAACAAGTGTGACCCTCATCAACCAGTACTAATATGCATGCTCCACCATTTGTTAACATATGCAGTTATCCGTTGTTTCGAGGCTTAAAAATGAGCATTTTGTTGAGTTGCTCGGTTATTGCTTGGAGGGAAACAATCGTATATTGCTATATCAATATGCAACCATGGGTTCTTTGCATGATGTATTACATGGTACATAAGAAAACCCTTTCACCATTTTCCTTCCATTTTGTACTTCTGGTCTCAAGTTTTTTGATGCATTTGGTGTCCTTTTTTTTCTGTATTTATAGGAAGAAAGGGTGTGCAAGGGGCAGCACCTGGTCCAGTTCTCAGCTGGACTGAGAGAGTTAGAATTGCGTATGGCGCAGCAAAAGGTCTTGAGTTTCTACATGAAAAGGTCCAGCCTTCAATTGTCCATCGCGATGTTCGGTCTAGCAATGTCTTATTGTTTGATGATTTTCAAACCAAGATAGCTGATTTCAATTTGAGCAATCAGTCTTCTGATACTGCAGCTCGATTGCATTCAACTAGAGTGTTAGGAACTTTTGGCTACCATGCTCCAGAGTAAGTATTTCTCGTCTTTTAATCTACTGTTTAGCAAAATGAAGTTCCATAGTATGGGTTGCACTGGCTTGGGTTGACCCAAGAAATATGATTACAATGCATCAAATATTGTTACATAATATTATTAGTTATTACAATATTAATGTAACTGTTAATAAAGTATATAAGATGTTGTATGCATTAGAAAAACATGTTGGTTAACTTTCACCCCCGTTTGGCCCCACTCCCTATTTAGCTAATTTTGTAATTTGACCCATTATCAGACCATAAGTAAATTGGTACAAATTGGCACCTTAACTTGCCGGTTCTTGCTACAAGGTTATTTATGATCAACATACATTGTATTCTCTTAAAATGCTTGCTTAATATTAAGTATTTATGATTTATTTATTTCTGGTAGTTAATTACATCATGGTGTCTATCATCTTTGGCGCAACTAATATGAAGGGTCCACAAAAAACATTTCTTCACATAAAGTAGGAAAACTTAGGCAGGTCAAAACGGGTAGGATCGTACTGGATTGATCCAAGGCACTTTTTATAAGTAGTGTGTTAAAATGTTAAATATAATTATGATAATCTAATTCTTTAAACAAAATGGTATAGGAGGTTTTATGCATAAAATACACATTCGGCGAGTGGCTATAGGTTTGGCCTCTTCCTTTTCAGCTACTTATTTTCATTTTCCCACTTTGACCCGTTGGCAAAAGACATATCCAGAATCACCCAATTTATAAATGAAATGGTCGAAAGTTCCATGGCTACTTGTTGTGGTATCTGAGTTTTGGCAATACAACCTTTTCTACCATATTTTTATAATTTGTTATTATGATCATTGATGATAGTCTTTGGAAGGCAGTTCCTGTGTATTTTGACATCATTAGTTACATTTTTACAACACTAAAAATGCATGAAGTCACTTGTTTTTCTGCACTTTCATTGACATGTTTTGATTCAGGTATGCAATGACAGGGCAGATAACTCAGAAGAGCGATGTTTATAGTTTTGGAGTTGTTCTTCTAGAACTTCTGACAGGAAGGAAACCTGTTGACCATACAATGCCCAAAGGACAACAGAGTCTCGTTACTTGGGTACGTCTTGCTACTCACAATCTTTTTTACATCCTCCGTCCATTTAATGTTTCATTTGGAGAAGTTCTAAACTACTAGTCATTTACCCAAACACTCTTTATGACCAAAGAAATAAAATCGTGTGAACCAGATCAATATCGTTTATGGTTAAATATGTTTGCTTAGCTTCAATGCTATTTTTCAAAATAAAACTAAAAAATATATCAAAACAGACATTGCGGCAATTTAATTGTGACAGATAAAGTATTCATTTCTATGTATTCCTCATTTCGGACACATTGTATGTGCGCTCATGATGTGCTTATGATCTGCTTTCTACAGGCAACTCCAAGATTAAGTGAGGACAAAGTAAAGCAATGTGTTGATCCGAAGTTAAATAATGACTACCCTCCAAAGGCAGTTGCTAAGGTACATTTAATGACTACTAGATGCGTAATAGGCAGTTCGGAAACAGGTCAAATGGGTAATTGTTGTACTGGACAAAACTGATCGGGTTAGGTTATGCTGACACGAAACACTTTCTGTCCCAAAGCTGTAAGATTTTCTTTAGAAATTATTGACGTTCCGAATATGATAAGACCAGTTATAATATTGCATTACAATATACAGTCTTAACTTTTTGTGAAGGACACTAAAAGGATCTTTTGACCCGTTCGGAGTATTTGACCCTCTATTTTTTACGCTAGCTGTTTGTTTTGTTTATTTAGCATGTTAAAGATAAAACATAACCTAAACCAACGCTTTTAAAATTACACGGGTCAAAATCACCACCTTCATTACATGTCCTAATTGTTTTTGGTTTTTCTCCATACTCAGATGGCAGCAGTTGCAGCATTATGTGTTCAATACGAGGCCGATTTCAGGCCAAATATGACGATTGTTGTCAAGGCTTTGCAGCCACTTTACAATTCAAGACCAGCAGGCTCAGAGTCTCAAGCCCCGTAAGAAAATTTCTAGAAGTCGTGTGTGAGCTTTATCTAGAAAACCTAGTTTGATTTATGCTAGAACCAATTATGAAAGCGTTTTGTTGATATCAAGATCCCAAAGTAGATGTTGTAAAATAGAGCCCCCATTTGTTTAAATTTCAAAGTTTTGTATGTGTTTAGACATCACATTGATTGGTTTGTAAGCATTTGTAACAGTAATTCTTTAAGGACCATCTGCAACAGTTATTTCAGAGTGTTAAGTGCAACATTATCGAATTCTGAGAAAAACTGAGGCTTTTCTTCCATAATACCCAACTTTGCAAGTATGAACATTTTCTCACAATTCAAATCTAAATTGATGCTTCCTCCGTCCTAATATTAAATTGATCGTCCACTACTATAAATAGATAAGAAAATTTGATGTAGATTACCGTGTTACCCTTGATATTGTTATTACAAATTTTAAAGAAAACAGTAATTAATTAGTTAAAGATAAAACTGTCATTCTGTAAAAAGTAAGAGAGAAAAAACAATAATAATTATGTTTTTTTTAAACTGTGTGTTTTTTGTTAAATTATGTGTTTTTTTGTCGGGAGACAATTATTTTGAAACATATCAAGTATTAAATACAGTCGCTCAAGTTAAATTCTTGACATTCTCCAAAAAAAAGATATCCAAGAAGAGTAACGTTATTTGCAAGTATTGGGAAGGCTGAAAGTGATAATGTCTGTCAATTTGTTTATAGAGTCCCCATTTGTGATTGTTGGTTGCTGGAAGCAAAATCTTCATAGTTCACCTTACAAGATTAGAATGTAGAACAATAGTCTTTCCAGTGACCTTAGTTCTTATGGGCTATATTGAAATGAAGCAGTTCATGCCCAAAAATAATGGAATTTGACCTATAAGATCAAATGAGTTTTATTTATTTATTTTAAGACAATAGCCACTACTTGTAACAATGCATTCAAACACATTAAAAAAGTTCCTACAAGTTTAGCCTTCAGAGATTAGCTTTAGAAACATGTCGGGTCAAGTAATAATCTTTATATTGCAGAAATGCAATGACTAGAGGCGATCAAATAAAGAAAATATACTCATGGCTATTATATTGAAAACCTCGGATATCGTTTAAATTATCTTTCTATGAAAAAGAAAGGGAGAAACTAAAATAAATAAGATGTGTATGGGACAAAGGGTAGTAGCATGATACAGAGTGGATCTTCCCAACAGATGGCGCTCTATCAATCTACTGTTACAATTTTTTAGCTTTTGTCCATCATTGCTTTCTCTTTACTTCTATCTTCGGTTTTCCACCAAACCTGCAGATTAAAAAAGAAGACTACAATGATGGGTAATTCCGATATCAGAGCACATTTGCAATCAAACTTATACGGACAACATATATTTCTTCCTAAAGGTAGCAATTTCGACCCATTCACCTATAAATGGGTCAATTCATAGCTTATTAGTCACTTTTATACAGGTGTTTGCCAGGAGTAAAGCCTCTATTTGACCCGGAAGCTAGTATTGCCTCCCCCACCCAGCTCTATCAGGCTATGAGTAAGTCCACAAATGACTGGGGCTTAATGTGGACCAAAAAGGACATGGATCAAACAGACCATATATCATCCAAATTGTATTAGATAAAACTTGGATTATATATGTATAATTATGTCTGCATTCATAATTTGATATTGACTGATTATTTACGGAACTACTAAAAGCGAATATTGAAGTTTTTGCTCCCACCCCACTTTTTGCGTACTAAAAACCTCTTTTGCCCATCAATCAACCCACCACCTGTAATGAATTCTTAGATTTATCATGCCACATTTGGAGTAGCATAAGAAGAATTACCATAAGTGCCCAATCAGGGAAAGACGGGGATTCGTCAAAAGTCAGTTATAAACTGTAAAAGGTCACGATTTCCAACCCAACTGCCTAAAAGCAAGTCGATCCAGTTATGTATTTATGCATCGCCAACAAGTTAAGCTAAAAGACTTGACTAAACACAAAACAGGTCAGATACAAAAAACCCACTAAATCGCTTTACTAAAAAAGTTTAATACTTCTATGGTATCAATCATATTTAACAAAATATTGAACCATAAAATAGCCCAAATGAATTATGAGGAGTTTGCTGGTGGATCCAACCCAGCTTGTTTTGCCTGGTATTAAAGCTTACACAGTTTGACCCAGACCCATCCTGACCCTTTCATCAACCCGCCCGTTCCAACAATATTGGCAACTCAAGTTGAAGAGGTGGGATACTTGCCTAAATGATCAACGTCTAGTTCGAGGCTTGCACCGAAATTCAGCCAAGAGTGCAATGTGATCAGATGACCATTCAGGAGAAGGAAGTGCCGTATCTTTCCTCAAGCTATCCTCCTCCAGTAATTCCAACAACGATTCCACTGTCAAGGTGTCCGCTGTAACCACCATACATGTAAATTAATAAATTTGCAGTTCTAAGAATTAGACAGAAAAAACATAATAACCGCTTATTTAGGTTTCAGGTGGGCCCGATTTATAAAACACAAAAGGAGACTAGTTTAAATTTGGAGACATACCTGAGTAAAATATATAATCGAGTGTACCAATGAAGTCCCGCGTGCAATTTGTAAATAGAGGTTCATTTGTAGCAGGATCCACTCTCCTCTTTTGTTGCTCATAACCAAGATTAGCTCCAATTCTTGCAAAAGATGAGTAGGCACTAACCTGTAAAACACAGAGCCATGATCATCAGATTCAAACTCCACAAAAGAACTATCAGGAATGTGTAAGAAAACTAAGAAATAACTGAATATATATAGAAGCGTTACCAAAGGCAGGGTGTGAGTCAATTTAGTAGCCGGTCTCAGAATTCCAAGAGGGTCTACGGCTAAATCCGGATGCATTGGATCAACTTTCCCGATTGCTAAAAGTGCATGAGGAGCACTGTAATCATATTTGAACAATAAATGATCTACTTTCCAAAAACTTAGATGGATATTTTATTGGGTGATTATAACCAATATAATTATTGATGACTAGAGAAATAGACAACATACCTTCCAGGAACTGAATTAAAATCCCCACAGACTAACATTGGTATATCCGCACTCGCAGCTATCTTTTCCAAACCTTTCAACAAAGTATGAACCTGGATTGTCGCACAAACAGCCAAAAAACTTTAAAAAAGCATAATGCCTATTTCTTTTTCTAATTAGTCACAGTCATAGGGTAAGAGATAAGCGTTTCTGAGAATATAACCTGCCATAGTTTGACATCCTTTAAATCTTGTTGAACATTCACATGCGTATTTGCCTACACACAAAAGAAGCAATACTCACATCAAGAGTGCGGAAAATCCAAGATGAATATGAATTTTAACAAGTGGTACAAGATTCCATGCTAGCATGTAGGCGTAACAGTTTCTTTACTAGGCGTAACGGTTTCTTTACTTATCAATTGGTCAACTTGGGTTTTGTTTTATGACTTTATCTCAAATGGATCTAATAGATCATAAGATTTAGCTAACAGAACAACAGGCCTAATAAGTCGAACAGGTCAAACAAGTTAAAAAATCACAAATATTCTATTTTCCTAAAATTGTTTTCTTCAAAGATTTACATTATTATCTAAGTTATTACTGTTTTTTATTATAAATTGCATACAACTGCTTGATGTATGCCTCTACACAAATTGCTATATCTTACCACACAAACAAGTTGTCTCTTTCCTGGATTATCAACACCGTGGTTACTGAATTTCGCTTCTAGAACAACGATTAGAGCAACATTATCCTGTTACATGCCATGCATTTTTCATCAGAACCATAACATTTGATAGCAGTTATGAGGCGGAAGACGATATGCAAGATACCTTGACCAACCGATTTAAAGCAGTTTTCTTCTGAGCACTAGGCACCAAAGCATCAGTTAAAGATTGTGCAGCTTTATTAAACTCAACCTGCATACTCGGCATCAAGTTATGTTAGAAAAATGATGCAACAAAAACCCTATGTATATTAAAAACACGTCTACCTCGTATTTTTTGACATGAGAAAATCTATCTCTGCGAAAGAATGTGGCACATCCATCAATAGTCATTATACTTCCGTTAAAAACCTGGAAACGGCAATCAATAGAATCAATAACGAAGGATCATAACAGTATATGAAACAGATTAAGGGGTTTGGACATACCTCTGCTGTTTTTTTCTTATATAGAGCCTGATAGCCATGTTTGTCCAGCTCAGGAGCAAAAAACTCATCAAAATGATCGCTTTGAACCTGAGAAGAAGTAGATGTTAGCAGAACTTTTTAGGCAATCAAAATCAGCTTAGGGAGTCTTAAAATGTGCATCTTGAAAATTATGATGAGATTTGAGTTCTCAGAATTGAATGATCAGCTGTCATAATATAGGTGTAACAGATAGGATTCAGTTGTGCTTCCGTTTCTTGAAATTGTAATAATCAGATCATCAGTTATTTATTGATACAATAATTTCTGGTAAAACGACCAAAAATGACATATTTTGTAAATAATAAAAAGGCGGAAACAGTTGTGAGGATAGAAGTCTCCCAAATAAGGTCAAAAAAGTGTAAACAAATAGTATTATTTATTAATCCTTCAATAATCAGTCTTTTTGCAACTACTATGACTATTTGACCCCAAAGTATTTAATGCCCGATGACATTGTCATAATAACATTCGACATTTGACTACGGGCACAGCAGATATACCTCTTGAAGACAAACAATGTCAGCTCGGTAGCCAACTATTTCCCGTAACAAATTCTGTCTACGGTAAGGCCAAGAAAGGGCCCATGACGGACAATAACCATATAAATCACTCGTAGCATACGTATCCGCTAAAATATTATACGAGAGCACAGTAAAAGTCCCATTAGATGAAAGACGTCCATCTAAATCCAGATGCCCCATGACATCAGAATTGCTAACCGAGATCAATTTTCGTGGACTCGGGGATGGAGCCGGAATCACACGTGATGTCAATATGGTATTCGTGTGTCCAACGGGTGATTTCGTTTCTACATCAACCACCACACATTCAAACTTGAGAACATGACCGATGTCATCAGCTGTTGGTGTATAAGTTTTAGACCGACCAACTTCAAACCATGTTTCACCACCGCTCCTCTGTGTCACAGCTGCAGGATATAAGGGTGTTGCACCATTTGCAAGGCTTGGAAGAGACTGTGAGCTTGATAAGCTTTGATTATTATTACTATTGTTGTTATTATTATTATTAAATCTTCCGAATATCTCTTCTTCTTCATTTCCATTTTCATTAACAGCACTAGCAGCACGTTCATGAAGAACACGATGGTGTTGCCATGCATCAGAAAAGCATTTCGGAGAGCAATGGTAGCTTTTAGCAAGAGGTATTTTGGCTTTTACACATCCTAAACACTGTAACGTAGCTTGTTCGGATGGATGTATACTACAAATAGCAACTTTCTTATCACTTTGTATACGGTACCTGCATATGAAGCCAGATATCCCAAAGTATTAATTTTAGGTGAAAATAAATGCAATAAGACAAATGTGAGACTAAAATTTGGATGTGCATTTCGAAACTGTTTTTAAATAGGAAAAATAGATAATCAGCTGCATTAAAACAAACTGTAGGAGATAATGTGTGGATGTACACAATGCTATACGAAATTGTGATAGTCAGTATAATCAATTATAAGAGTGTTTGACAAATAGTGATTATTTAATGAAGTATAGAGCTTATAGATGAAATTAACAAAAATGACATTACTGCAAAATCTCTCCAAACTGGTTAGAAATGAGTAAATATGTAATTCATTTTAATCGTTTAATAATCAGTCGGGTCAACTGGCAAAGAACTCATAATCCAAACTGGAGAATACACGACTTAGTATCATTTGAAGGGTGTTCTCCAGTTTGGATTACACATATAATGGCTGTTTACAATTTGGTTCCCCATTTTATAAAAAGTTAAGATGCAAAGGTGAAAAACTTTTAAAGCAACAAAAAAAATCATCTCTTTTGATATAACTATGAATCAATAAATCCCTAAACAGTGAACATAAACCACGGGTACAATTAAAGTAAGAAATCTAGGGACAATTATACAGAAAAGTGTACGATGATTCAATTGCCCATAAGAGGGTCATTCGCTCATTTAAAGGTGAATCATTCAAAATCCAGACATATTGGTAGCCACATGAATAGTAAACTCTTTTTATTATCATGACAAATGACTCATTGCGCAGGACAATGCACTAATGTAGATCTAACCATTATTCTGGTTTATAGATGTTCTACAAAGTTAACATGACTATTGTTGAATTTGGCTAGTAAAACTAGTACATTAATTCTCAGTCTGATTCGCGAATGTCACAGTGCTCTAGGTCTGCACTCTTCAATGTCTAGAGTCATAGTTGTCACATTTACTAAAATCCTATTTAACATAACCATCTAGAACTATTGCCAATAGTGCCGTAACAAAACATAAAACTCCGTCGTATCCCTACACCTTTACATGTGCATTTAAAGCATTATCACAATTGTGAGGATCACGACTTTCTGATTAATGCGGTCAAAATATTCAGGTTTGCAGAAATTCTTATAAGAATACGAATGACTGAAATATCAGTACAAATACCAAACTACCCTAGTTTCTTCGTTAAAGATTGTGAAAGAGACTAGTTGACTTCACACTTTCGATTTCCTATTCACATTTAGATCTCAAGTACGCATTTCATTCCAATACAAGCTAGATTTTTTTCCAAAAAACACGGAACCAATAAATCAACATTCTACGTCATAAAGCTAGATTCTATCTAAAGACATGATAGCTAAACGACAAACCAAGCAACTACTTCACAAAACAAACTTCAATACTTCACTACTACAGTATTCAATAGGCAAACTAACACACTGTATAATTATAAAGCAACAGCCTTTAACAACAAAAAACCAATAACTAACTAACCACTTATATCTCAAAAAATGTCCCTCAATAGGCGACGTCTCGGGCACATCATCCGTAAACACAGACTGATCCGGACGACGTAAAAGCACATATGGCGAAAGTTCACAACCCACAATCGGAATATCGGACGGAAGATGCACTCTCAGCACACTCAGCATTCTTTATTTATTATTCACAATCACAATTTCCAATCTCATCAAACCTTAAATCAATAACTTTATTAACAATAACAACAAATTCGACGTGGCGGATACAAAACTGATCCACCATTACATCCCTTCAACACCCTTTTTGTGTTTCATCAAAATTTTACAAATTTATATCAAAAATCAAAAACCCTTTAAGTAATTTTCAAGATTTTCAAATTTTGAACCAAAAATCAAAAACCCTTTTGATATTTCCTCAATCAAAAGCCAAAAACAAAAACCCTCTTTTGAATCATCAAGATTTTCAAAATTGAGACCAAAAGATTGAAAAAGGTTGGGGCTTTTTATGAAAAATAAGAAATTGGGGATAAAGGGTGTTTGGAAATAGGGTTTAATTGATTGATTTGAGATGAAATAAATCAAGATTTGATATTTGGGGGTTGTTTGGTTTAGGGTTTTACAAGACAACAAAGACGATGTACTTTTGTTTTTGGGTCAATCTCGTTTGAGTTTCGATGTACCGTATGTTATGTGTTATGTTGTGTTTTTGTTAAATGATTGTTGTGTTGTGGTTTTGTGGGGTGTATATATATAGTGTATTGAAATGATTTTTGATTGACCTATGAATTAGTAAATGGATATTGTGATCTAATAACAAAATTTAAAGGTTGAATGATTTAATGTTAATCACATTATTGGCAGGATAGTATGTGATTTAATGTTTCTTTTTTTCGCTATATGTTATTTAATGTTGAATTATGTTAAAAAGAATATTTTTTGGTAAAAAGGATAAAAAAAATTTGGACTTTTAGATATAAAATCAATGGATGAGATTAAACAATACACTTAATTAAGGCTATAAGGGCAAAATTGTCTTTAAATAAAAAGACATAAACACACAATATAAAACATATCATCTCTTTAGCCGATCATACATTTCTCTCTCATCTAACTACTTTCTCTCTCACAATGAAATCCGACCATCTCAATAAATTCCAATCATCTCAATAAATTCAGATCATCTTAATAATTTTCGATCATTTTATTCAAATCCGATCATCTCAATAAACAAAGTGTGAGTAGATGTGACAGTACGGTTTCCAGATCTGATAATTTGAATCTCAATCAACTATGTCAGATTTGGTGTATTCGAGTCAATGTGGTAATGGAGGTTATGGTGGTGGTTATGAGAGTGCTGATGAGATGGTTATGGTGGTGGTTATGGAGGTTGTGGCGGTGGTTATGGAGGTTACGGTTATGGTGGTTGTTATGAGGTGGTTATGGTGGTGGTGGTTACGGTTATGGTGGTGGGTATGACGTGGTTAAACCTGCTGGTGGTGATGGTATGCTAATTCCCCCTATTCATTTGTCAGAACAACAACTGTCTATGAAAATTGAGTAAATGTGCATTAATTTCCGTTGGAAATTAGTAAAAGCCTGGTATGTTTAGGTAATTATTAGTTATGTGAAATAGAAATGTTTTGTGTATTAAAAATAGGTTTGATGTGCGATAGTTTCTTAAGAAGTTAGTTAAAGTAATACGTTTGGATAATCATGAGCTGTGTAGAATAACAGTGTTTTATGCACAAAAATTGGTCTAAATATGCATCACTTTTGTAGGAAGATAGTAAAAGTGTAATAGGATCGGATAATCGTAACTTGTGTGAAATTCACTATTTTGTGCATTAAAATGGTCTGAATAAGCATTATTTTTTGTAGGAAATTAGTAAATTGTGAAACAATTGGATAATCGTGAGTTTCCAATCGTGAGTTGTGTAGAATAACACTATTTTGTGCATGAAAAAGTGGTCTAGATGTGTATTAATTTTTGACAGAGATTAGTAAAAGGGTGATATGTAGGGATAATCATGAGTTGTGTGAAATAATATTGTTTTCTACATTGTTAATTCGCTAAATGTGCGTGAGTTTTCGTAAGATGCTAGTAAAAGTGGCGCACTTCGGCGATCTGCTTGTTTGGAATAACACCGTTTTGTGCATTGAAATTGGTCTAACTATGAATTCGTTTCTATACGAAGTTAGTAAAGGTGACATGCTTAAGCAATCGGCACTTGTGTGAATTAACATTATTTTGTGCATTAAAATGGTCTAATTGTGCATCTGAGGAAATCAATACACTATTATTTGAAATGACACTATTTGTGCATTAAATTTTTTCCAAAATGTACATTAATTTTTATAGGAAGTTAGTAAAGCCTACCTACTTAGTTAACGATCATGCTAATGTTTAAAAATACATGGTTTTGTGGATTAAAAATGGTGTAAATCTACTAATGTTTATAATGTGATATTTGCATTAATATTAATGAATAATGTCGGTTCTTGATGACCACATGTATACTAATGGAGAACAACAAAAAAGATTATATGGGGAGTTCAGGTCTGTAGTCACGAAAGATGAGACTTTCAAGATATGTTCATCAAAAGAGGCTAAGAATCTTCATGTGGAATCCATCGGCTTTAACTGGTGAAGATAAAAGAACAATTAACGTGTACCTTTTACTGTATTAACTGTATATCACTGTAAATATGTGATCAAGAAAAGGTCTCTGGTTTCTTATTGTTTTGTTTGGGATTGATTAGAGATTTGTACTAACACCATGCTTCCTTGTAATCCTCACTCGATGTACATAGTAGAGATCAATCCCACGAGGAAATTGTAACTTATATGCTAATTTTATAAACACATGTGTTATTTTGCTGTTTGGAAACAACTATGTTAAAAGTTGTCAAAATTACTGATATGGAACAAACGAATGTAATATGTTGTCAGCTGCAAGCCGAACGCCAAAATTGTGAAACTGAGATGGTAATGGTGTCAGCTTGATGACATATACAAGCTTCTTCATGTAGAGAAGCAAACGACATGAAAATTATAGATGTAAATAATGTGTGATGCAGAATGAATTGTAATCAATTTGCATTATTGTTTTGTGAAATGGGATTAATTATAATATTTTCATTACTTATTAGGTCTGTTTCATTGATCGGCATGAGTTGCATAAAATAAAGTTGTTTTATGCATTAAAATTAAGTGAAATGTGCATCAATTTTCATATGATGCTGGTTAAAGTGCTTTATTTCACTAATAAAGCTATTTTGTGCATGAAAATTGGGCAAAATGTGAAATATAGTATTTTGATGAAAAGAAATCAAGAATGACAACAACAGCAAGACAATCATTTAATAGATCCATGGCACTAATACAGGTTTTCACTATATTTGCTAAAGTAGTAAAAAATCAAGAATGACAACAACAGTAATACAAGCACTTAATCCATGGCACTAATACACTTTGAACACACTTTCGTCAACAACCTCCTCTTCCATTATCGCCTCCACCTCCAAATATGAATTGGCCAATAGATGTTAATGCTCGTAACTCTCATTCTCCATATAGCTCGTTTGAACCAAAAGGTCGATATGTAGCTGATGGTTTTGGAACACACTTTTGTCAACAACCTCCTCTTCTAATATCGCCTCCACCGCCACACCCACAATGAAACCATTTCTTTGAGCCTCATGTTAAACCACCACTGCCACTGTTAGTCAAGCTGTCTATGTTTCCAGCTGGTTGTTCTGGAGAACATACAACAACAGCAAGACAATCACTTGATATAGTAAGATCCATGGCACTGAATAACACCTAATGTTTTGACCATTTGTAGGTGATCAACATCTATAGTTGCAGTTGCAAACGCTAAAACTATGAATAAAAAAACATAATCAGATGACGGTAACAATAAAAACACAAACATATATATGTTAAAGTAGCAGGATACCCGCGTGTTGCGGCGGCGGGTACCCTGTAACAAAGTTTTATGGCTGACAATTTTTTTTATTATACATTTCTCGTGACAACAAATTTATGGATGGTGAGAGTTTTAGAATTATTAACTTTAAGCAATAGCAAAATTGCATATATAAAAAATAGTAAGGGCCCGTTTGGTTTGTAAGTGAGTTTAGGATTAATATTTGGATTTGGAATAGGATTTGTATTTGAATTTGGATTTGGATTTGATGTAGGAGAGAGAAAATATATATTATAAAATAGATAATTAATTATTTTAAAAAGTTATACATAAATTTAATTATATATTAAAAAAAGAAATGTGAGATAGAAATGTATGTGGGTCCATTTATATTAGAAAGAACAAAATGAAACCTACTACCAGTACTTTTTTTTTATACCAAGCAACATGGCTAGGATTGAAAAGAATGAAACAATTTCCATTTTAGGGACCCACTTGATGAAACAAACACACATTTTGTTACTTTCTTTCAATCAAACCATACCAAAGGCCCCAACCAAATTGCACTTAAGTTATTTGATCGATGCTGCAAATATATAAAGGTTATAGTTAGTAATATTATCAAGGTAGGAGGTCAAAATGGTTTAACAGTAGCCTGTAGTGGCATATAGATATGAGATGATGTAATACACTAATTACAATTTATATGAAATAAAAATCCAAAACTCATAACTACTTAATATTAAACGTGATCACCATTACATTACGGTATGATATACGTGGTCACGGTTGTTGACAATGAAGTGCAATTGCAAGTTGTTAAAATTTCGTGTGATTAGTATACTCTAATTTTATCACAATCATTCAGATGTCAATGTGGATATCTTTGTTTTGCTAATTATTCTTCATTTTTACATATGGTAGAAGTTTGATCAATCAGTAATGGTCAACCAATGTTGAAAAATATATGGAGTATTATGTATCATTTTGTTATACATTATGCCTTTCATATTGTATCGAGAATTTTTTTTGCATAGCCTTGTTGGTTCACAAGTTTGCATATATCATAGCCCAAAAGTATATCAAAACCAATATCTTAAACAAAAGTATATTAAGATGCTTGGACCATTTTTTATTATTATTTTTTTAATCTAAAATACAGCCCAACAAAACTCCATCTCTAACTTAATTTAGTCCACTTTTAACCTAGATATAACTCACTTATAATAACTCAAACGAGAACATTGCATGTCACGCTCCGCTGCAGGCTTGTAGCTATTGTTTACATCGATCTAAAAAGTTATTTATCATTAAATAGTTATTTAAAAAGGACGAAAAGAAGTTGTTAATACTTTCATATTGCGATTTCCATAATAATATGCAACAATAAGAAATAGTGAAATGTCATGCTTATTGTGGTTATATTTTACTATTTTAGTACATTTTAGAGTTGAACTTTTACATATAGTGTCATACTTATATTTTTTGTTGTTTTGGATAAAAATTAAAAGGGTCAAAACTAAAACATATGAAGAAACACGTAAAAGAATTCAATGTTTATTTTTTTTCTATAATTAGTTGTTTCAAGTATAAACGTAAGTATAAAATGAACATCATAGTGGTACTTTGTGAAAGTTATATTAGGTAAATGCCTTAACTGGTTACTCTAAAATGAAAGCCCAAGTAAATTCAGATTATATAAAGCTAGGCCCAACTCTACAAATTTAGTCCAAATACAAATGAAAACCCTACCACTATCCTTAATTTCACTCATGTCAAACGCACAGCCACCACACTTTGTAGTCACCAAAAAAAACAAAAAAAAACAAAAACAAAAAAAAACTTCCCTTTCTTTCTTAACTCAACAAAAACGCACAACCAAATACATGGATTACTCTTTTCTTTTCTCTATTTAAATAGAAGCAAGTCAAATCAACCTTTATTGACTTGAGGTGAGGTTCGAACAGGTCTTGTTTCTATTTGTTTTGAAATGATAAAACAAATAACACATATCTATTCTTGGGTCTTGATGTTCTTTATTTTTCAATGAATGGTTTATTCACCATTCGAACGGTATCAAATGTATAAACCTTAGATCTTTTCTTGTCTATCTTTGGATTCTTGTTTCAAGATTTATGATGGGTTTGTGTTCAAACTTGAAAAATCTTTAGTGATTGGTAACAAAGTTGAACAAATCTGATTTATTTTTCTTTTCATTCTTCGAATGTTGGTTGTGGTGGCGTTGGATTCAGGTTGTGTAGGTTGAAGTTGTCAATATGTTGAAAGAGAGTGGTGTGTGTTTTAGGTTTTAGGAAAAGAGTTATGGGCATGTTTTTATAGTGGCAGGATTGTAGAAGTCTAATACTGATTTTGTGCAGCTGTTACAATTCTGGTGGGCTGTTATGGAAACAATAAATTGGGTTGTTATCGTGAAGTGCTCTTACGAGTTTGAATTGGGGTGTACTGAAAGGGGATGAAGTGTTGTTACGGTTTTGATTTGTAATTTTAAAAGTGAATTTAATATTTGGGGTATATGTTACACTGCAATTGAAATTGAAAATTATATTGATCTATTGATTTTATAGACCATAACACACTTCTTTCCATTATAAGTAAGTTGTTGAATCTGAATTTTTAAGCCTTCTATTAATAGCATGTCCCAAATGTTTTATATAGTAGTATAGATGAGATATAACACTAGTTAGTGTATCAAATTCTACTACCAATACAAACATTCATCAAATTACATTAAGGGTAAAAGCCATAAAATAACAACGTATTTTCTAAAATTTACCGACTTGAAATACTTACTTTTTTATTAACATATACACCCACGTACTTTCAAATTTTGTTCCGACTTTACCCATATTGTAATAAAATAATATTATTTAATATGATATTATATTAATATAAATCGGTCATATGGGTGAAGTCGGAACAAAATTTGAAAGTACGTGGGTGTATATGTTAATAAAAAAGTAAGTGTTTCAAGTCGGTACATTTTAGAAAGTACGTTGTTATTTTATGGCTTTTACCCTTACATTAACAACACAAATTTGTGATACACCAATACAAGTTATTTGTGCATCAAATTTCACACATAATCAATTTTTGATCAGATCACACTATTAACGTAAATTTATTAACTTAATAATGTATAATTCTAGTTTGTGCATCGAATTTTACTATAAATAGAAATTTTCATAAAAAACACTAATAACAAAATTTTGTGTCACAACTACACTAATTTGTGCATCAGATTCTACTACAAATACAAACTTGTATCAAATTACACTAATAACACTAATTTATATATCAATTTACAATAATAGCAATAATTATGTATTAGATAGTGTAATAACACTAATCCTTGCAATAGATTTCACCCCAAATTCATAATTGCAGCAAACTACACTAAACCCACTAATTTTGCATATCAAATTACAATAATAGCACAAATTTATTATCAACTACACTAAATTACAACAAATAAGCTTCATCAGATGTCGAACTGAAATTGATTTTAACACAAAAGAATACATACCTTGATTATCACTATTATTTATCAATAACTTTTTGGACAAATCTGAAATTGACCTTACAATCCACTATTGCATGTTAATATCAATTGGTATTACAAACCCTAATTTGATTAAATATTTGGGAACAAATTGAAGATTAGAGTGAAATGGATTGTACTTGATTATGTGATTCTCTGTATGTATAGGGGAGAGATGGAACGTGTGTTTTTTTCTGTGTGTAGGGAAGCTGGGTTTATTGTGTAGGTTGTTTGGATTATAGTTAGCATGTAAAATTACTTTCATACCCTTAATAATTAGTTAGGATGAAAGTTAATCACATCCATTGGTTTTAAATCAAGGTTTCAAAATTCTTCTTACTCTTTTCACCACAAATCCTCTTTTTATTTGATCTCATCCCTTGGCAGGATAGTATGTTGTAACACCCCCAAATCTCGATACAGTGGAAGACTTAATCAAGTTTTCGGGGCGTTACTTTTGGATTGGTATCGCACACAAGTATAACCAAAAGATAGTCATTTAACAATTAAAACCAATCCCAAATTTAAGTATTCAAAACATTTAATCCAAAATATAAATATTAGGCCCAAAACATGGTTTATTAAGATAGGTCCCCAAAGTTTATCAGAGTCAGAAAATGATCCTTGAACCACGCCTCCATGCTAAGCTTCCACTGATCAAGTAATCCGAACATCTCTCAAAAACCTGAGAAATCATGCTAAAAGGTGGAAACACTGGTGAGTTCATAGGTTTAAGTTCAACAAAATCATAGTGGACCAATAAGAGTTGATTTGCTATGCAAGACCTAAGATAGATAAATACCGTTTCACAAATGATCCTACCCGGATCTCCAATCAAATACTATCGCATCCGGGATTACTCAGGCCCCACGCAACGCTAGTCCAGCACTGTTGTGGCAAAATCTAGAACGATTGCCAACCCCGGACTAGGTCGAGGTAGAAGTCTATTCTTAGCTAGGCACGGTTAAACCTAGCCTAAGGCAACAACTACCGCACATCTATCTATACTGATCAAGCACAAAAGCAAATCCAAATAGTTTTCACGGTCCGAAAACAGCAGCATGATTCTCACCCCAATATAGTTCAAAACGTAGATAAAAGCAGGGCTATGAAACTCACCTCAAGCAATCAACGCACAAATAAACACTAGCAGAGATAACGGTATCACGGCACAACAACTATCGACTCGGCACAACCTATAATGTAGACCAAACTTAATACATATTCCTCAAAATCAACGTTATCTACCCCAGTATATTCCATTTCTTTATTTCCAAAAACGTCTCGTTTCACCATTAATCCTAGTGTTTGGTATCCTCATGTGTGGGTGTATCGACTCAATATGATGCCATGAATGCCCTCAAACAAACAATATGTCGTGCCTCGCAACACAATATGCAACTCAATTCAACACAATACGTGATCCAATTCACACAATATGTGACTCAATGCGACACAGTGAGACGTCTAAGCGATAAGCTCTATAGTTTAATAAGTTTCGGAATAAATAGTAGACCTTATCGAATTCGTCAACTCGATAAACTCATTCATTTACTCGTGTCGCTTATTATCCCATAAATCAATCGTATCCTAAAGAGTCATAAGGATAAGTCGCCCATTAATAAGGTTACCCAACGTACCTAGCGGGATCTTATTAGATTCGTCAACCTAATAAGTCCGCTACCCACGTGGATCAACGATATTAATGCTAGGTTATCCGTAACCCATGCACACATAACGCGAATGAATAATTACTTATCCACTATTAGATGTCCAAAATCGACATTTATTAATAAATGTGTACTCGAAACCATAATTACTTATTTATTACAAAATTTTTCCAATTTAGCCGTTAGTTTCCGTTTAAAACTAGTAAATAACAAGATAAATCTTGTTATTGATATTTTTGGTACAAAAGCCCATTATTATTTACATTTCATAGTTTTATTATCATTTTCATATATTATATATATTTCGTCAAATCCCATTATAAATCTCATAACGTTATTCGTTTCGAGTCCACAAGCACGAGTCATAACTTCTCGGCTTTTAATCAATCAATTGTCCAAATTATACTAAAGTCCATGTTACGGCTTTGTCGGAGTCAACTATTGACTAAAAAGTCAAAGTAACACCGACGTAGCTCAAAATTGACAATTATATATATCAAGTCCAAATTAAAGTCATTATAGCGCAATTCAATCCCAAATCAACTCAAAACAATCTCGCCAACCAATCAATCAACCAATTAGACTCGAAACCAATGTTATGACCCTAATGGTCATGACACGGTCGTGATCAAGACCACGTGAACCAAACAAGCTTCTAAAAGCTTTTCGGCTCCACGCGTCTCATCCAAACCTCAACAAAACCAATCAATAAGCTACCAAATCGACCCAACTCGGACCCATGACCAACATAGGCCACGTACGACACCAACCAAGACCCCAACGTGGGCTTCTTGGTGCGTACGCCCCATATGTCACAACCAAACCTCACCAAATCAATTCCACAACACTCAAATCCAATCATTCAAGCTCCAAACACTATCTAAACACAAAACCCATCAACTATTTCTAATCAAGAACATGAACATAAACCCTAAAATGTAAAACCCATCAAATTAATGCACCACACATGTACCAAACACTAATTACTTGTTTATTTCATCACTAATTAGCTTTAATTTCATGTTCCACCCAAAAGCCCCAAAAATTGTTCATGGGTCGATACCCTAGAATTCAATTCGTGGCTTTTTATCACCCAATCAAGCTCAAAACATGTTCTATTTACCTTCTCTAATCACCAATTGCAAAAGCCCTATGAAATCTTTTGAACCCTAAAAGTACGAATTTTAATTCTTGAATTTAGAGGTGTTAATGAAGTCCAAATTGAGTGTATGATATATGGTTGGAAAGAGGAGAAAGAGATCTTGCTTTTGGTGTTGGAGGTGAGATGACACTCAGAAATCCGGTGGTGGTGGCCGAAAAAGTGGGCCAAAGGTGGTGGTGGTGGTTTAGGGTTTTTAGAGTGAGAAACTAGAGAGATAAAGTAGTGTGTGCGTTTTTCTAGTGAGAGAAAGAGATGAGGGAAATGAGATGGGTGGGTGGTATTTATATCCTTGAGCTAAGGACCTCAAAATAATTATGGTGGGAGGAGGGGGCGCCGGCCATAAGGAAAAAGAGGGGGGTTCGGGTTGAAACTTTTCGTATCTATCTCGTTTATCCATTCCCGAGCTCACATATCGTCCCCCGAGTGTCCCACGACATTTATTTAACTTTCCAAGATCGTTACTTACGTTTTTCCACGAGTTTTGACTATTTATTTGTCAATTTTCGAGTTACGGTCTAAAAGTTACAATAATTCTTGTTTTAGGCTTTTCTAGTGCCGAATCGAATAGTGCCTACCAAATAGAGTTAAAACTCATACGATAACTCATTTAATAATGAAATAAACCATAAAAACCAATCGACGATATAAAATCAAGTCACGGTTTATAAAATAGTGTTAAAGGCGAATCTCAGTTTAATTTAGCGTAATGCGGTTACCTAAAATAGACTCCATAAATTGCCAGTTGTCACAGCCTCCCAGCCTCAGAAGAAACCCGTCCCGGGTTTCACTCCGAGTTGCTTGATGTCATGAAAAGTTTAGGATACTTCCTACGAAAAACGATTCTTTCCAGGATTGGAAAGGGACCAATATATCGGGGATTGAGTTTTATACGTTTTCCAAAACGAATCACTCCTTTCTAAGGAGAAACTTTCAATATAACACGATCTCCAACCTGAAATTCTAAAGGTTTACGCCTCTTATCGGCATAACTCTTTTGTCTATCACGAGTGGTTTGCAACCGGTTCCTAATCTGTACTATCTTCTCAGTGGTTTCTAAGACAAGTTCGGGCTGTAAGTTGACTCGCCAACTTTAGCCCAACAAACAGTGAACGGCATTTTGGCCATACAGTGCCTCAAATGGGGCGGCCTTAATGCTAGAGTGATAACTATTGTTATAAGAGAATTCGGCCAAAGGGAGGTGTCTCTCCCAGCCTTTGCTGAAATCAATAACGCATGCTCTAAGCATGTCCTCTAAAGTCTGAATAGTTCTCTCGCTGACCATCGGCCGTGGATGGTAAGCAAGTACTCATATCCAAATTCGTTCCTAACGCTGTGTGTAACGACTTCCAAAAGTGGGATGTAAAACGACTATCCCTATCAGAAATGATAGATATTGGTACTCCATGACGCGATACTATCTCCTTAAGATACAATCGAGCAAGCTTATCAAGACTATCGGTTTCACTAATAGCTAAGAAGTGAGCAGACTTAGTTAAACGATCATCTATTACCCAGATAGCGTCATTGCCGCTAACTGTTCTCGGTAACTTAGTGATAAAGTCCATGGTTATTCGCTCCCATTTCCATTCCAGGAGTTCGGTTTGAACTAAAAGTCTTGATGGTTTCTGGTGTTCGGCCTTAACTTTAGAACAAGTCGCATCTCCGACATCTTGAGCTATATCGGCTTTCATATTGGGCCACCAATAAAGTTTCTTAAGATCTTGATACATCTTATCGGCTTCGGGATGAATAGAGTATTTTGATTTATGCGACTCGTGCATAATCAACTCACGTATTCCACCATAAAATGGTATCCAACTTCGCTCTCGAGCATAATGTTCCATCGGAACGCTTCAAGAAGTCGTTTTCACTTTCTACCATTCCATGCAGATTCTCATAAGGACTTCTCTTCGTCAATGCCCTGCTTGGCTAAAATTTAAGATGGTAAGGGCGAAACAATGGTCATTCCTAATGATCTAACAAGTAGGGGTGGAATGTCCTCCTTACGACTAAGTGCATCTGCCCAACGTTAGCCTTACCAGGATGATAACGAATCTCACAGTCATAATCACTAAGCAATTCCAACCAACGACGTTGCCTCATGTTTAGTTCCTTCTGATCTAAGATATGTTTCAAACTCTTATGGTCGGTAAATACTACACACTTGGTCCCATACAGATAATGTCTCCAAATCCTAAGAGCAAACACTACAGCACCTAACTCAAGGTCATGGGTGGTGTAGTTTTTCTCACGCTTCTTAAGTTGTCGGGATGCATAAGCAATCACCTTCTCAAGTTGCATCAAAATAGCACCTTAGCCTTTATGCGGCGTCGCAGATACCGACAAAATCTTCGCTTCCTTCAGGCAAAGCTAGGATGGGCGCACTACACAACTTCTCCTTCTGAAGTTGGAATGCTTCTTCTTCCTTTTCTCCCCATTCATACTTAACATCCTTCGAGTTAGTTTGGTGCGACTTAGCTATCTTAGAAAATCCCTCAATGAATCTCCTATAATAGCTTGCTAACCCAGAAACGGATTTCCGATGGGTTCTTAGGAGCTTCCCATTCCTTAATGGCCTTAATCTTAGTTGGGTCAACATGAACACCTCGACTATCTATCACTTGGCCTAAGAATTGCACGGATGGAATCCAAAATTCACACTTAGAGAATTTGGCATACAACTTCTCCTCTCTTAACAATCCTAAAATGAGCCTCAAATGCTCTTCGTGCTCCTCACTACTCTTTAGAGTATATCAAGATGTCGTCTATGAATACTATCACAAACTTATCCAGGTATGGCTTACACACACGGTTCATGAGATCCATGAAAACCGATGGTGCGTTGGTCAAACCAAACGACATCACTTGGAATTCATAGTGTCCGTAACGGGTTCTAAATGTCGTCTTAGGGATATCCTCCTCTCGAACTCTAAGCTGGTGATAACCAGACCGTAAATCGATCTTAGAAACGACACTAGCTCCTTGGAGTTGGTCGAATAGGTCATCTATTCTAGGTAACGGATATCGGTTTTCATCATCAACTTATTTAACTCCTATAATCTATACACATCCAAAACTATCCATCCTTCTTCTTCACAAACAACGGTGCTCCCAACGGGACGAACTTGGTCGAATGAATCCCTTCTCGACAACTCGCCAACTGTTTAGACAGTTCCTCCAATTCTCTTGGAGCAAGTCGATAGGGTGCCCGGGCTACGGGTGTCGCACCGGTATCAACTCTATTTAGAATTCCACTTGTCGGACAGGTGGAATCCCTGGCGATCGTCGGAAACACATCCGGAAATTCTCTAACGACGGGTACATCGTTGAGGTGTCTTTCACTCTTCTCCTCACTTTTCTTTTCAGAAATTCGAGCCAAGAAAAGACAACCTCCTCTATCGATGTACTTCTGAGCCTTAATACATGAGATGATGCTCAACGGGAAGGGCTTCCCACATCGCTCCGATCTCCTTGTATGCTCAGAAATTTTCCGCCATACGGTAAACGCACAATCTTCTCATGACAGATGATGTGTGCACCATTCTTAGACAACCAATCCATTCCGATAATAACGTCAAAACTTCCTAAGGTAACTGGCAATAGGTCTATACTAAACGGGTGGTTTAGGAAACTTGAGGTACAACCTCGGACTACGGTGTCTATCTTCTCTCTATCCCCATTCGCTAATTCCACATTGTAACTAAACCCTAGAGGTGTTTGGGAGATTCCTAGTAATGGCATAAAATTGGTGGATACGAAACTCATATCCGCACCGGTATCAAACGGTATGGAAGCATAACGACTATTGAGAAGGAACGTACCCGTAACTACGTTAGGGTCCTCACCAGCTTCCTTCCCAATAGCGTAAACACACGCTACTCCCATGTCTCTCTGCTGGTTCCTAGCACCATTGTTTCATTGGTTTTCCACAACCTCACGCTTCACAGGGTTTAAGCCATTACCTCCTACACCTCGATTAGCAAATCCTCCTACATTACCGGGATTTCCTCTCATCCACGGCTCTCGACACTCATTCTTAAAGTGTCCATTCTTTCCACATCCAAAAGCAGTGCAGTGGTCTTCCGGGCTCCTTGTGCAGGTTTGAGCTGCCGAGTGGACGAGACCTACGTCTTTGGCTATATGTCCTACCTTAGAGCACTTCCTACACACATCATCGGCACGCGGTCCATGGTGGTGTCGGTTACAATGACCACACACAGGCTTACTACCTTCATATCCCTTCTTATCTCCATTTCCTATGGCGAACACTCTGGCTATCTCTTGCCGTTTGTTGCCATTCTCTTTTACCACTTCGTTCCTCTTCCTCTTATCACTCCTATCACTCTTACCATTGTCTCCTACTTTTAGCACGTAAGAGTCCATCAAACGCTGAGCCACAACAATTGCCTCTTGCAAATTAGGCTTGGCGATGACATCATTTCGAGTAGCCAAAGGTAATCCATCAAGATACCTTTCAATCTTAAGTTCCTCGGTGCGAACCATTTTAGGGCAAAGCAATGATAACTCTTGGAAACGACGAGTATAAGTCGCCATGTCAGTACCCTTAACCTTATGCTTCCAGAACTCACTCTCTAACTTCTTAACTTCATTCCTAGGACAGTAAGTCTTAATCAAGAAAGCCTTAAACTGAGTCCAAGTCATACTATAGGCTACATCAATTCCTACTAATCGGTGATAGTTATTCCACCAGGTCAACGCCTCGTCCTTCAAAGTGAAGGTTGCATACTTAACCTTACAATCCTCATCACAATTACTAACGGCAAACACATATTCAGTTTTCTCCAACCACCTAGTCAGGTAAACTACTCCCTCAGTTCCTCCAAAATCTATGGGACCACAGAATCGGAACTCTTTGTAGGTACAATCTCGAGTTCGATTCAACATTGGGGTTCCACTAGAGGTGTTAGAAAGATTAGTCCCAACTAGTAGTTCAGCGACAAGCTGCGACACTAGCTGATCAATGTGGGTTGGGTTCACAGGTGGAGGGTTTTGTGGAACAGGACCATTCTCAGCACGGTCATCCACATTCAGGTTCCCTACAGTTGGGTTATCAATGTTCGGTTCTCAACAGTGGTGTGGTGGGTCAGCGACGACCTCGACGACCGAGGCAACAACAAGCAGGAGCTCGCCGGTTGTTCCTACGGGTTTCGTCTTGTTGCCACCATTTTGGAGGCAAGAAGAACAGTTTCATAAGTTCACAATTTACGACCTAAAATAGAGTTGGGTTCCAAGGGTCACTACATAACGCCTGAATACATACTCAAGGCTAACAAGGATAACGCCATACCAAAGCGAAACAATCAAATACCGCATCATAGCTAAGGATGCACGTTCCAATAACCATAACTCATAGGTTTCATAAGTGGGAATACATGGAAGGATTCGAAGAAATCAAAAACGATCCTAACAGCGATAACTATAAACCACTAGGATAATCCTACATCTCGAATCAAGTACTACTTAGTTTCAAGATGGTACAAAACCATAAATCTAATACTATCTAGCCACGTCTACGAATATCACTCACTGATCTCCTAACATCGTCAAACTCTCTCCACAAAGAGGCTAACTCAACACGTCGAGCGTCGCGATCGCTCTTAAGCTCTGCGACCTCTCTCTCCAACTCATCAATCCTACGCCAAATCGCTCTATCATCGTCCGCGTTGTCGCGAACCCCTACGCAGTCCCCAACCTACTCACGGAGTTCCGACATACCATCATGCAAAACCCTAGTCCTCCTGACTACAGTACCCATATCAACACTCAGATCCACAATACTAGCCCTAGATACTCCAACCAATCGCTCCGTCAACTGACTAAGTCTAGCACCCCGAGGTAATCCTCTCCCACATCGGACTGCGTCTCACCATACTCTTCGGGCTCGAAATAACCTCGATGGTATCTCGATACTAACGGGCTACCTATACAAGGTGAGCAAGGTGGCGAGTCAATGTCTAAAGGTGTCCAGGGGACTCGTGCTCGTGCAAAGGAGAACACGGTCCCAGAGAATGTGCAGGACTCTGCAATGGAGGAGTACCCCTTCGAGATATCCTCATCATCCTCCTCCTGAGGATCCTTATCCTCATCTACATACTGCTCCTCAATCTCATCCTCCTCCTCGACCTCATGCTCCTCCTCACCCTCATCTATATGGGGAGAGTCCATGAGTCGAGTCTCTGTCTTGAGTAAATCCTCGAGGTGTTACACTAGGAGATATCGGGCCTCCTAAGACATGATGATCTTGGTAAACGGATAGGTGATGATGGTGGTCGCCGGACAAGCGGGCGGTGCTATAAACAAGCCTAGAGTGCATTGCTCGCTAAAACCTCGATGTAAAGTGAGCCGCTTAGATGAACTAGGACGATCTGATGATGATGAACTAGTGTGACGGGAAATCTCATAAGGATCACCATGCGCAACCGTCATGAGAGTCAATCTTTGGTGAACTAGCTACAACAAGGACCTCCTCGCACACATCAAAAGCTAGTGAAGGTATAGTGCGTGACAATGGCATAGGGTAGGTATAAGTGTTGAAACAACCGGTTTTAATAAGCGCATCAACTCAACCAAAACATATATCACATAATGAAAGCTTTTAAAAGTGTAGGTACCGCATTACTCAAAATATGCCTTTAAATAAAACACATAAGTTCCGTTCCGTCACATAATCACATATCAAATCAATCAAGTTCAAAATCATAAGTTTCGTTCCATCACATAATTCCATATCAAATCAATTGAGTTAAAAAATCCAGAATCATAATATACCGTTTACTCAAATCCGAAACCATAATATCTCAATGATCACATCTCATTTTACAAAATCAATAACCGTATCTCATTTCCAAAATCAATAACCGTTTCTCATTTCCAAAATCAATAACCGTTTCTCATTTCCAAAATCAATAACCGTTTCTCATAATCAGTTTACAATATCCCTTAACAGTTCATCTTATAATTCAAATCGTAGTTCATACCATAATCAAATAAGAAGCTTCGGCTTGGCGAGTCGTCGGTCGAGGATCAAATTTTCTCAAAAGTGATTATAGTTTAGGGTTTATAAAATACCTAATTCTCTATAACCTTGAGCTCGATACCAATCAGTAACACCCCAAATCTCGACAATGGAAGACTTAATCAAGTTTTGAGGTGTTACTTTTGGATTGGTATCGCACACAAGTATAGCCAAAAGATAGTCATTTAACAATTAAAACCAATCCCAAATTTAAGTATTCAAAACATTTAATCCAAAATATAAATATTAGGCCCAAAACATGGTTTATTAAGATAGGTCCCCAAAATTTAAGTAGTCAGAAAATGATCCTTGAACCACGCCTCCATGCCAAGCTTCCACTGATCAAGTAATCCGAACATCTCTCAAAACCGAAATCATGCTAAAAGGTCGACTTACGTGAGTTCATAGGTTTAAGTTCAACAAAATCATAGTGGACCAATAATAGTTGATTTGCTATGCAAGACCTAAGATAGATAAATACCGTTTCACACATGATCCTACCCGGATCTCCAATCAAATACTATCCCGCATCCGAGGGATTACAAGCCCACGCGACGCTAGTCCAAAGACCTTTGTTGTGGCAAAATCTAGAACGATTGCCAACCCCGGACTAGGTCGAGGTAGAAGTCTATTCTTAGCTAGGCACGGTTAAACCTAGCCTAAGGCAACAACTACCGCACATCTATCTATACAGTCAAGCACATAAGCAAATCCAAATAGTTTTCACGGTCCGAAAACAGCAGCATGATTCTCACCCCAAAGTAGTTCAAAACGTAGTTAAAACGTAGATAAAAGCGGGGCTATGAAACTCACCTCAAGCAATCAACGCACAAATAAACACTAGCAGAGATAACGGTATCACGGCACAACAACTATCGACTCGGCACAACCTATAATGTAGACCAAACTTAATACATATTCCTCAAAATCAACGTTATCTACCCCAGTATATTCTATTTCTTTATTTCCAAAAATGTCTCGTTTCACCATTAATCCTAGTGTTTGGTATACTCATGTGTGGGTGTATCGACTCAATATGATGCCATGAATGCCCTCAAACAAACAATATGTCGTGCCTCACAACACAATATGCAACTCAATTCAACACAATACGTGATCCAATTCACACAATATGTGACTCAATGCGACACAATGAGACATCTAAGCGATAAGCTCTATAGTTCAATAAGTTTCGGAATAAATAGTAGACCTTATCGAATTCTTCAACTCGATAAACTCATTCATTTATTCGTGTCGCTTATTATCCCATAAATCAATCGTATCCTAAAGAGTAATAAGGATAAGTCGCCCATTAATAAGGTTACCCAACGTACCTAGCGGGCTCTTATTAGATTCGTCAACCTAATAAGTCCGCTACCCACGTGGATCAACAATATTAATGCTAGGTTATCCGTAACCCATGCACACATAACGCGAATGAATAATTACTTATCCACTATTAGATGTCCAAAATCGACATTTATTAATAAATGTGTACTCGAAACCATAATTACTTATTTATTACAAAATTTTTCCAATTTAGCCATTAGTTTCGTTTAAAACTAGTAAATAACAAGATAAATCTTGTTATTGATATTTTTGGTACAAAAGCCCATTATTATTTACATTTCATAGTTTTATTATCATTTTCCTATATTATATATATTTCGTCAAATCCCATTATAAATCTCATAACGTTATTCGTTTTGAGTCCACAAGCACGAGTCATAACTTCTCGGCTTTTAATCAATCAATTGTCCAAATTATACTAAAGTCCATGTTACGGCTTTGTCGAAGTCAACTATTGACTAAAAAGTCAAAGTAACACCGACGTAGCTCAAAGTTGACAATTATATATATCAAGTCCAAATTAAAGTCATTATAGCGCAATTCAATCCCAAATCAACTCAAAACAATCTCGCCAACCAATCAATCAACCAATTAGACTCGAAACCAATGTTATGACCCTAATGGTCATGACACGGTCGCGGTCAAGACCACGTGAACCAAACAAGCTTCTAAAAGCTTTTCGGCTCCACGCGTCTCATCCAAACCTCAACAAAACCAATCAATAAGCTACCAAATTGACCCAACTCGGACCCATGACCAACATAGGCCACGTACGACACCAACCAAGACCCCAACGTGGGCTTCTTGGTGCGTACGCCCCATATGTCACAACCAAACCTCACCAAATCAATTCCACAACACTCAAATCCAATCATTCAAGCTCCAAACACTATCTAAACACAAAACCCATCAACTATTTCTAATCAAGAACATGAACATAAACCCTAAAATGCAAAACCCATAAAATTAATGCACCACACATGTACCAAACACTAATTACTTGTTTATTTCATCACTAATTAGCTTTAATTTCATGTTCCACCCAAAAGCCTCAAAAATTGTTCATGGGTCGAAACCCTAGAATTAAATTCGTGGCTTTTTATCACCCAATCAAGCTCAAAACATGTTCTATTTACCTTCTCTAATCACCAATTGCAAAAGCCCTATGAAATCTTTTGAAACCCTAAAAGTACGAATTTTAATTCTTGAATTTGGAGATGTTAATGAAGTCCAAATTGAGTGTATGATATATGGTTGGAAAGAGGAGAAAGAGATCTTGCTTTTGGTGGGGGAGGTGAGATGACACTCATGGAATCCGCGGTGGTGGCCGGAAAAAGTGGCGGCCAAAGGTGGTGGTGGTGGTTTAGGGTTTTTAGAGTGAGAAATTAGAGAGATAAAGTAGTGTGTGTGTTTTTCTAGTGAGAGAAAGAGATGAGGGAAATGAGATGGGTGGGTGGTATTTATATCCTTGAGCTAAGGACCTCAAAATAATTATGGTGGGAGGAGGGGGCGCCAGCCATAAGGAAAAAGAGGGGGGTTCGGGTTGAAACTTTTCGTATCTATCTCGTTTACCCATTTCCGAGCTCACATATCGTCCTCCGAGTGTCCCACGACATTTATTTAACTTTCCAACATCGTTACTTACGTTTTTCTACGAGTTTTGACAATTTATTTGTCAATTTTCGAGTTACGGTCTAAAAGTTACAATAACTCTTGTTTTAGGCTTTTCTAGTGCCGAATCGAATAGTGCCTACCAAATAGAGTTAAAACACATACGATAACTCATTTAATAATGAAATAAACCGTAAAAACCAATCGACGATATAAAATCAAGTCACGATTTATAAAATAGTGTTAAAGGCGAATCTCAGTTTAATTTAGCGTAATGCGGTTACCCAAAAAAGACTCCCTAAATTGCCAGTTGTCACATATGTGATTTAATATTTCTTTTTTTCTTCATATGTTATTTAATGTTGAATTATGTTAAACTTATATATTTTAGTTTAATTTTAAGTCAAATCGTTAGATAGCCTAAAACATTCATAAGTGTGTGTCTATTACTAGGTTGAGTTTAAGATTGGGCTAATAATGAGTTTGTGTTGGGTGTATATGTGATGATTTGGGCCATTAATCCTTATACATTATCACCTGATAAATTACAAAGTCATAAAATGTAGTTAACTCTTGGTTAAATTAACAATATTTTTCATTTACACTACATTAGATTTTGTTTCTTTGATGATCATATACGTTTTTGTTGGTCAATAACAAGTGTTTTTGTTACCTTAGATGATGTGGAACATAATGAATATTGGGTATAAAACAGAAAACTAGTAAACCAATTTATTTGTTTTTGCAAAGTCAATTAAAAATATGGATTAATGCAAGCATTGGCGCTTATCACACTTATACCAAATCTCAAATTTTTGTTTGACATGAAACTTTATTTAAAGTTTATCAAACTAAATCTAGCGATACCATTTGTTAAACATAAATTAATAAGTTACTAACTGTTAGGTCACCTTATGTGTAACATACATAAGTCATTTCATACACACACACACACACTAGAAAGAGAGAGAGAAAAAAAAAACTATGTGTAAAAGATAGAAAAGTGAAATACCATAGAACCAACACTCTCTCCCTAGGGAAACACCCATTTGGAGGATTCTAGAACATCTACACGGCCCATGGGCTTGCTACATGAGTTGTGGGCTTATACTAACATACAAGCATTTCTAATTAGCAATCTATTACAATAATTAATGACTGACACTTTAATATTGATTACACATAATCCCAACAATCTCCCCCTAAGGGTTGGTCATCATAGGTTGTTTGACATCTTTATCTCTTCACTTGTTCTTTGACTTTCTTTGCTTGAGATGTCTTAGAATCCTTACTTCTTTGTTCTTTGTTCTTCTTCTTGTGATCATATGTTGGTTTTGCCTTCTCTTCATCAACGTCTTTGTTTCTGGTATCTTTACTTCTTTTTCAACATGCCCATACTTCTTGTTGACTTTGGATCTTCATACTTATGTAGTTCTCACTTCTTTGCTTTGATCTATGTCTCTTAACTTTGTAGATTCTTTGACTTTGACATAGAATCATTCTGAACTTTACTTTGCTTTGATCTTTGGTGAGAACTTTCTTTGAACTTTGTTGATCTATATCTTTCATTATGATGTTGGTATGATCATGTGGAATCTGATGTGATCTTGATGATCATAGTGATGGTAATGGTCTCTTTCCTAGGTGCATTCGCCATTATCTGTATAGTAAAAGTTAGTTATAATCTCCAATCGATCACGGTGAACCTTTCTTATAGAATTGTTCACTAAGATTGTTTTACTGGTGAATGTCTTGATTTCATTCCCCTTGTTCGGACACATCAGTCGTCCAAATCCCATGAGGGACAATTATCAATACTTAGACTAATTTCTGAGTAAAGACTCGCGTCTTAAAGACTCTTCATGAAATGAATCTCCTTAGCGGGATTTCCAGCACTTACAGGCTTGGACTTCGAGAGTATTAACAGCATATTATGAAAGCACTTATCTTATCCTTACAAAGGTTGTTCATGAATTGGATACCCTCAAGAAGGCTGATGAAGGTATACCAAAGTATACAAACAATTTAGGTGAGTCGCTGAAGTATACCAAAGTATCCCTTCACGACTCTAGACTGTTTGGAACATGAAACTGTCACTAAGTAAGGCAATATTTTGTGACCTTACAAAAAACTCTTATACAATTCGAGTTCTTTTTGGCGAACTCAAGTATATTCATATGGAATTGTATCCTAAGAGATCTTTTGATGAATCTCGTGGCTCTAGACTCGATAAGTGCTTTTTGGTTTTAATGGTCAGAGGCTAGAGCAGAGTGCCTCCTATTTCAATATCAACATATCTCGGAATGAGTGGTCAATAGATTATGCAGGGTTCTTCGTGATAATGAAACAAGATCTTTTTAAGAGGAACTTGAGTGGTTGGGAGGTGAAGTACAGTGCGTCAATGGGTCCATGATGTCTTTGTCTTCAATACCGATGTAACACCCCCAAAATTTCATAATCACATCGGACGACTAATTGGGGTATTACGTAGAGGATCACAGTCATAATAATAGAAAACGACTCGAAAGAGACGTTTTTAAAAGTCATTATTTATTCAATTCAAATGCGAAAGCATTTTCAATGTTTAGAAAATTATAGATGACGATAGTGTTTGAGATAACTGATAAATTTATGTTTACACCAATGACGCATGGTCAAATGCCCACTAATGTGTATTTGGCTATCAATCTGGCTAACACAAGGTTATCTATCCAGCTAGCTCAAATGGGTTTGTCAACCTCCAATAGATTTATTCACAATATTCGCGTTCACTCGCAAGTGACTAAGGTTCATGATATGAGGGGCTTTATAGGGGCAACAGTGTGTCTTATGCAATAACATTCAGGATAGCATACATAAAAATAATTGTGTTCTGTTTGTAGCATGTATCTCCCCACGGGTTTGTAAAACATATAAAAAGTGGGACTATGAACTCACCTTGGTTGGGGGTATGTATAGGTAAGCAAGTGATATCAAGTGCAACTTGGGAATGGTTCCAACATACAACCTGAATAATAGTGAATAACTCAGGTTTTTCCCTGATGGGGTTTGATATGCTTAAAATGCCTTAAGGCGCAAAATAATATTAGGCGATCTCTTTAGTATAGGCTTCATTTATCATCCGTATGGGTATGTAAAATCATAATATTACTGGGTGTACCTTCAAGTTACGAGAGATTCATATTTTAGACATTTACGAGGAATATTTACATTTTCGGTCCTTGTACTTTGGTAAAATTACACTTTTGGCCGAAGTATTCAAATGTGTTTCATTATCATTAATGATTTCCAATTATTCGCCATTTTACCTTCTAGTTATCAAAATCACAGTTTTGATATATGTTTATGAAGTATTACAATTTTAGTCCTTTAACTTTATGTTTTTACACTTTTAGATTATATATTATAAAAGAGACATTTTATCACCCTTGGTTATTAAATATTCCATTTCCAACCTTATATTATCAATATGGCAGTTTTTGACATCCTTTTATGCATATTTACATAATTAGTCCTTTAACTTTACAAAATTACATTTTTAGTCCTTAGTTAATAAAATGTAATATTTTAGTACTCATAGTATCCAAATAGTCAATAAATACCCTTAGTTTACTGAAAACACTGTTTTAACCTCAGTTTTATTAAGTTGGCAGTTTTAGTCCTTGCATTTACATAGTTTTGCAAAAATAGTCCTTTTTCATTTAAAGTGTACATTTCAAGTCCATTTACTTCCAAATTTACATATTTCACTCAAGATCATTTATAGATTCTGTTTATGCCCTCAAATTACTGATTTGACAGTTTCAACCCTTATGTTTCAAAAGTGACAGTTTCGACCCCTTAAGTTTACATAATTTGCACTTTTAGTCCAAAATACATGTTTAGCTTATGATTTCATTTCTTTTAGCTTATTATACTTCCAGAAGCTTAGTCAAGCTTATGTGAGCTTATATGGCAGCTTATTTAGGGTGAAAGCTTATTTTTTAGCTTAATGGGCTTTAAGCAAATAAACACGGCCCATTGGTATTTCTGTAGGCCCAATGGACTTGGGGTGTTGTGGGCTTATTCATGGGCTTATTATAGATGAGATTAAATTCTCAAAACAGCTTATATGTGGCTTATTTGAAAACAACTTATTATTAGCTTTTGGGCTTTAAGGCTCGTTAAGGGTTTATAAGAGTTTTTGGAATCTGAATGAGTGAACAAAGCTTTGAGCTTAAGAAATGTAGTAAACGAGCTTTTGTGAGTGGCTTAATGGTATAGCTCGGTTGTTAGGTGTATAAAGAAATGAGTAACATAATTTATTTGGTATGGTGTACGCTTGGATATGATTTTACAAGACCATTTTATATGTCAAAATTGTCATGTTGGGGGTTATAATACTTAGGCAGTTTTCATGAATATTCACGTGTACTTCAAAACGAGTGAAAATAAGTGATCATATGTAGTGCTGGGTTATATATAAGTGTTTAACTCCATTTTTAGCTATGTTGAGAATCAAGTTAGCTTGTTTGTATAGTTTAAGCTTAACGAGAGATTAGGAAATAAAATGGAAAGCTTAACGTGACCAAGCATTTTATGAAACATATCTAAGAGTTAGAAAAATGATTAAGTGTTGAATATAACTTACAACACCTTTAAAAGGTGGGGAGTACACTACTATTGGGAATAAGATAGGGCACAAGGGGGTTGTGGCTCGTTTGTTGGCACACCTACGACTTAAGTGAGACCTTGGGAAGGCTTGAACACGCTTGGGATCACTTGGGGTTTTGGCTTGGTTCTTCTCGACTGAAAACAGGAATAAGGAAGGACTTGTGGGTGAGTTTTTGAGTTATACGTGAATGATGGTTTGCATGGGAGTATATATTTCGAACATGAGGCAAGTTGGGTGAGACAGTAAGAATATGGAAGAGGATAATGGATAAGAGGAGAGGTGGTCTAGGTCCTAGGGGTACTTGAGAGTCTTGCAAATAGGATACACAAGTGTATATTGTTTCTATTGTTTCGATCCGGTATATGTGACTAAGCAAATGTTTCTAAAAACCGACCCTTGTATTAGTTTTACGTACTATGAGCCTAGGCAACATGGTAATGTGTTATGAGTTGTGTTTGAGGTCTAGGAAATTTTGCGGTGTTAGAAATATCAAAGGGTCCAAAACAATATGTAACGTGTCTGTGGAAAACTAGAAGGGGGTTGAATAGTTTACCGATTAAAATCTTTGTTTTGAAACTTAATGAAAGGTCAATTGATATTGATCTTAGATATGTTAGTGAATAATAAACAATATGTAAGCACTATATATAAATAGTAAATAAGGAAAGAAACAATCAAACCACGACAAGTTGTCTATATTGGTTCGGTATACAAAGACTCTTTTTCCTTGCCCTACTCCACTCCCCGAGGCTCACACTCGAGAGTTTAACTTCACTAGTCAACAAGCTCCTTTCACCAGCGGAGAAACCTTTACACTTCGCTTACACACTATTTCCGACACTAAGCTAGATGTCGAGTTCTTTTCCAAGGGTACAACCACTCCCACACACAATGTATTTTAAGGACTAAAATACTAACCACTCACACTCACAAGTTTATGATGGTTTGGTACAACAATGATGTATGAACAAGACTAGATCATACAACAACAAAACAAACAAGACTTCCAACTATTCGTTGAAGCTTAAATATGCCCTGATCTTTTTTGCTATAAAAGAGGATCACTATAATGATATGAAACTGAGTTAGAAATGTTAGAGAGACGGAATGTATGTGATTATGCTATAAAGGGATGAGAAAACAACTTGGTTTGACTTGCTATTTATAGCCAAAATGAACAGCAGTTACCACGGACCCCATAAAAGGGTTCCGCTCGTGTAATATTTTGGTGCCGTCGGGGTCTGACAGCAAGATTACCAAAATCTTACCAAAGTAAACCAAATCCATCCAAGATTGTGTAAGATATGTAGAGTCCAAATCTACACAAAATATCTAGTGAAATCCTCTAGAGATTTCAATGATGCACCACATGATGTCATATGTTGTTTTCTATTTTTAGAAATATGTTAAATGTAAATACATATGTAATATTTTGTTTTAAGAAACCAAAACATGCTTGATCTAAAAATGTTAACATACATTATGGTTTAGAGACATATCAAAAATATGATTAATCAAAATGTAAATACTTGAGTGATGAAGATATTATTTGAGGAAAAGCTTGTTTTAATATCTATTAAACTTGACAAGCTTTAAGCTTTATAAAAATTAAATTTACTTTTGTCGTTAACAAAACTTAGGTAAAGATCATAAAATATAAATAACGTTTAATGACGATATTTGTATTAACAATCTCCCCCTTTTTGTTGAGGACAAAAAATAAATTTTATTTTTATAAAAGATGTAAAGTTTGTACAAGAGTTATAAAAATATGAAATTAATTTTAGAATTTGAAAGATTTAGATAAAGATGATAATACTAGTTTGTTCAATTTATACATGATGTTGACTTTTCAGAAAGTCAAAGTATGCAGTTGACTTTATTTGAAAGTCAAAGTCTTCATTAGTCAAAGTGTGATGTTGACCTTTCAGAAAGTCAAAGTATGCAGTTGACTTTTATAGAAAGTCAAAGTCTAAGTTCTATAATATTTCTCCCTCTTTTTGTCGAAACAAAAAGAAGAGGCGAGGCGGAATATGTAATGAGCCCGAGCCATTATCTCCCCCTTGGCCAATGCTCCCCCTAAATTGGGTGCCAAGAGAAAGATACATGGATTGTGAAAAAGCTACAAAAAAGATGTTAGTAATAAGCATCATCACAAGCATTTTCAATCGCCATGTAACAGTCAACAACGATATAAGAAACACCATTCACTTGTTAAAATTTTCATGATATGAAAATCATGAAATGGAACACAATGATGTGTTAGTACATGAAGAAAATCCTAGAAAAATAAAAAAGATAATCCTAGAAAATGAGAAAAATACAAAGAAAATCCTAGAAAAATAAAAATACTTAAAGGATAGACTAGGAACCTCCTATTGAGGTGGTGGATGAGCAAGAGCATTGATTCGCTCTAGGATGTGGTTGAGGATGAACCTCATTTCATCTTGAAGCTCATGGACCATCACCCGTGTCCTTTCACTAATGTGGGCGGTCCGCTCACAATTTGAGCAACCGTGTCTAGGAGGGTAATATGGTTCATGATTTTGTGGTGGTGGAATGGTGGAGTTGTTGGTGTTGGTGGTTGGAGTGGTGATTAGGGAGGCTAGCAAAGAATTTTGCATTTGCATGGTTTCACTAAGGTGAGAGTCCACTATATTTGAGAATTTGTGGAGATGGTGTAACTCGGCTTCTATCTCCGCTTTAAATGTGGGTGATCATCCCACATGGATTCATCAATGTCCTCTATATGAGGAGACAAGGATGTTGGAGGTAGTGGATGATCCCCATAAAAGGTCCATGAATTTCCTTGTGAATAGGATGGAAAAGAAGAGGTTGAGGCCCTAACGGGGCGTTTGGGTCAAAGGATGGACGTGGAGACTCATGAGCTATTCGATCAATTGTACTAAAGGATGGTAGTGGTGGTGGATTATTGGGCCTCGGAGGCAAGTCCCCCAAGTCCTCCAAAAATAGGTTTGGAGATGTAGGTGGTGTAGAGAATAGCTCTAATAGTATGAGAGTTGGATATTTAGGAGGTGATGGTGACTTGGATAATTGGATAGGAGCCGGTGGTTGTGAGCTAGTAATGGGAGTCTTTGTTGGTGGTGGAGTAGTGACTACAATAGGTGATTTTGGAGGTGGTGTAGGAGTAGTCAAAGTGAGGAAGAGATGAGATGGTTAGGGGAGAGGAATCGGAAGAGGAGCTTATGTTGACAAAGCAACATGGTCTAACGCTCATTCTAGCCATTATCTTGCAAGGTTTGTTTGATGGAGAAGACTTAGTCATTTTTGCTTAAGATTGTGCTAGTAGATGAGAAGAATTGAGAAGGTGTGAGGATGATCATCTTAGAAGCTCTTAATTTATAGAATTATGAAATTATGGAGAAATGTGTTTGATTTGATGTTAAACCATAGAAGAAAGGAGGTTTCTAATGATTTGGAAGTGTTTTTAATGCTAGTCATATCACCTAAGTCAAGCCATACAAGAAGGATGGAGTGAAGAGACAAAGATATGCAATAAATGTGTTCTAATGATTGTAGGATCTTGAGAATCAGATCACCCACGGATTACAAGAAACCAAATTTTTGGTTCCTTCCTTTATGAAAAAGGGTTCCTTGGGTGACTTTTTAGAATTTTTGAATTTTGGTGGGAAATGGATATCCTATATGTCTTAGTGTGTTGAACTAGTTCTAATATGGATAAAAACTAATAAAAACTATCCTAGAAGCAAATTATGGTAATTTGGAATCTTGAAATAAGCGAAATTTGGAAAGTTACCTGCAGATTCCACGACACCAATTTTTTACACAGGCGGAACCAAAATTTTGCTGCCGCCTGGTCCGCCTGTTCAGGTTTGGCGGTACCAAAAACTTCAACAGACGGAACCAAAAATTTGGTGCTGTCTGATCCGTGGTGATCATAAATCTTCACACACCCAATTTTTAACCATCGGGGACTTTTCCAAAACCTGAAATTTTTCTTAAAATATATGGCATTAATTATTTCTAGTTAGGAACAGTTAATAACGCATACACAAACATAGTGGAGCATTGATTTTGACCAAGGGCTAACGATTTTCACATATAAGTGAAAATAGGTAAAATTTGATAACACTCGTGTGTTATCCCCCTGCATAAACCGGTTAGCATACAACATTGTTTCAAGTTAGTTTATCATCCTACAAAGTAAAACATGCAAATAGTATCAAACAACATTGTTTTTGTCTTGTTCCAAACACTCCTTAAAACCTCACTTATCCAACTTTTTGTAAATCTTTATCATCATCCTTCCAAGGCACTTGAACATCCCCTTGGTTTGCTTGAACTCCGCCGATTCATTCTCAATCTTGGGAAGAGATGCATAGTACGCTTGAGGTGGTAGTCGAGAATTGGGGAGACCGTCTTCGGAGCTATTTGATGATGATGGAGTTGGAGGTTTTGCCCTTTTACCTTTTGCCTTAGTCTTAGCCACTCGCTCGTCACTCAAGGGCACAAATATGTGAGGGATGAGAGAATAATCTAGCAACAACCCTTTTGGATATGGTGGAATGGGTGCAAATTCTCTATAGAGACGGGTGAGTAGCATCCCCGTATGGAAGAGCAACGGAGCCTTGAGTAGGGATATCTACCATTCTCCTAGCAATTTAGTAAGCTAAGTTGAATGGTTGACGAGTGGACAAGTTGTAGAGCATGCACTATAATAAAATGGGCTTTTTAGGACGAACTTTTTTGGAATGGTAACAAAATAGTGCCAAATAAGCACATTTGGCACTGTTTGGATAACCGTACCAAAAAAATAAGTATTTGGGACGACTATTAGAAAACCGTTCCAAATACGTATGCATTTGGAACATTTTGTAATAATGGTGCCAAATACATGTGTATTTGGAACGTTTTCAATTACCGGTGCCAAATATTTTTGTATTTGGGACAGTCGGTACCAGAGGTGCCAAATACGGATATGTATTTAGAATGGTTTTTAGGACTTGTGCCAAATACTTGTTTATTTGAAACAATTTTTTTTAGAGTGTGGATAATAGGAGTGTGTTTATAATGTTTTTTATGAACTATTTTGAATACATATGTATTTGAAGCATCTTTTAAAACCCGACCCAGATGCCCATTTCGTCTCACACGTTTTTTTTCCTTTTTTTTAATTCATTTCATTTACCTTAATACTAATTTTCCTTTATTATTAAATTTTTAAGATCAAAATTCATCTTAATATCGATGTCACCATTCAACATAACCCAAATCACTTAAAACGGGCTTCTTCCACTTTTTGACGGGTTATAATTGTTTCATAAACATGAATTTTCCTTTTAACACCGAGTTCAAAATATTCATATTATATGTGCAAACAGGTAAACAAATGAGGTCATTTAGTATTGGTTACCCGTGGATGGCAAATGTCTGACTCAAATGTACATCACCTAATTGAGGTATTCCGTGACCATTTTCAACTGCACTTTTAGTTGTGACCCCCAAATAGCTAGTGACCTCTTATGAAAAAATCATAGGCTTGCGACTAAGGAATTTAGTATCCTAAGAAGCACACATGACATAACATATGATGGAATTTTTATAGGTTCTAGCACGAGCAAAGATGAACCTAAGAAGGGTCGAGGACCAACACTTTGTTATCAAGGAAAAGAGAAAATCAAGATTATTTCTAATGAGCGCATGCAACCTATCGAGGATATTGTTTCATGGAAAAGAGCAAATCAATATTATTTCTTATCAATATTACTTGGTGGAATTCCCAAATGTGGGGCTCTTGCTTATCTTACTATTGTTTTATGGAACTATATGCTAGATACCAATCTTGAAATAATATGGCGAGATGTTCAGGTGAGAATGACACACAAGTGTCACAAAAATGACTTTGTGACACCAAACACTTTTTAATCATGTCTGTGTGACACTTATTATATTAAGATCTTTTTTTAATAGGGATAAGGCTTATAAATGTATCTTACTTGTCACCCTATTCTTTTATATGTATTGAATTAATGTTTTTGCTATTGTATGTATCCTACTTGCATTTTGCGCCACTTTATGTATTTTGTGACTTTTTTGCCCTTCAATGTATTAACACTCCTATTACCTGGGGGAGGCAAATAAGTCACAAAATACACACAAGTGACGCAAAATGCAAGTTGTGTACATAGAATAGTAAAAAAAAATCGATACATATAAAAAAATATCGTAATAAGTAAGATACATTTGGAGGGCATTATCTATTTTTTTTATATATACAAGAACACAAAATTAAATTTCATGTGTTAACTATATTTGTGATTTTTTATACCAAATTTTATAAGAAGACATAAAATTGATTTAACAACCTTTCCAAAAATTAAAATTTCCCGCTTCACATTTTCACAAGTCCCGCCCAACATTTCACCAAAATTAAATTTCCCTCCATTGCTATCTCAGATCTTAGATCTCACATTTCACATCCTCAAAGTTCTCTTCGCTCATCTCACTACAGGATGGTATTATCCCCCCAAACTTATGATCTTAGTCTCATCTAAAATCTTATATCGTCTCCGTGGTCAACCGCAAACCATCCACCAATTGTCAGTCGGATCATACCCACCAATTTCAAATTCATTTGCTTACAAATAAGGTATTGTGTTGTATTATATCTTCCATCTAGTTATCAATTTGAAGTGTACATATGCTAGCTTTGTGATTTTCTAAATTACGATTTGTGTCGCCCGAAATTTATATAAACAAGTGACATCAATTTTACTACTATAGAAGTAAATTACCTCATGATAATATGTATTAAAATGTTAACTTATTCCTAGTTTTCAATATCAACAATTGTATTTTTTACATATACTATGGTAGCTTGTTTCGTTAAAATATTAAATGCGTATAATTTGGGCATTTTTCCAAATAACGTGGCTTTTTGTTTTTTTATATGTGATTGTATGGCAGTAAGTTGTCTTAAGATTGAAATGATTTTTTATTTTCTGAATTAAAGCAGTAAGTTGTCTTAAGGTTGTTTGGACAAGCTTGAGTAAGAAGCCTTTTGAACAATGTATAATTGAGGGACAAGATTGAGAGTAAATCAGGTATTTGTTCATGCTACAGATTTAAAGCACCCTTTTAGCCTTTTTGTATGATGTATTTTCTGAGTTTTGTGTTATCATTATTAGGATTGCCAAATATTTGTTCCATTTATGTTAAAGGGAAATTGAATCTGAGTTTAGAGAAGAGAGGTGCTAATATCTATATAAGAAAATTGCAAGGAAAAGTTAATGGTAAAGCATAGGTTAGATAAATCTCATGAACTAGCTAGAGATTTGGATTTATGGCATGAGTGTAGCGGTAGGAAAGTAAAGGGGATAATGCTTGTGGTGACGGGTATGCCTTCAAAACCATCTACTTGCAGGTCTCATCCTCACGGTTCAACATCCATGCGTAAGGTTTGTGTATACTAGTTTTTACTGTATATAGTATTGGGTTGTTTTTAATAAGACTGTTTAGTTAAAATACCTTGTGTTCCTCTTGGTGTTGTATTAGCAAATTCACAGTTCTTTTTTATATTATGTTTTGGTTTAAGTATTGACATGTTTCTAGATTGAAAAGGTTTTTAATAAATCAAAATAATCAGATGTGGCTACTTTTTTTCTGAGTATGTAAATATATAAAAGCTAAATGAAAGAATAAAGATGTTGTTAAGGTTGTTAGTACATCGACATACTGTATTAGTTTTTAGACCAAGGATGATAATGTAAGTTTGGAGTTTACTGTTTATGGCGGGTTTGAGATATCGAGACTGAGGTTTAAGTAGTTTTTACTAAAATGTGTGTTTTATATGGTAACATTGCAGCCATTTGGCTGCATAGACATGGCATGTAGCCAAGTTAAGCTCCACTGAAATGCGTTGTATTAAACTGAAACATGATATTGGTTATGAACTAGTATAATGTGTTTATTTTTACTTTTTTAGGTACTTCGCTTGGTAACTGAGGTTGTGTCTTCGGATATTGTTACTTGTCATTAATTCGTGGCTGCAAACAAGTCATATATACCCTTTATATTGCTATTTCCTATATCAAACTTTTTTCTTGTTTCATATATATTTCTAATGTTAGAATGTTATATTATGTAGGGTTTATGAAGAAGACGTGATGAAGAAAATGTGATGAAGAAGACGTTATCCGATAAGATTTACTTGTTTTCGTTAGTAATAAATCATCTTAGAAATTTTTATTCAGTTCTAGTTATGACTTTTTCATTCAAATGACTATGGTTTACAAGGATGTTGAACGTATTGTTTTTACTTAATGGTATTCAAGTAACCATGTTGACTTGATTTTATTAATGATTAATAAAAATTGAATTCAATTTATTTTTGCCTTTCGATTGAATTATATTTGTGAAAAATTGAGATGGTTGGTTGCTACGATGATTAACAAATTGACGAATGGAAAACTGTGCCAAATGACTTTTATAACGAACAAAAAAATGTGCCAAATGTTATTTGGCAAGGCGAATAAAAATGTGCCAAATACGTTTGACACAAAAAACGAAACCATGCCAAATACATTTGTCACGATAGATAAAACCGTCCTAGTTAATTTTGGCACGGTAAATAAAAAATGTACCAAATAAGCATCCGACACAGGAAATGAATTGGTATCAAATACGCATTTGGCACGGGATATAAAAGTGTGACGAATGCTCACTTGGAACGGAATATTATCAGTCGTGCCAAATACCTCTCTCATGGCACCCCAAAGTTAAACCGTCCCAAGAACTGTGCCAAATACTATTTAGCACAGATTCAACCCGACCCAAATGTATTTGGCACCTTCATATTTAGGACGGAGCCAAAAGTGTGCCAAAGCCGTGCCAAATAGCATTTGGCACGGTTTTTCACCCTCTCAATACCCCCTTTTCTTGTAGTGATGTGACAAAGGCAAGCATTGATATGGTCTCTATTTCCTATGGTTCTAATGACATTGGCTCTAAGGAGTTCCTCCCACTTTTTGAATTCGGGCTTGAGGTCATTGAGTTCCATACCATATGGATCTCGGTTTACTTCCTTTCCCACTCGAGTGACACGGGTTGGAGCTACCCTTTCGTTAAAAAAGTGCTCACGAATGATGTCCTTGTCCACCAAAGGAGTTTGGTAAGGACGAGAGCGGTCATTGATAACATCAAAGATAGTGAGTGACCATTTATCCGAGTAAACGCATGTACCATGGTTAGGAATTCCTAGGACTTGAGCAAATTGGGTTAGGGAGATGGTGTAGTCATTTTGATTGATCCTAAACCTAAGAGCCATTTGATTATCCTCATTTGTGAAAGAGGCAACACTAGCATAGAATTCTAGGACAAACCTAGGACAAATTGGTTCATCGATGTCAAGGAGACAATCGAAGTTGATAGTGGCTAGCTCTTGACGAAGATTAGTTCCGTCGATAAAAGAAGGATGAATGGTCCTACCCTTTTGGAAGTACCTTCGCTCTAGACTCTTAAAGATTTCAACTTGGTCTTTAGTGAGTCCCTTGGTTTTGTGATGTGGAGGGATGTAGTTAAGAGTGTCCTTGTGATCATAGAATTTGCGGCTACCATGGTTGTTCCTATGAGCAAGAATTTATATGTTTTTAGTAAGATTGAAAACAAACTTAGCGTTTTTGTTCTAGTGTGTGCCTATATGAAAACAATTTGGAGTTGCGATTATCTCGACTCATTTCATGCATAAAATGGTTTTCAATGGGGGTGTTTGGCAAAAAGCGGGAGATAACCCAGACGCTCCTAATTCAATGTGGCTTCATTTGAATATACCCGGGAATGCATATTAGTTATGCATTACCTTTAGTATTCAAGAGATATTAGGCAAGTGATGAAAAAATTACGTTTCTATTTGTATTAACAATGAAAAATTGTTTTCCTACAAGTGAGAAGCTTTTCAAAATTTTGACATGGGGTTTTTGTTTAATTAGAATAAGGCCTTATATTAATTATCTTTTAGTAGTGGGAAACATGATTAGTTTATGCAATGTGACAATGTAATACCTAATATCAGTAACTAGTTATGCAATTTGCCAATTGAATTCATGTTTTGTACAAAAATATACATAATCCCCATGTAATGATTTTGTGCACAAATAGAATCCTAGACTCATAATTAATAGAAGTAATGTAGTTAGGATACTTGTTGGTGTAGTATCTCCCAAAACAGGGTTAAGACAATCAATGACAGTAGCAATACCACTAGGTGGTTACCGGATATCACTTGGAATCGTGTGATCACTTTCCAAAGTAAACTATTCGACCCTAATGCCTGGGTATCACGAATATCTACTTGGGATAAGACCAAATGCAGTTAGGGAATTAGGCACAATTCTATAACCCTTTAAATATTTCGTGTTTACGTTTTAGCATTGTGTCTTTCATGCATAATCGATTCTATTTATAGGAGATTACTCTTAGCTAGTCAAATGGAATTATGAGTATTAATCGCCCATTAATAGCCTCATAATTATCCCCATTATAGCGGTTAGTGGTTACATGACCAATTAAACGTGGTCATTAAGCGGCTTTAATCATTTAGCAAGCACTTTAACACTAGCGATACTTTGACACTAGCAAGTACTTTCATACCATTAGCAGATTTCACACTAGCGATTTCATAGCACTAGCGGTGGATACACTACTTCAGTGGAAACACACACCGCTTCATGGAAACCACAACTTTAGTGAAAACACTTTATTGGAAACATGCATATCGTTGGAAACCACAAGCAAGATACTTTCCACAAGCGTACTTTCTACTAGCACTACCAATACAAACCACTACAAGTGTCAGGGTGTTCATGGACCTTATGGGTGTACACTCCGTACCTCCTAACCCATTACAAGGTGTGAACTAATCCCACAAGTGCACTAAATTTTCCAACAATACTTACAATGATGTTTTCTTCAGTTATTAGTAGGAGAAAAAGTCTTAACAATGAGTTAGGTGTGTTGTTGATACGTTTTGGTAAAGTGAATGGTGAGGAAGAAGATGTTTTGTAAGTAGAATATTTGCAACTGTTGTCACCATAGACCAGACGACACCAAATTTTTGGTTTCGTCCGTTTGGTTGTTTGGTGCCATGGGAACAGTAGTAGATATAGGCTAATTTGTTTTGCTTTGGTTGTTCTAAGATTTAGACTATGTTGTAACTACATGTTTGGTTCCATTAATCCTAAGCCAAGTCTAAGAAGATTAAATGGTTCTCGTTTGAAAGGTTTAGTTAGGATGTCGGCAATGTTGTCTCCGGAGGATACTTTCTCAATTGAGATGCTTCCTTTTTGAACATTGTAGCGAAGAAAGTGATGGCGGATTTCAATATGTTTCATTCGAGCATGTTGGACGGGATTTTTGCTGAGATCAATAGCTCCTTTGTTGTCGCAAAGTATAGAGATATCGTTGAGATGAATTCCGTAATCCACGAGAGCTTGTTTCATCCAAAGAGCTTGTTGACATGCTTTTCCAGCTGAGACGTATTCGGCTTCAGTAGTTGAGATAGCTAGAGCCGTTTGTTTCTTATCAAACCATGAGGTGAGACAATGTCCAACAAAAGTATAAATACCACTTGTACTTTTTCTATCTACATAGTCACCGGCATGGTCCGAGTCGACATACACTATAGTTTCTACACCCGTTCCTTTGGGATACCATAATCCTAAACATGTCGTTCCCTTAATGTATCTAAATATCCTTTTCAAGGATTCTAAGTGTGATGCTTTAGGATCTTCTTGAAAGCGAGCACAAAGACAAACACTAAACATAATGTCGGGTCTACTAGCCATGAGATAGAGTAGGCTACCGATCATTCCTCTATATTTAGTGTTATCTACCGATTCACCTTCCTCATCCTTGGTGAGTTTTGTGTCCGAGGACATGGGTGTTTTAGTTGGTTTTGAGTCTTCAAGACCAAATTTCTTACGCATATCTTTTATGTATTTAGATTGGTTAAAGAATATGCCATCTTCTAGTTGTTTAATTTGAAGTCCTAAAAAGAAGTTTAACTCACCCATCATACTTATCTCAAACTCGTCGTGCATGATTTTAGAAAAATCATCACATAGCTCTTGACAAGTTGATCCAAATATGATGTCATCAACGTATATTTGAACTATGATAATGTGTGATTCCTTTTTCTTTGTAAATAGAGTATTATCTACTAATCCCATCGTATATTTGTTTTCTACTAAGAAAGTCTTAAGCCGATCGTACCAAGCTTTTGGTGCTTGCTTAAGTCCGTATAATGCCTTCTTGAGTTTGAAGACATGATGTGGTTTTTCAAAGTTGGTAAAACCTGGAGGTTGAGCAACATATACTTCTTCGTTAATAAACCCATTTAGGAATGCACTTTTAACATCCATTTGATATAATTTAAAGTCATAATCACATGCATATGCAAGTAAGATTTTAATAGACTCGAGCCTAGCTACCGGTGCATAAGTTTCATCGTAATCAATCCCTTCTTGTTGATTATAACTTTGTGCAACAAGCCTAGCTTTGTTTCTAGATACTACACCATTTTCGTCCATTTTATTTTGAAAAACTCATTTCGTTCCAATTATAGTTTGATCTTTAGGTTTTGGAACCAATTTCCAAACATCATTTCTAACAAATTGGTTTAGTTCTTCTTGCATAGCAATTACCCAAGATTCATCTTTTATAGCTTCTTTTATGTTTTTCGGTTCAATGGTTGATACAAAGCAAAAGTAGTTACTTTGATTTTGGGCTTGTGATCTCAACGTTCTTTGATTTAATTGTCCTATGACTTTTTCTAAAGGATGACTTTTGGATTCTTTGATGTTTATAATTTCATTATTTAATGGTTCATCTTCCTTGTCATTTTCAATTATTTCTTGACTTTCTACAAGTTGACTTTCAACTAAGTCATCATCTACCAAAGGTGATGTCTTAAAAGGAGGTGGACTTTCGTCGAATGTTATGTTCAACGATTCCTCGACTCTCATTGTTTCTTTGTTTAAAACTATGTAAGATTTACTAGTTTGTGAGTAACCAAGAAATACACCTTCATAAGACTTTGGGTCAAATTTGATGAGATAGTCTTTGGTATTAAGAATGAAACATTTACACCTAAACACTCTAAAATATCCTAAAGTTGGCTTTTTGCCTTTATATAATTCATATGGTGTTTTGTTTAAGAAATGACGTATTAAAACTCTATTTAAAATGTATGTAGAAGTATCAACGGCATTACACCAAAACTTTTGAGTTATGTTTTGTTCATTAAGTATTGTTCTACTCATTTCTTGAATGGTTCTATTTTTACATTCTACAACTCAATTAGATTGAGGTGTTCGAGGAGCCGAGAAGTTATGTGTTATACCATTTGTATCACAAAAGTTTCCAAATTGTGTTTCATTGTCGAACTCGCGACCATGATCCGTTCAGATCGACACAATGTTAACACCTAGTTGATTTTGAATTTTCTTGCTAAGTATTTCAAATTTATCAAAAGCTTCATTTTTAGTTTTCAAAAATAATGTCCAAGTGAACCTTGAGTAATCATCTATTATGACCAAAGTATATAAGTTGCCTCCATAACTTCTTATAGCGGATGGACCAAACAAGTCCATATGCAAAAGCTCTAGACACTTAGATGTGGACACCATGCTTTTAGACTTATGGCTACTATAAGTTTGTTTACCAATTTTGTAAGTGTCGCAAACATGTTGGTCATATTTTAGTTTTGGTAAATTTCTAACTAGCTCTTTTGAGGATACGTTTTGGATAAGTTTCATATTAGCGTGACCTAATCGTCTATGCCAAAGAGTAGAGTTATCATCTAAGGTTGTTAGGCAAAGTTTGTCATTAGATGTTTTATCTATTTTAATGACGTATATGTTATTTTTCCTAACTCTTTTAGCTATGGTGATACCATCTTTTAGTATTTTACTACCATTTTCTTCAAATAGTACTTTATACTATTTATTAATTGGCTAATACTAAGTAGATTAAATCCTAACCTACCGATATGAGCAACATTTTCAATACTTAGGGAGTTATGAGCGATCGTACCTTTGCCAATGATTTTGCTTTTGAGATTGCTACCAAAAGTGACATTACCTCCGTCATACTTTTGGTATGTTGAGAAGTGGCTTTTGTTGCCCATCATGTGTCTTGAGCATCCACTATCTTTTATCCATTCATCAGGTTCTAATCCAACTTTCAAGCATACCTATGACATAAATAACTCAAGCGTTTGGTCCCCAATATCTCATGGGTCCGTTTGGGTTAAACATATCATTTACTTGGTTAATGTATGGAAATGATGGGTAAGGGTTCCATGGCATGTAATTTGGAGTTTGATATGGTTTAGGGAAGTTTTGATTCCAACCGGCATGTTAATAGTTGGGTTGTATGTTGTGGTTGCTCTTGGGAAATGGGCGTTTGCCAATAGGTGTTTTAGGCCGTTGTTGAGTAGTTTTAGATCTAAATTCATTTCTAGCAAGTCCTACTCCTAATGTAACAACAGGTTTTAGTTTAACAATATCATTGGTCATCTTTGTTACCTTAACGAATTCACTACGGTCCGTATTGCAAACATTTTGTCCTGCTGCAGTCCCCACGGCACCAAATTTTTCAACGGACCGAACCCTATTTTGGGTCCGTTCGTCCGTGTTTGCAATAGTTTTGACAGCTTTGTTTGTCTTTTTGGCCGTTTTGGTTTGACTATTTGGAATTAATACCTCATTAAAACCTAGTCCATTCATGTTTCCTGGTATTTTTTGAATTCCAACTATTTCATCGGCACAAGCAATACTTTTGTTAAACCTTTTAAACTTAGAGTTATTTTCGATGAGAAATTCTTGTGTGAGTTTTAGCTTTTCTATTTAAAGACTAAGCTCTTGACATGATTTGTAATCATCATCATTTGCTTTCCCTTTTTCTAATCGTTTTGCCTTTTCTTTTAACTCATAAATTTCATTTTCTAAAAATTCCTTTTTTAGTCTTTAAAAACTTGTTTTTAGTTATGATTTTTAAGCTAAGATCACACAATTGATTATATTAAATTGCAAAAATCGTCCTTGTGGTATGGCCAAATTGCACGTTTCGTCCTTGTAGTTCATTAAGTGCAAAAATGGATTCCTTGCTGCCTTTATCACGATGCTCTTGGTCCTTGACTTAACTGCCGTTAAATGGACTCCATTAGTAGTTACACTTTAGCCCTTTTGACAAACCACCGTTGCAGCACCCATCCTTCAAACCACAAGGACAATTTTTGCAATTTTTTTTTCGAATTAAAGAAAAAAAAATCCTACGTTTTTTTTTAATTTTTTATGAATATTTTTTTTCGAAAATGTTTTTATATAAAAATGTTTTATATAAAAAACGTTTTATAAAAAGTTTTTATATAAAGCTTTTTTATATAAAAATATTAAAAAAACATTTTATAAAAAAGTGTTTTGTATAAAAACATTTTATAAAAAAGTTTTTATATAAAAATGTTGTTTTATATGAAACGTTTTTATATAAAAACATATTATATAAATTGTTTTATATATAAAAATATTTTATATAAAAACGTTTTATAAAAAAGTTTTATATAACACGTTTTATAAAAAAGTTTTTTATATAAAAAAGTTATATATAAAAAGGTTTTATAAAACCTTTTTTTAATTTTTTTATATAAAAACTTTTTTATAAAATGTTTTTATATAAAACATTTTTATAAAACGTTTTTATATAAAATATTTTTATATAAAAAAAATTTTCGAAAAAAAATATTCAAAAAAAATAAAAAAATAAAACTTAGGATTTTTTTTTTAAATTCGAAAAAAAATTGCAAAAATCGTCCTTGTGGTTTGAAGGATGGGTGCTGCAACAGTGGTTCGTCAAAAGGGCTAAAGTGTAACTACTAACGGAGTTCATTTAACGGCAGTTAAGTCAAAGGACCAAAAGCGCACGTAATAGTGCAGTCAACGGACCATTTTTGCACTTAATGAACCACAAGGATGAAACGTGCAATTTGGCCATACCACAAGGACGATTTTTGCAATTTACTCTATTGTTTTTGCAAAGTGTCATCATCAATAGAAGAGTAAGATGAGTCAGAATGTACCTCATTTGATTCATGTGCCATTAGAGCGATCTCATCCTTGCTTGATTCTTCATCATCCTCACTATCACTCCAAGCACCACTTACAAAAGCTCGTTGAGTTTTGCTTTTAGGTGGCTTGGGGCAATCTCCTATTAGATGACTTGTATCACCGCATCTAAAGCACTTCCTTTCACCTTTTCCTCTTTTGTCATCTGGGTCTTTTCGGAATGGCTTTTTTTCAGCTCGAGGTTGCCTTACGAACTTTCCTCTTCTTCTAAAGAACTTTTTGAAATATCTAACGGCCATGGCATACTCCTCATCTTCACTACCGGTGCAAGATTCGTCATCATCACTAGATTCCGTTCTTGCCTTTAGATCAACGGATTTGACTTTCTCTCTTTTTCCTTTGATGATCTCCGAATCTTTCTCCATCACCATTTCGTGTACTTTGAGGTTTCCGATTAGCTCATAAAGTGACATTATTGAGAGATCTTTTGATTCCTCAATAGCCGTTACTTTGGCTCTCCACTTCGGATGGAGTGCTCTAAGAAATTTCCTGACAAAGTTCTTACTACGAAAAGATTCATCAAGTGCTTTAAGAGAAGTAATAATAGTATTAAAGCGAGCAAATTCACAATCAATGGTTTCATCTTCAGGGATAACAAATTGTTCATATTGTTGAACAAGAAGATCAATTTTGTTATCCTTGACTTGTGAATTTCCTTGATGTGTAATAATCAAAGATTCCCAAATCTCTTTTGCGGTTTCACACATAAAAATTCTTTCATATTCTTTTCTAGGTAAAGCATTATAAAACATCATTTTAGCTTCATTATTTTTAGCTATTAATTTGTTTTGATCATCAATAGAAATATCTTTTGTTGTAGAGCTAAAGTCTCCTTTAATTATAACAAACCAAAGATCTATATCTTTTGATTTTACATATGTTTCATAACGGTTTTTCCAATAGATAAATCCATTGGTTTCAAAGAGTGGTGGTCTTTGCATAGATTGCCCTTCTTTAAAGTTTTCGGAATCCATTGATTGTTTCAAGTTTATAAAATACAATATATTTTAGAAATTCTTGAGCAACGAGGCTCTGGTACCAATTGTGGAAAACTAGAAGGGGGGTTGAATAGGTTACCGATTAAAATCTTTGTTTAGAAACTTAATGAAAGATCAATTGATATTGATCTTAGATATGTTAGTGAATAATAAACAATATGTAAGCAATATACATAAATAGTAAATAAGGAAAGAAACAATCAAACCACAACAAGTTGTTTATAGTGGTTCGGTCTACAAGGACTCTTTTTCCTTGCCCTACTAAACTCCCCGAGTCTCACACTAGAGAGTTTAACTTCACTAGTCAACAAGCTCCTTTCACCGGTGGAGAAACCTTTACACTTCGCTTACAAACTATTTCTGACACTAAGCTAGATGTCGAGTTCTTTTTCAAGGGTACAACCACTCCCACACATAATGTATTTTAAGGACTAAAATACTAACCACTCACACTCACAAGTTTATGATGGTTTGGTACAACAATGATGTATGAATAAGACTAGATCATACAACAATAAAACAAACAAGACTTCCAACTATTCGTTGAAGCTTGAATATGCCTTGATCTTCTTTGCTATAAAAGAGGATCACTATAATGATATGAAACTGAGTTAGAAATGTTAGAGAGAAAGAATGTATGTGATTATGCTAGAGAGGGATGAGAAAACAACTTGGTTTGGCTTGCTATTTATAGCCAAAATGAACAGATCACCACGACCACGGACCCTATAAAAGGGTTCGCCCGCGTAATATTTTGTGTGCCGGGTCCCAGCAAGATTACCAAAATCTTACGAAAGTCAACCAAATCCATCCAAGATTGTGTAAGATATTTAGAGTCCAAATCTACATAAAATATCTAGTGAAATCCACTAGAGATTTCAATGATGCACTACATGATGTCATATGTTGTTTTCTATTTTTAGAAATATGTTAAATGTACATATGTAATGTTTTGTTTTAAGAAATCAAAACGTGCTTGATCTAAAAATGTTAACATACATTATGGTTTAGAGGCATATCAAAAATATGATTAATCAAAATGTAAATGCTTAAGTGATGAAGATATTATTTGAGGAAAAGATTGTTTTAATATCTGTTAAACTTGACAAGCTTTAAGCTTTATAAAAATTAAATTTACTTTTGTCGTTAATAAAACTTAGGTAAAGATCATAAAATATAAATAACGTTTAATGACGATATTTGTATTAACAGCGTCGAATTGAGTTTGAGGAAAATGTGGGAGTCGAGTACGACTTGTTGGATCAAGTAACATAGTTAGGAAACCATTTTAAGTGATTAGAATCACTTAGGAATGGGTTTGAAGTGTTTTAGATTAAGTTTGGGTCATTTGGACGTTTTTAAGAGTGGTGTGATTTCATTTTACTTTGCCATTCGTTTAGTGCTTATATGTACGCATATGTTAAATGTTTTGGTTGTTCTTGATTCTATGTAATGTGGTGATTCGAATGGTGTAATTTATTACGTACGTCGTGTATATGGATTTCAAGTAAACGGCTCAAAGTAAAGGCGACTTGTGTTGTTTGAAATAGAGTAGATCAAATTTGGTGAATCGTGAAAGAGGCAAACGTTCCTTAGATTTGGTGTCGTTTCACTGTTCATACATACGTATATAATGTGTATATTATTTGATCTCGATTCTTTGGAACATGATTAAACGAGTGGTGTATTTTATTACATAAGTTGTGTGTATGGATTTTAAATAAACGAGCCCAAGTAAATGTGTGTATGTCGTGTATATATATTGAGTTATAAGTGTTAATGGACTTGGGTTGGGCTTATAATTTGATTGGGCCCAAGTGGTAAAAGTTAAGGATCCGTTTGGTGTTTAATGGGTTTAATGATTGGGCTTAGGTGTGAACAAGGCCCATTAAGTGTTATTGGATTCATTTTGGCATTTTAGGCCCAACATGAGAAATGCGGGAACCAGGGGGTTGTGAGTGTGTTGTGGTGATCAAAACGATATCAAGGTTTGATTTATACATGATTTAAAATATTGTGGTATGTGTGTGAGCTCGTTCCAAGAATAATGAGAAGCACATTATATTGTTTCGTTGTTGCATAGTATAAGCAAAAAATTTTAAATTTTGCCTAAAAATGGGTGTATGAATAGTAATACGTAATTAATTCTTGATTAACATTTATTAATAACTGAGGATTTTTACAGGATGTTACAGTACCTACCCGTCATTCAAATTCCATCGTGGAATTTAAGTTTGTGGTGATTGGTGGGTGTTGTTTACGGGAACAAGTGTGGGTATTTGGCGCGGATTTGATCGTCACGCTCCCAAGTATACTCGGGTCCTCTCTTAGAGTTGCATCGAACTTTAATGATGTGGATGCGGTTTTGTTTTAGCTGTTTCACTTCCCTATCCATAATCTCTACTGGTTCTTCGGTGAAAGTGAGTTTGTCGTCGAGTCGGATCTTTTTTAGTGGAACTACAAGAGATTCGTCTGATAAGCACTTCTTTAAGTTTGACACGTGAAAGACACTGTGCACTCTGCTGAGCTCCTCTGGAAACTCTAGTTGGTAAGCCACGGGGCCAATCCTTTCCAGGACTTTGAATGGTCCAATGTACCGGGGGTTTAACTTTCCACTCTTTCTAAAGCGCACTATTCCCTTCCAGGGGGATACTTTCAACCTAACCCTGTATCCTATATGGAATTCTATTTGTTTCCCTCTCAGATCAGCATAACTCTTTTGTCTGTCCCTAGAAACTTGCAGACGTTATCTGATTTTAAATATCTTTTCAGTCATTTCGTGAATCAGTTCAGGTCCGGTGAGTTGTATTTCTCCTACTTCTGCCCAACAAACAGGTGATCTGCACTTTCATCCATACAGTGCTTCAAACGGGGTTGCCTTGATACTGACATGATAGCTGTTGTTGTATGAGAACTCTGCCAACGACAAGTGTTTATCCCAACCTTTTCCAAAATCAATCACATATCCTCTTAGCATGTCTTCCAGAGTTTGAATCGTTCTTTCACTTTGCCCATTATTTTGGGGGTGATATGCGGTGCTCATATCTAGGCGAGTGCCCAAAGATTTTTGCAACGACTGCCAAAATCTAGAGGTGAATCAAGTATCTCTGTCAGAAATAATGGAGATGGTTACCCCGTGTCGGGTCACTATTTCTTTCAGATATAGTTGTGCGAGTGTGTTCATTCCGTCAATTTCTCGGATGGGTAGAAAATGAGTAGACTTTGTGAATCGATCAACAATAACCCATATGGTGTCTAATCCGGTGGAAGTCTTTGGGAGTTTGGTGATGAAGTCCATTGTAATCCGTTCCATTTTCCATACTTGAAGACCGGCTTGTGTGAGTAGTCCTGACGGCTTTTGGCATTCTGCCTTTACTCTGGAATAAGTCAAGCATTTACCGACATACTCAGCGATGTCAGCCTTCATGTTTGGCCACCAGTAGAGTTTCTTAAGATCCTGATACATCTTGTCAGAACCGGGGCGGATGGAATACTTTGACTTGTGGGATTCATGCATGATGAGGTCTCGTATACCTCCGTAGAGTGGAACCCAACTTATTTTTTTTGAAACATAGCCTTCCGTCTGATCTTTTTACAAGACCATTTTCACCTTTAGGCATGCCGTAAATATTTTCACTTGGTCACTTCTCTTCTTTAAGGGCTTCAAACTATGCTTTGAGGATTTGTGACGGGAGTGGTGAACAAATTGTCATTCCCAATGATCGGAATCGGAGGGGTTTAATACGCTCCTTTCTGCTTAAAGCATCGACCACAACATTCGCTTTCCCTGGGTGATAGCGAATTTCATAATCGTAATCATTGAGTAGCTCTAACCATCGATGCTGCCTCATGTTTAACTCCTTCCGATCAAGAATGTGTTGCAGACTCTTGTGGTCTATGAATACCGTGCACTTGGTGTCGTACAGGTAGTGTCTCCATATCTTAACAACAAATACTACTGCTCCTAATTCCAGATCATGAGTTGTATAGTTCTCTTCATTCTTTTTGAGCTGTCGAGAAGCATAGGCTATTACTTTGCTCCTTTGCATTAGCAATGCACCTAAACCACGGTGTGATGCATCACAATACACTACGAAATCTTCACTTCCCTTGGGTAGTGCTAAGATAGGTGCTTCACAAAGCTTTTTCTTCAAGAGTTGGAAAGTCGTCTCTTGTTTCTGTCCCCATTCATACTTCTTGTCTTTCTGCATCAATTCTGTTAAAGGCTTTGCGATCTTCGAGAAACCTTCGATGAATCTTCTGTAATAACCAGCAAGTCCTAAAAATTTCCGAATTTCTGTAGGGTTGGTAAGGGAAGCTCATTCTTTCACTGCTTTGATCTTGGCTGGATCTACGTAAATTCCTTGACTATTGATGATATGCCTAAGAAATTGCACATTCTGGATCCAAAAATCGCATTTGGAGAACTTATCATACAATTGTTCTTTCTTGAGCAATTCTAAGATGGTTTTCAGGTGTTCAGCATGTTCTTCTTGATTGCGGGAGTAGATGAGGATATTGTCTGTGAACACGATCACGAACTTATCTAAGTATGGTTTGCATACTCAATTCATCAAATCCATGAATACTGCAGGTGCGTTGGTCAAACCAAATGGCATCACTTGAAATTCGTAATGACCGTAGCGTGTTCTGAAAGCAGTCTTGGGGATATCTTCTTCTCAAAATCTTAGTTGGTGATATCCCGACCTTAAATCTATCTTCGAGTAAATGCTCGACCCTTGCAACTGATCGAATAAGTCATCGATCCTTGGTAGCGGATACCGATTCTTTATTTTAAGTTTGTTCAACTCTCTGTAGTCGATACACATTCAGAACGACCCGTCTTTCTTCTTAACGAACAACACTGGAGCTCCCCAGGGTGATGAACTCGGTCGAATGAATCCTTTATCCGATAGTTCTTTCAACTATTCAGACAACTCTTCCATCTCGAATGGTGCTAACCTGTAAGGTGCTTTAGCCACTGGTGCCGCTCCTGGCACTAAGTCAATCTGAAACTCTACTTGATAATCATATGGTAGGCCAGGTAGATCTTCTGGAAATACTTCAGGAAAATCTCTGACTACGGGCACATCTTTAAGTCGCTTTTCTCCCGACGTATTTGCCGTCACTTGAACCATAAATACTTGACATTCCTCATTCATGTACTTCACTGTTCTGATGAACGAGATAATACCAAATCAGGACCTGCTTCTGTCTCCTTGGACAATAAGAGTTCCATTATCTAGAGGAATATGGATGGTTTTCTCGTCGCAATTATTCTGGCACGGTGTTGGGATAACCAATCTATACCAATAACAATGTCAAAACTACCAAGATGGATAGGCATGAGATCGATAAGGAAAGGTCTATGTGTAAGATAATAGTGAAACCTTAGATTACGGTGTTAATGCCTATTATGATCCCATTAGCTATTTTGACTTCATAGGTGATGTCTAACTTAGTTGGAGAAATGTTTAATAAAGAAGCAAAGGAAGTAGACACAAAGTTCTTATCGGCACCAGAATCAAATAAAACTTTGGCACTTTGACAATGTCAGGGTCTCGCGGTGCATTTCCGTCTCCTAGTGCATACACTCTTGCATGAGCGGGGTTGTTAGCATCCCGGTTTGTGCAATGGTTCTTGTAATGCCCTTTTTCTCCACATCGGTGGCATACCACAGTCACTGGTTATAAGTTTGCACCAGTGGCCTTGCAGTCAACAGTCTTGTGACATGTTCTTCGGCACTTTCTACACTTAGCAGTGCAAGGTCCTGTGTGGTGCAGCTTGCATCGGTTACACAAGGGTTGGTTTCCAGTGTAAGGAATCTTGTCATTTGGTGCTGCAACATATGCCTTGGCAGCTTCCTACCTGTGGTTTTGCTTATGATGGTAGTTGTTGCGGTTTTGTCGGTAGTTGTGGTTACGGTGGTTAATGTTGTGGTACCTGCTGCTATGAGGGGTGGTTCTTTGATCATCATGTTTTCGTTTAAGATCATTATGTCCCATGGTTGATTTACGCTTAATTTCCCGATCCGATAGCTTTTAGGCAATGATCATCGCCTTTTCAAGTGTTGATGGCTTGGATGCAGTAACATTTCCTTCAATACTTTGAAGTAGTCCCTCAAGGTACTTTTTCAATGTCCTGTCAAGATCTAGCACCATATTTGGGCACCGTGCAGCCAATTCTTGGAACCTTCTGTTATAAGCTCTTAGGTCAACTCCTTTTACAACCAAATGGTGAAATTCATCTTCCAGTTTCTTGACCTCGGTACGGGGAAAATATTTCTTTAACATTTTCTGCTTGAGTTCAGACCAAGATATCCGATGTGCCTCCTCAGTACCCATGGTTTGTGTTAAAGCATTCCACCATGATTGGGCCTCATCCAATAGATTTCCCGTAGCATATGTGACCTTGCTAACCGCTTCTCATGAACACAGTTTTAGAACGCTCAAACCATCAGGCCAGTTCGGTTACTCCTTCGGTACCCTCAAAATAAGCTGGTTAGCAGCTCATAAAATCCTTGTAGGTACACTTTCGTGGGGTAACAGTCACGCTTTATTCAGTGGACCAGTTAATACTGCTTGAACGGGCCACTAGAGCTGCTTGAGTTTCGAGTGCAGTTGCCACGCCATGTGCTATCATTTTCCGGTTATCTTTTGGGGTCATGGCTGGAGCTGGTGTCGGGGTCGGTGGGGTAGTTGCTCTCCTTGTGCGTGCCATATTTCTATCAATACAACAACAACAAAGCACAAGTTTAGATTGTTATATTAGGGCTATGCTGGAATATCTTAAGTAAATTTTATGCCATAATAATATTGTTGTTATGTGGAATTACGACCATTTGTGTTTATATACATCACAAAATCACCGCATGTTCAAAGATTATCATATGTGTGTATATGGGGTGATTAGCACTTACTATGGGATTACTAAGGAACAAACTGAATCATCATCTACAAAAGTTGTATTTGAGTAACTTTCTCTACATTCATCAAGTTCTCTTCCGAAACACTCGTTGTTAAAATTTTCATCTTTCACAACAGTTGGAGTTTAACAACTTTCTCTACATGCATCAAGTTCTCTTCTGAAAAACTCATTGTTAGAATTTTCATCTTTCACAACAGTTGGAGTTTAACAACTTTCTCTACATGCATCAATTTCTCTTCCGAAACACTCATTGTTAGAATTTTCTCAATTATAACTCAGACACAACACATAAAGAACCATCACAATCATAAGTATCATCACAACATGTCTGAATACAATCCACATCACACATGAATGTAAGATATCAGCCATAGAAGTATAAATCAACATCAATATATAGTAAAATCCACAACCATAACATAACATTAATAAACTTGATTTGTTTATGTTACATAACAAAATGATGCAAGATCTTTTATTAACTTATATACAATAGGCTGGATGCCTCAAAACTATACAAGGTGTGATCTATGTCTAACTCTTAGGAGTCTACTCTGTACTCTCCCTCAGCTCCGACAACTGGTCCTATAATGCCTGCTGTTTGGCTCATACATCTGATATGAGTGCCTCTAGGGCATCTATCCGCCCTACATGACAATCTAGTTGCGTCATGATAGTGGTAGGTGCTAGGGCTACCGCTGCTCTAGAAGACTCTCCGGTCTCGTAGACCCTGCCTGGCTGGAAGAATCCTGGTGGGAACGGCATGTAGGAAGAGGTGCGTGATAATGCATCTTCCGGTGGTGAGGTGGGAGGTGTGATCTGGAGAGGTGCCAGAGGATAAGTCTGAGTAACGCATTGAAGAGGTGGTCCGGCCTAACTGGTGGCGGTGGAGGTGACACTGGTGGTGATATATCATGTTCGGGAGAAGATGGTGGTGATGCTCTAAATAGATCCAAAGGTGATGTGGTGATGATTGTGCAACAGGGAGTCTGGGTGCTCGCATGATTCTGCGAGGACTGTGTAGCATGATAGGACCATTTGAGTGTCTCATAAATGGTTTGGGTTCCTAGGGCTAGAGGACCCTGACTCACCGGCCTCTAAAGGTATGTGTAGGTGGTGGTGTAGGTGGGGAAGTCTCTGTTCTTGGGGCATGTGTCCATTCCCAAGTCTGTGCGATCCGATCATTTGATGATGAGGAACTGGGGTTGTCAGTTGATACTATGGGTGATATTGGGGGAGTCGGAAGGATCTCTGCGCTAGGTGCAGGTAACCACTACTGGGATTCCAGGTACTGATCATGTGTCAATGGGGAAGAACTATGTGCCTGCCTGGCTTGCACATATGGGTCATTTAGTAAGGGTGTGTATGTCGGCACTGTGAATGACACTGCAGGAGTAGGAACTACTTAACCCTCATCAAAGGGTTCCGTTTCACTAGACCAATCTCTCGACATCGCAGGGGTCAATGTAGTGTGGGGTATCGGGGACATAGTAGAGGATAGGGTGTCTTCGATATTTGCCTCTGATGAGGAGGAGGTGTGGTGTGGAGATGAAAACATAGTACTGTAATAACCTAGTCATTAGTAAATATAAGCTTATAAAAATATACAAACTTTGTTAAGAGGTAATCTGGGGGTGTGGTGTGTGCAAAATCTTTAAAAATGTGTTGTAAGTACGCAGGCACACAGGGCTCAAGGGGTGTGGTGTAAACTGGTCCGTTTTGAAAAACGTAATTATAGTCCAGTGTTTTAAATACACTTGGTTCTCTATAATTCTGGCTCTGATGCCAATCTGTAACACCCCAAGTTTCATAATCACAGCGGAAGACTAATTGGGATATTACGTAGAGGATCACAATTATAATCATAGAAAATGACTCGAAAGAGACGTTTTTAAAAGTCATTATTTATTCAATTCAAATGCAAAAGCGTTTCCAATGTTTAGCAAATTATAAATGACAATAGTGTTTGAGGTGACTGATAAATTTATGTTTACACCAATGACGCATGGTCAAATGCCAACTCCATGCCTTGATTCCTGCTTCAATTACCTGAGATAAACATGCTAAAAGTCAACAAAATTGATGAGTGAATCCATAGTGTTTGTGTTAATAATCATTTGAACACAAGGTGAATTGTTCAGAAATAAATCAAGTTGTGTATTGCCATAAGTCTCATGAACACAACATTAATTAGTGTGATAATATAAGAGGTGCCCTCGGGGTAGGAGCTTGCCATTCTCCTAGTATAAGTCAAATAATGTGTATTTGGCTATCAATATGGCTAACACAAGGTTATCTATCCAGCTAGCTCAAATGGGTTTGTCAACCTCCAATAGATCTATTCACAATATTCACGTTCATTTTCAAGTGACTAAGGTTCATGATATGAGGGGATTGATAGGGGCAACAGTGTATCTTATGCAATAACATTCAGGGTAGCATACATAAAAATACTTGTGTTTTGTTTGTAGCATGTATCTCCCCACGGGTTTGTAAAACATATAAAAAGTGGGACTATGAACTCACCTTGGTTGGGGGTATGTGTAGGTAAGCAAGTGATATGAAGTGCAACTTGGGAACGGCTCTAACACACAAACTAAATAATAGTGAATAACTCAGGTTTTTCCTTGATGGGGTTTGATATGCTTAAAATGCCTTAAGGCGCAAAATAATATTTGGCGATCTCTTTACTATAGGCTTCATGTATCATCCGTATGGGTATGGGTATGTAAAATCATAATATTACTGGATGTACCTTCAAGTTACGAGAAATTCACAATTTATGCATTTACGGGGAATATTTACTTTTTCAGTCCCTGTACTTTGGTAAAATTACACTTTTGGCCCAAGTATTCAAATATGTTTCATTGTCATTAATGATTTCCAATTATTCATTTTTTTACCTTCTAGTTATCAAAATGACAGTTTTGATATATGTTTATGAAATATTACAATTTTAGTCCTTTAACTTTATGTTTTTACACTTTTAGCTTATATATTACAAAAATGACATTTTATCACCCTTGGTTATCTAATATACCATTTCCAACCTTATATTATTAATATGGTAGTTTTTGACATCCATTTATGTATATTTACATAATTAGTCCTTTAACTTTACAATATTACATTTTTAGTCCTTAGTAACAAAATGTAATATTTTAGTACTCATAGTATCCAAATAGTCAATAAATACCCTTAGTTTACCAAAAATACTGTTTTAACCTCAGTATTATTAAATTGGCAGTTTTAGTCCTTGCATTTACATAGTCCTTTTTCATTTGAAGTGTACATTTCAAGTCCATTTACATCCAAATTTACATATTTGACTCAAGATCATTTATAGATTTTTTTTTATGCCCTCAAATTACTGATTTCATAGTTTCAACCCTTATGTTTCAAAAGTGACAGTTTCGACCCCTTAAGTTTACATAATTTGCATTTTTAGTCCAAAATACATGTTTAGCTTATGATTTCATTTATTTTAGCTTATTATACTTCCAGAAGCTTAGTCAAGCTTATGTGAGCTTATATGGCAGCTTATTTAGGGTGAAAGCTTATTTTTTTAGCTTAATGGGCTTTAAGCAAATATACACGGCCCATTGGTATTTCTGTGGGCCCAATGGAATTGGGGTGTTGTGGGCTTATTCATGGGCTTATTATAGATCAGATTCAATTATCAAAACAGCTTATATTTGGCTTATTTGAAAATAGCTTATTATTAGCTTTTGGGCTTTAAGGTCCGTTAAGGGTTTATAAGAGTTTTTGGAATCTGAACGAGTGAACAAAGCTTTGAGCTTATGAAATGTAGTAAACGAGCTTGTGTGAGTGGCTTAATGGTATAGCCTGGTTTTTAGGTGTATAAAGAAATGAGTTAGATAATTTATTTGGTACGGTGTACGTTATTATGATTTTACAAGGCCATTTAATATGTTAAAACTGTCCTGTTGGGGGTTATAATACTTAGCCAGTTTTCATGAATATTTATGTGCACTTCAAAACGAGTGAAAATAAGTGATCATACATAGTTCTAGGTTATATATAAGTGTTCAACACCATTTTTAGCTATGTTGAGAATCAAGTGATCTTGTTTGTATAGTTTAAGTTTAACGAGAGATTAGGAAATAAAATGGAAAGCTTAATGTGACTAAGCATTTTATGAAACATATCTAAGAGTTAGAATAATGACTAAGTGTTGAATATAACTTACAACACCTTTAAAAGGTGTGGCGTACGCTACTGTTAGGACTAGGAGAGGGCACAAGGAGGTTGTGGCTTTTTTGTTGGCACACCTTTGACTTGAGTGAGACCTTGGAAAGGCTTGAACACACTTGGGATCACTTGGGGTTTGGGTTGGCTCTTCTCGACTGAAAACAGGAACAAAGAAGGACTTGTGGGTGAGTTTTTGAGTTATACGTGAAAGATGGTTTGCATGGGAGTATATATTTCGAACATGAGGCAAGTTGGGTAAGAAAATAAGAATATGGAAGAGGATAATCGATGAGGGGGAGGTAGTCTAGGTCCTAGGGGTACTTGAGAGTCTTGCAAATAGGATACACAAGTGTTATGGTTTGTATTGTCTCGATCGGGTATATGTGACTTAGAAAATGTTTCTAGAAACTGACCCTTATATTGGTTTTTGTGTACTAGGAGCCTAGGCAACACGGTAATGTCTTATGAGTTGTGTTTGAGGTCTAGGAAAGTTTGAACAAGGGTTCGTTTGGTGTTAGAAATATCAAAAGGTCCAAAACAATATATAACGTGTCGAATTGAGTTTGAGGAAAATGTGGGAGTCGAGTACGACTTGTTGTATCCGGTGACATTGTTAGGAAACCATTTTAAGTGATTAGAAGCACTTAGGAATGGGTTTGAAATGTTTTAGATTAATTTTGGGTCTATTGGACGTTTTTAAGAGTGGTGTGATTTCATTTTAATTTGCCATTCATTTAGTGCTTATATGTACGCATATGTTAAATGTTTGGTTGTTCTTGATTCTATGTAATGTGGTGATTCGAGTGGTGTAATTTATTACGTACGTTGTGTATATGGATTTTAAGTAAACGACTCAAAGTAAACGCGACTTGTGTTGTTTGAAATGGATTAGATCAAATTTGGTGAATCGTGAAAGGGGCAAACCTTGCTTAGTTTGGTGTTATTTCACTGTTCATACGTACGCATATAATGTGTATATTAGTTGATCTCGATTCTTTGGAACATGATTAAACGAGTGGTGTATTTTATTACATAAGTTGTGTGTACGGATTTTAGATAAACGAGCCCAAGTAAACGTTGTGATGTCGTATATATATCGAGTTATAACCGTTAATGGACTCGGGTTGGCTTATGATTTGATTAGGCCCAAGTGGTAAAAATTAAGGATCCGTTTGGTGTTTAATGGGTTTAATGATTGGGCTTAGGTGTGAACAAGGCCCATTAAGTGTTATTAGATCCATTTTGGCATTTTAGGCCCAACATGAGAAATGTGGGAACCAGGGGGAGGGGTTGTGAGTGTGTTGTGGTGTTGTGGTGATCAAAATAATATCAAGGTTTGATTTGTACATGATTTAAAATAGGGAAAATGACGCAAATAGACCGCGCGCCCTGATGCATATCACTTTCTAGACCACTTTTATTTTTAATTTGAAAATAGACCGAGGGCAACCGCTGTCATTGGGCAACTCATCGACATTGCGACAAGTGTCCTTATGTGTAAGGTATTGTTTTTTGGGCAACTAAAAGCGGTGGGCAACCGTATAATTTTTAAAAGGGTTCTATCGTCATTTTACGTTAGACAAAAAAGTACACATTTGAATAGTAAAAGTACGTATCCATTAATTAAGAGAGTTCAAAATCCAAAAGTCACTGACCAATAAAGCATCCATAGTTATCGGTTTTCTCTTGCTTCTCGTAGTACTATTTTCACAAATCAAACCGTCTTCTTCGACCCCATCTTCCTTGTAACGTCGGTTATGTCACCATCTTTAAAGCTACAGTGTTGATTGCAAACCACATTCGATTGATCAAGTTTTAAAAAATGTTCCCAAATATGGTACGTAAATATTGTTCTCGTTGTTTATTACATATGATTATTTCCAATTGGTTCCGTGTTATAATAAATCGTTTTTGTTATTCGATGAATAGCTATGTTAGATAGGTTTAATTCCATTTTATAATCTTTGCTCTTTTTGTATGTGATTGTAATTATGTAGGGTATGATACCTTAGATGTCGTTAGTTAAGTATGTAACATTACTTGGTTCATTAAAAATTTAGTGGCAGTTTGTAGACTAATAAGGAGTGTTTTTTTCATCAAAAGCTATCGATCCTCTGTACTTTGAAACACCAAAGTTGGATCTGCAATCCCTTTACCCTTTCCAATATCAGTTTGAGTAACTACATCTTTCTGCACATGTTCACCAATGTTTAGAGTCTTAGCAATAGGTCTAGGTCTTGCAGGATAGGGTGAGATTGCTTTTGGTTGACCAATTGTATGGCAATCTCATTATCAGCCTTTTTTGGTTTTGGTGTTGGTGTTATTGATGTGGTTATAATTGTAGCAATGGTTGCCTATGCAGCGGAACGTCTGAACTGGCAGTGGGTATAATAATAGCAGCAGTGGTTACTCCAATACTAGCGGTGGATGCAACAATACTGGAAGTGGTTGCCTGCACCCCTTCATTCTCCTTTTCTTCAGCCTTTAAAGAATCATCTTGACTCTTGAGGTTTGGAAAATTTATGTTTCCTAGTGAATAATATCAATAACTAATGGAATTTTGAGTTTAGTATTGCAATTAAGTCTAGTTAGAGTATATTCGCATGTGAAGAATATCGAGATTGGCTATTATTTTGATTATTTATGTTTTCACAAATTATATCATAAAATCATAACATAAAATTTGATGCATTAATCTAGTACCTTGTTAATTAGATAAATACTTATTACCTTACATACCTAATCAATCCAAAATATCACATTCTTAAACATATACAAAACACATTCATAATCCTAAAAATCATCAGCATCAACTGCAACTTCTTTGAGTCTGTTGATAAGATTTTTGGCACATTCAACCATCTCTTGATACTTAGCTTTGACAATAGCATTATGATCTTTCAAAATCTTAAAACTGGTTTGCATCTCTTCATACTTCGCCCAGCATCAGCATTATAATCTTTGTAAATCTTAAAATCATCTATCGCCTCTTCACACGTTGCTTCCAAATTAGCATTATCATCTTGGATCCTCTTGAAACGTTCATATCTTCATACTCACATTCATACTCTGGAAGTTGTTCAATCATTCTCTTCCTCTTATCAATCAACTCTTGTTTCTCTCTAAAATTTCCTTCTATTGGGAAAGTCTTTCCCGGCTCACAAGCAATTACCATTCTCTTGAAACGGTCTATCATGTCTTTAAATAAAGAATCGTGTAAATTAGTACAATTCGACTATGTACCATCTTGACACAAAGAACACGCCATTTCGTAAATGATTGTGATGATTGATAATCTAATTGATCTAAATGTCAATTGACTAAAATATCATAGTAGAAGTGAAAGGTAAATTTCACAAATGAAAAGGTGTTTTTAGTTTTTTGTGTAGACAGACTATATATTATTTATTGACAATTTGAATTGGTGTATAGTGTGAATAATCCAAACTAACTGTAATAATTGGTTTTTGCAAATGGGTTTTGTGGTCCAAAATATCAGTGGCTCTGCATTTTACTTTTTGACTTTTTTGTGAACTCTAGCATTTGGCTATTTTGTTTCACTTTCACCTTTTACTGGTAAGTATGTCAGTTGCTTTTGGGAAATGGTTTTTGTATTTTTAAATCAAATTAATAATCTTCAACTATCAACATCCACACATTCCTCGAGCATTACCAATGCATCAAGTCATAAAAGACTTGATGCATTGAACACAATTAAATGGTTGAGGTAAAAAGCTTTTGCAAAACCAATTACTCCACTGCAAAAGCATTTGCATATTTAATGTTGGGTGAAAAATGAAATTTTATAAATACAAAAGCCTTTTGACAATAGCTTCAAACACTTGAAGTCTTTACTAGTGTTTTTGTAAAAAGTCTTCTTCAAAGTTATTGCCACAATGGAACAAGTCATTTGAATATCTTATTAGAATAGTAAAAAGTCTTTCACCAAGTTGCCATTGCGGATGCTTACACTTTCATCGAAGAATCCAAATAAAAAATCGTTGTCCTTTTCTTCTTTTTTATAAACAAATCCAAGTTTGTTGTACTCCCCCGTATATACTTTGTTACCTTATTCGTTCATATATTTATAGAGTACATGAATATAAAATAACTGTGCATTTTATATTTTATAGTATTCTATTATTAAATATTTATTTAATTAAAAGTTATTGAAATTGTTATTAGGGTTTATGTTTTATAGGACATGGCGGAAACCAAAGAAGTCATATTTAAAGTGCACCACAATGGGAAATTTGAATTTCAGCCACTCCGCTATGTAGGCGGTCTCCTTGCGATGTCGGTGTTTTAGCTCCACGGGGTTGCATTTACGGGTGGTTGATCATGTTTTGAATGATATTGGAGAGGAAAAATGGGCTTTATTTTATGCTGCACCAAATAAGGCACTAGAAGATGGCTTAACATTGTTGCACCTGAGACAATGACGTTCGACGAATGTATGACCTTGCGATGAGAATGGATCCATGGACGTCTACACATTGCCGAGCTACGGGCTTTGTCACAATTTTATTTCAAAAACATGGTATGGCGAGGAAGGGCCGGCATGCGGTGCGGTAGTGCAACACTTTTCAAAAGAAGGAAGTTAACAAAGCGTGTTTCTATCACGCGGAAAGAGGGGTTCGAGATCATAGAAAAAAGGGCTAGTGCACAAGGAATGGTTCCACCTGTTATGAATGTTTGTTCTTGTAAAAAATAATTATGAGTTTATGCTGCCAACCATGCGATAGTGCTTCTATGCCAAACTTAGTGTTGTTAGGTTTATGCTGTTAAGTGTATCCTTTATGATCAAATGGTTAAGAATTATGGTTGCCCGATCGTACAACAAGTATTGCCCAATGATGGCATTTAGTTGCCCAGATTGCAAATTGGAAGGTGGCCTGAGGTTCAAAAAAATTGCCCAATAACTTTAACTTAATTGTCAGAATTTTCGTGTGTAGATACTAGATGACGATATCGGTTGCGTTTGCTCATTAGAATAGCACAATTGGGGATAAATACGCCCAAAAATACTAACAACTGCTACAAGAGTTAAAACAGTTGTTTTGAAAGTACAAATTAATTTTGATTAAATTGGGGATAAAAAACCACAACATGGTTGCGTTTTTGGAAAAACCAAAGGAGGCTACATGGTTTGAACAAATTCTCAATTATATGCATATGTGAATACGCAACCACTGCTACAGTTTAAAAACCACTGCTAGGGTCGCTCCGGCCGAACAAGTTGAAAACTTTGATGTGTTGGCGTTTTGGAAAGCAAAGGAAACAATGTTTCCCGTTCTATCCCGAACGGCTCGTGATGTACTAAGTGTACAAGCTACTTCGGTAGCTTCTAAATCCGCTTTTTCAACAAGTGGAAGGGTTTTATCAAATCACGAAAACAGACTCACACCGGCTTCTTTGGATGTGTATGGGTTTGAAAGATCACTTGGGCGCAGAAGCGAGTGCAAGATAAAACTAATCTTGAAAATGCCGCGAGACGGAAGGGGAGGTCTACGTGGAAGCACAAGCGGGTGAAATCGAGTTGCTTTAGATGAAGAACTAAGACAAGATGCAGCTGCTCAAGAAGCTAGGGGATCCGATGACGACTATTAGGACTTTTATGCTTACGTATTATGTTTTAAGTTTATGTATTTCCTTTGATGTATTTCTTTTAAATTTATGTATTTCCTTTGGTTTATGTATTTCGGCGTTATAAATAAAAGTTGAAGTTTATTCAGTGTAAGTTTGTTAAATGCTGAAAAACGAAAAAAAAAAGAAAAATAAATAATAATTCCGGTTAACCGGTTAAAAACCGGTTACAAAGACTACCTCAAGAGAATCGGTCCGGTAAGAAAGGTAAATTAGCACCCAGATATGTGGGACCATTTGAGATCACTGAGAGAATCGGTCCGGTGGCTTACCGACTAAGACTACCTCAAGAGCTATGTAGCATTCATGACACGTTTCACGTGTCGAATCTCAAGAAGTGTCTTACTGATCAGACCTTACACATACCTTTGGAAGAAATTCAGATAGATCCTAAGTTGCACTTTGTAGAAGAACCAATAGAAATCATGGAACGTGAGATCAAAAGTTGAAACGTGAAAGATTCCTATCGTCAAGGTTCGATGGAATTCTAAGCGAGGACACGAGTTTACACGGGAACGAGAGGATCGAAAGAACTTAAGTACCCACCTTTTGGGAAATAAATCCCATGAGTAGTACTAGTCAATTTGTGGAAGAAATTCTCTTAGGAGTGACTATAACAACTCACAATTTTATAGGTCCTTACTCAACCTTGAAACTCAAAGTAATTTTTTTTTTAAAGTTACATATTCACTTTTATGCGTAACCTTTAACAAAACTGCACAAATAAAAGAGAAAGAGCCCTCACGCGTACCGACACTACATTAGTAACGGCTTGAATTCAATAATTGTTTCTCGGAGTCTATAATTTTACTTTTAAATTATTTTTATAAAAACGTTCCAGAAATATATTTTCCACATTATGGCCAAACCAGGGTATCACGTTCGCACCTAAACTTAACAGGACACGGAGTACACTTAATACACCTATTAATACTACCTAATAATAATAAAACAAAAATCTTACCAACACCTACAGCCGCCCACCCACACACCCCTATAATCTCACTCTTTTTTTTCTCTTCATTCTATCTTCTCAGCTTTCTTGTTTCTTCTCTCTTTATTACCATTTCCATATAACCATCTTCCCAAGACCAGGAATCACGGATTCATCTTTTCAAAAGGTGAAAATGATGTGAGATCAAATTTGGCTATCACAAGTTTCTTCTCAAGAAAGGGTGGTCAATCTTCCCCTCTTCTTTTCTTTTATTTTTGTTCGATCCACAGGAACCACACAAAACTCCCATCTCAATCTTATCACAAAGGAAAGTTTCTTAAAAGGGTATTGTGAAGCTTTGGTTGTGGTTTCTGCTTGGATTCAGATTGGATAATTTTGTAACTGGGTTTCATTCTTTTTCAATCGACCTACTCATATTCTCTTGTAAGGGTTCTTTTAATTTCCTTAAAACTTTGTAATTTCTTGATGTATTGTTGATGAACTTGTGATTTTAATTGATTTTGGCAAATTGAAAATTCGTTGTGGTTAAGTTAATCTATCAACAAATACATGTTTATGTCATAAATAACCTTTGTGTGTTGTTAAAGTGTGGCAAATTAATAAAGTTACAAACTAAAGATTAAGTTGGCTCATGGAGTAGTAAGTATAACCGATTGGCTTATTTTCCTTTTAGTTGGCTTATTGAGTGGAATTTGGCTTATTTGATTTAGGGTAGATGTTGTTGAAGCTTGGGTCATGTTTGGATTTGGTTATGTTTTCCTGAGGTATTCGACCCACTGTTGGAACAGTGGGAACCTTTGTTTTTCCTTGTTCCTTCTTTTCCTTGCAAAGGTCCAATGAGTATGTTTGGTTTGGTTTAAAACAATAATAGAGATACTAATGATTTGTTAGACAAAATGAGATTTTTGCGTTGGTTTTTAATGTGGGTCGAAACCCACTGTGGTCAAATACAGTGGAGTATGGTTTGTGTTGATATTTTTCTATCCTATTCTTTTTTTTTACCTTGCTGTCATGTACTACCTCTTTGGTTCACTCTAGTCAAACTAGACACAAAAAAAATAATATTTAACATATGGCCTAATCTTATATTTTCTTATGGAGTTGGATTACTTGGTTTGGGGTAAAAGATTTTGGTTTTATTCTTGTCTATGTCGAGTGGTGTATGCGAGCCGAAGCCCACTTGACGAACAAGGGGTGCATTCTGATTAACAGTAGATTGAACTTTTGGTTACTTGCTTTTATTTATTTTCTTTTACTTTTTTTTTTTAATTTTTGAAGCAAAAGAAAAAAAATTATATAACCGTAACTTACCTTGAAACTTAACATTTCATATCATTTAAACAATGAAGTTAAGTCATGAATTAACTAATAAAATATGAGTATTACTGATTTCGCCTCTTGTATTGATTCTTTAAACTTGGTAAAATCTATTTTGATTATAAAACCTTGACATTTGGTCACATCGGACAAATAAAAACATATACACGGGTCATGCCCGACTTTCGTCAAAATATATTTAGTTCATATTATATTTTACAATAACCAACAAGAGGGGTTTTATACATCACTTTTTAAATACAAATGTATTAACTAGGGTTATTACTTAGATCTTTAAAATACTTTTATGTTAACTAATATATGTATGTATGTATGTATGTATGTATGTATGTATTGTACGCTTAGTAAAATATATGCCTTTGACGATAATGTTACATGACCCGTTAACGTCTAATATTATATGTAATTATTTTTTTGTACATCGTCTTTCGGTTGCCATCAATCCGAAGAATCATTCGTCCTTGATATTTTCCATTTTATATACTTACACACTTCCAAGAGCCAATACTCGTAAACATATAGAAAATTACTTCTAAACTTAAAAGTTGCCACACAAGCAACAACAACACAAACACTTTAAAAACTTTTAAAGTTATTTAAACTTCCTCGAGTCTTAAACCTGAATGGTCGACTAAACTTGCCATACTAATCTAGGTCGCGTGTCGGTGCCATCCACTAGTTCTATTGGACTACTGCTTTAAACTGCTGATTTACTAAGGTGAGTTCTCGTAGCCCCTTTTTCATAGTGTTTTCCTTGGGGGAAAATGGTACTCAAATGATGTTTTAACTGTTTTTATGCTGTGCTAAACTGTTTACATGTTTTTGGACAATATGTGCGTTTGATTGATATATGTGACTACTTTGTCATGATAAATTGTGTTTCGTATGTAAACATTTGAAAACTCCGCTTGGAGCGAAACAAGTTGATAGTACTATCCGGGTAGCTCCCACTATTGGTAACATGTGTGTGTAACATTATTGGTAGGTTCAGTTGTGCGCTATGTGTTTCATATTCGCATATCTTGCTCACTATTGTCCTACACTACTATGCAACTTCATGGTTTAACTCTTAAAACCTACGAGCTCCCAACTTTATGTTGACGCTTTTGGTATCCATTTTCGGTGTTAAGAATGAAGTTGCATAGAAGGTTGAGTATTGGCTGGCCTAGCGGACATAAGACAAGACTCTACCAGGCTGTGTTCGAGGAGTTGTGCATTTGGAAATGCCCCCTTAAGACTTAATTATTGTGAACATATGTAGTAAGACTTGTATCCATCGTGTTATGGATCATTGTAACTTTGACTTGTGTTGTGATGAATGCATTTAGTATTTCTCTATTTTGACACCTTGTGTTCTTGGTTATGAAGTCATACCCCGTAAATGTCATTCCGCTGCGCCATTTTTGGGGTGTGACACTTATTAACCATGGATTGTTTTTATCTCTTTTTTAGAAAGGGAGTATCTGAGATTTATATAAGTTTTGGGGATTAAGTTCTCTACTTTAAATTGGTGTGGGTGTATTAAGATGAGATTCAAACTATGCTAGGATAATTCACTAAGAAGAAGTATATTATAATAAGATCTTTCAAAAACCAAGTCAAGTTTAAAGTACTCAAAGTAAAAGTATAACGGTAGTATAAAAAAACAAAGTAGTCACAATTCTACATATTACAACCAGTTTCATTTTTCTTCTTTGTTTGTGTAGGCCTCCTTAGTCTTTGCGTTATCAATGACCCAACTGCCATTGAGATTACCATTGTCCGCCCTGGAATGACCGATGGATGTAAATACTAGGTGACTATCGGTTTTCATATTGAAAGTAATCGTTATCTTCTATGCTAAGTTTGTTTCATATCATTCAATTTAAGTCAAATATAGGGTTGTTCGCATAAAGTAATGTACTTTTCCATCAAAGATTGGGTCATTTTTTAGTCTGTAACTATAATATAAAAAAGTAAAGTAAAGTAACTCCCAATACCGTTTTTCACGGGTTATGGGTCCCCAATAACCAGTGCTTGGTGTATGGGGAGGTTAAGATGTAGACAACCATACCCTTACCTAAGGTAGGGAGGCTGCTTACGGTTCTACCAAAGGTAGAAAAGGATCTCCGGCCTTGTAAGGGGTGAGGATCGAACCCTTGACCTCTGTCTCCAGAGGCAAGGGTAATATAGTGTATATAAATAAAATCAAAATTATATATATTTTTTAAAATTTTGTTACTTTTTACTCACTTGAAAAATTAATTATACAGTTTTTTTGGTTAGGAAATAAACTGGCTAGAAAGCCATCTTTTAGTGTCTCAGGTTCCTTCGCACTACATTAGAACCATTGTATTTATTTCTTTTTAAAAACTGTGTTATCAAAAGATAGTTTTGTTTGGCTCACTGACATAAAGAATTGCTAAGATCTCTATTTACGAAATGATCCAAACATGTCATTAAAGATGGTTTTGTGTCAGGTACGTGCAAAATAAGATTTTCTATCACGGCCGGTGGGGTGGGTGAAGAGAATTCTGTCGTTGATTTCTAAAAAAAGTTACATAAATTTTTTCTATTTTTAAATAAGGGGGATTTTCATATATCATCTGTGCTTATATTCATATTTTCCCAAATACAAGTTTTTTATGCATGATGTACAAGCCTGTTAAAGCACTGTTTGAAGAAATATGTAAATATGGGTGTGTATGTGAGGATATATGTAAATGCCCCTTTAAATAAATTAAAAGTATGGTTAGACATAAAATTGTGGCCCATCATGGACTTTAAAAAATTAGTTAAATATAACTTCTTTGATATGAATAGGGAACTATGTCTTTGCTTTAGTGTTGGGTCTCGATGTATCGAATTAGAATTGAATCAACATTAATTAGTTGTTACGAAAGGATAGGTTTATGTAGTATGATTAAGCATTGTATTTTTCATAAGAGATATGATGTAGTAGAATTATTATTGACATTTAAACCTTGATTATAATATTCCAGAATATTCACTAATCGTCCTTCAATATAGCGTATAATGGATCTTGAATACGGCGTATTGATATCTTCTCGTCATGGATGTCTTGTGAAGTTACGGCTCGGATACGCCGTATCTGCTTAAGTGAATACGGCGTATTGGTAGTAAAATGTGCTTGTTCTGATTGTTGACCAAAGTTTCATTTACGGCGTATTGTTGAAGTGATACGGCGTATGCATCAAAGTCAGAAAATGGTCTTAAATTCGTCTATGTCTTGGGATACGGCGTATCTTTCTAGAATAATACAACGTATTGGTGTCAGAATCAGCAGACTTCCTGAACTTCATTGTTTTAGCACCAAAACACGTTCTTTTCACTAACTTTCACCAATTGCTTGATAAAAACTGAGATTTATAACAATAAGCAATTAAGTATCAATTCTCATATAAAATAGTATAAAACGAGCAATATAAACGGGATAAATGACGCTATTATTTAGTCGTTATTTGATGTCACCAGTTACTAAGAAGAAGAATGCTTGTTATCACCTTTGTAATCAGAAGATAGAAATGGACATCTCATATTTCTGGACAAGAAAACTGATGGTGCGTGTGGTCATCTTTCTTTTGTAGGTGAGGGCGAATCTACACATCTGTATTACATTCTATTAAAGGATGCAATAGATACTCCTTGTCGTGAAGTTTGTTGATATGTACTAGCTTATTATGGCTATGACTTTCTTTATGAATGTCAATCTGAACATATAGCTAAAGATTACTACGCTGCATTACTCTTCCTAGTCGATCGTTATGTTCTAAAGGCTAGCAAAATTCAGTAGATAAAATCCATGCTGGCCGTACCCACCAAAGGCTCCCTAATAATTAAAGCATCATTGGAGGATGCTAGAACTGGACAAGTGATTATGAAGAAAAGTTGCAAATTTAAGCCACAACTCACATGTTGTTGTTACGGTACTATTAGTGGCCGGGAATATTGCTCTTTAATTTGCATCTGAGAGTCAATTGGCAATACCGAGCTCAATGCCTTCGTTATCTATCCAGTTGGTATGTTATGTTTTTATGTTAGGATGAATAAACAATCTTTTTGATGGGAAAGAGATCCTCTACTATTCGAAGTGAACACGCCACGCTATCTGGACCCTCATTTCAATTAACTTGCTTCTAACCGGTGAACATGACCTTTTGAACATGAGAGGATCTCAAATCCCTTTTTGATATTGGATATCCTTTTGAACTTACATTTTGTATCCATCATGTTTAATATTTTTTAACCCATGCACAAAGGGAAAGGGTTATTGATATATGGCATGTATTGTAATTGTAATCATGTTATTTCTTGTAATATTGTTTCATATTAAGATTCTACCTGTCGCCTACTCTCTTTGTTTAAAAATTATCAAAATTTAGGTTCTTAATTGAGACAAACATGTACATTAGGCATTATATGCGCTGCCAATTACTTACTTTTGTAATTACAAACAATAAAATCAAGTTAACCCAGTAAATAATATCAACATAACCGATGATCACACCGTTGCATTCCATTAATGATGTTGCAAGTTATCACTTTAAGGACAAAAAAGCCATATCGGCTAAGCGGCGTTATTAGAAAAATAGTCTTGAAAATTTCATTCAAACACATACCTTGTCCCACCATCCAGTGACTGAATTGAGAGAAGCGTGCCTTAGTTGATTTCTCAAATCGAAAATGTCGTACACAACAATCTTTTACAAACCTAGTGAACCGTTGTAGAACTTTAGGTGTTGAGATGAAAGAGTTATCCAGTGCCAATAGAATCTTTACTCTTTTATAAATTGTGGTTAAAGATGCGGCTAGTAGATACAAAGAAAAGTTGCAAATTATAGTTTGCATAGTGGCATATCGTGATGAAGGTTACAAGTCCTTAAAATGGGCATATGGGACTAAAATCGGGGTTATAACTTGATGTTGTCTGTCTTTACTTGTCAATAGCGCTAATGATCAGCACCTTGCAAACCTCAATTTGAAAATTAACGTTAAACTTGGTGGTAGTAATGTCGGGCTAGTTAACAGATTTAACTGTTTTACAAATGAGAATCGGTTTATGTTCATAGGTGCCAATGTAAACCATCCCTCTCCTTTCAACAAAATATCTCCATTAATAGCAGTTGCTGTTGGGTCGGTTAATTGACCCAGTTTGATCCGTTATGCAGCACCTGTTTCCCCTCAATCTCATAGACAAGACAAATTGAAAATTTTGGGAAAATGTGTTTGGATTTGGTTAAGACTTATGAGGAGATTAATCATATGAGACCAAATAAAATCGTAGTGTTCCGTGATGGTGTAAGTGATGGTCAGTTTCAAATGGTTCTCAACAACGAACTGGCTGATTTGAGGAGGGAAATATGTAACAAAAATTATAAGCTGATTATCGCTCTTGTTGTAGCTAAAATGTCATATGACTTGTTTTTTCTTTAAAGGTGATAATGGGTTTGGTAATGTACCTCCCGGGACAGTTGTCGATCGAGGTGTTATTCACTCTATGGAGTTTGGTTTTTATTTTAGTAGTCATTTTGGTGGGCTATGAACAAGTAAGCCTACACATTATTCTGTGTTATGGGACGAGAACAGATTCTCGTCTGATAGATGCAGAAGCTGGTTTACTTGTTGTATTTTACGTCTGCAAGGTGTACTAAGCCTGTGTCATTGGTTACACCAGTTTATTATGCTAATCTTGTTGCTTATAGAGGTCGTTTGTGTTGGGATTTAATACTCATAACAATTATATAAATCAAATAACATCATCAAAGCATGCAGCGGAAGCAAATAGGAATAATATATGTAATTAATTAACCAAACAAGAAACGCGTACCTTTTAGCAATTCAAGAATCAAACGTTGATTAAACAAGAACCAAAAACCCAAAACCCTAACTTTAGGGTTTAATTAATTCGACCCAAAAGAATCGACCACCAAGGAATACACAAGCTCAAGCGTGCTTGTCCTTCGTTCTTGTACACACGTACTAATAGCGATTTGATGTGGAAAAGCTAGTTCCTTGAATCACAAATAAAACCCAACACTTGTTTCTTTGACTTGGAAAATCGAAACCCTATGGGAAGGGTGGAACCGATCGGCCAAGTAAAAGAGAGAGGAGAGGAGAAGAGAAATTAGGTTATTGGTGATCCAAGATTAGTTTAAGAATGAATACAAGGGTTTGTATATATACATTCTCAAAACTTGGTGACCAAGAAATCCCACCTCCTTGGTTTGAGAAGCCCACGACTGGCCACCCAATCCCAAAGGGATTAGGATCCTTCTTGTCATCTAATTTCATCTCTAGTCCTCGTAGTTTACATTTAACGACCGTTAGTCAAAACCTCGTTAAATATTAACTATCGTTATGTTTTATTTCGTGACTAACAATTAATAATAATAACGTTTTATTTATATTAATTGTTTACATCAATTCTCATATGTAATGTGTGCAATCCTGAAGTCTCGAGTTCGAATCCGGACATACTATTATTTAAATATCCATAAAACCTTTCAGTTTGCTTCAAGACGTGGCGGCACGTGTTGATGATCAGTTTTAAGGTTCAGATTTGAATTTGCGGTTGTTTAATCAGGTGTTTTATGATCTTGAGCCTTGTCTTAAGGATTGTATGTATTTTGTATGAATAATCAACTAATGAACATAAAAATTAAAAGTTTGAGTACAAGTATCCATGTTATAAATTTTGTTTATCAAGGATCATTTTTTTATAAATAGCATTTTTAACACTTCTATTATATGATCATTACCTTGCATGAAAACGGTCATGAGTATACTTCGTTTAGGCCAAGTGAATATGAGTCAAAGACTCGCCTTTATAGATAAAACCTCATCCATTTAGTCATTTTTATGTGAGTGTGAGAGGACACATAGAAAAAAATATTACCGACACACACACCTAAAGCACAATCAAATGGTATTTGTTTTGTTTTATTTTTACATAAAGATGGGTAGTTAGGCTCATACAACTGAATCTTCTTGGTTGATTGGTAATTTTGGTTGTCTTTGTTCATCTATACTGGTGACAATCATTTTAAGTAAAGATAATATATCAAACATTAAGCAAGCCAACTAAAACTATAGCTTTGATGAGTACTCCCTCCGTCCCAAAATTATAGTCTTCTATTGACTTTTGATTCTTTCTTTGCAACTTTGACCTTAAATATTTTCGTTTGTGTTAGATAATACTTGATGCAAATTATATGAATGGATTGTGTTTTAAATGTAATTTTCGTTAGTATATTTTTCATCAACTATTGTATAACACAAACAAAAATATTTAAGGTCAAAGTTGAAAAAAAAAGACCGAAAAAATCAATAGGGGACTATAATTTTGGGACGGAGGTACATAGCTAGTTGTTCTCCTTTAACTAGTAATAAGCATTCACAGTTACTTATTTATGTACTTTAGTTGTTCTGTCAGATGAAAGAATGTGCCGTGTTGCCCTTTCGCATCATCATAAGTTTTAGCAACTTACAGGTTTCCAGCGATGATGTACGTAATATGAACGGTAACTAGTAGGTTACCAGGTCACAAAGTTTGAAAAATGACAGAAATGGTCCCTGTGGCTTGTGTTGACTTTCACAGGTCATCCCTTGACTTTATTTTCGGTTAAAAAGTTTCAGTAATGGTCCTTATGGTCATTGACTCTCAATTTTAGTCCGTTTTTGTCCGTTTTCATCCGTATTTTTCCGTTTTTCTTACGTTTTTATCGGTTTTCATCCGTTTTTGTCTGTTTTTCTTACATTTTTCTTAGATTTTTGTCCGTTTTTATCCATTTTCTTACGTTTTGTCTATTTTGCATCGTTTTTGCCCGTTTTCATCCGTTGTTCTTACGTTTTGTCCGTTTTTCGTATGTTTTTATCGGTTTTCATCCGTTTTTCTTACATTTTGTCCGTTTTTCTTACGCTTATCTTTGTTTTTATACTATTTCAACATATTGAAAAATTTTTCAAAAAAGAAAAAAAAAAATTGAAAAAAAATTTTCCAACAAAAAATTTGGAATTTTTTTCGCAAATTTGAGAAAAAAAATCCAAAAAAATTTGAAAAAAAATATTTCTGAAAAAAAATTTGAAAAAAAGTAAAAAAATTCCAATTTTTTTTTTTGCAAATACTTTTTTCAAAATTTTTAAATTTGAATAAAAAATTTCAAAAAAAAAAATTTTGAATAAAAAAATTATTTTTTAAATATTTTTTTTTTTATAAAAAAAATCTTAAAAAAAAGTTTTTTTGAATTTTTTTTTTCAAAATTTTCAATATGTCGAAATACTTTTTTTGTTTCAAAACTTTTTTTTTCAATATTTTTCGAAATTTGGACATATTGAAAAAAAAAATTTTGAAAACAAAAAAACTATTTCAACATATTGAAAAATATGGAAAAAAAATTTAAAATTTTCTTTTAAGATCTTTTTAAAAAAAAAAATTAAAAAAATTTTTTTTTGTGAAATTTTTTATTCAGATTTTTTTAATTTAAAAAAAATAAATATTCAAAGAATTTCGAAAAAAACACTTTGGAAAAAAAATAAGTATTTGCGATTTTTTTATTTTGCAATTTTTATTTTGAATTTTTTTTCAATTTTTTTTTTCGGAAATATATTTTTTTTAAAATTTGCCAAAAAAAATCAATTTTTTTTTGGAAATCTTTTTTTCGATTTTTTTAAATTTTTTTATCTTTTTCAAATTTTATTTAAAATTTTTTAATATGTTGAAATAGTACAAAAACGTAAGAAAAAGTAAAATGTAAGAAAAAGTAAGAACAAAAAATGAAAAAAAGAACCGCGTAGGAAAATAGGCAACGTGGCGTAATAAAAGCGACAAAAATCTAAGAAAAACGGATAAAAACGGATGAAAACCGATAAAAACGTAAGAAAAACGGACAAAAACGAAGGAAAATAGACAAAACGTATGAAAAACGGATAAAAACGGACAAAAATATCAGAAAAATGGACAAAAACGGATGAAAACAGATGAAAAGAACAACGGAAAAAAACGGATGAAAACGCGCAAAAACGAAAGAAAGTATACAAAACCTAAGAAAAACGGATGGAAGCCGATAAAAACGTAAGAAAAACGGACAAAACGTAAGAAAAACGGATGAAAACGGAAAAAAAAGCAACTAAATATGAAAGTCGATATGATAAGGACCATTCTAAAAGTTTTTTACCGAAATAAAAGTCATGGGATGAAATTGTGAAAGTCAACGCAAGTTGAGGGACCATTCTGTCATTTCAAACTTTGTGACCGGTCTTGATTCAGTTACAGGTCATATTAATATATTGTTCCAAATTTGAAAGTATTTTGCGTACAATGGTAATTTTGAAAGTTTATTGCGTACATCGTCTGTTTTGAAAAACCATGATGCGTATCTTTAGCTTTCACCATATATTGAAAGTAAGAGAAAAAGTGCCTTTTTCGTGATTTCTCTTGACTTTATATCTTAGCTTCTGATATCGATTTAACCTTTTTCCAGGGATGGTTATCTGGATCAAAGTACATGGGAATATATGCATGGCCATTGTGGCATACTGCCATAGTGTAATGTAGTATATCTATGATTTTTAAATCTGCAGAAAGCATTTTAGCTTTGTCACGGAATCCTAACATAAAACCCAATGAAATCTTAGCCCTTCATTCAAACGAACGACAAAGATCATTCTTAAACAAACACACATATTCACAAACAAACACAAGTTACCATCGGGTAAACACTTCTATCTTCTCTTTATATACAAAACAAAACCACCCTTCTATATACAACCAGTCACCACCATCAGTCCATCACCACCAACATTATCTTCTATTCCTAAGCAAGATTCAACTCGAAATTCAACATAAAATAAGGTTATGGTCTTATGGACTATAGTCATCAACTATTTTGGCATGCCGCTCTTTTCATCTTGATAAAAGTGGTATTGGTGGGTTATACTACCTTCATAATATGGTTAGTTACTTGGTCATTCTTCCTGTTATTGTTTTGATATTAATAAGACAAAACATGTCATTAAAAGATGGTTTTGTGTCATGTATGTGCAAAATAAGATTCTGTAACTTATTTTTGAAAAGGGTTACATAAAATTTCTCTATTTTGGAATAAATCAAAGGTATGGTTAGACATAAAATTGTGGCTCATCATGGACTTTAATAAAGTAGTTAAATATACCTTCATTGATAAGAATAAGGAATTATGTCTTTGCTTTGGGGTTGGGTCTATATGTATTGAGTTAGAATTGAATCAACATAATTTAGTTATTGCGAAAGTTGGTTTATGTAGGATGATTAATTATTGTATTTTTCATAAGAGAGATGATGTAGTAGAATGATTATTGACATGTAATATGACCACTGACCAGTCACTTTATGCTCTCAGCTACATAATAATGCTATGAGGGAATATAGATTATAATGTAGACTATGTTTTGGAAAGGTACTCCTTAGAGATTCATTTTTACTCCCCTAATCTGCATTTTTTTACTCCCCTAATCTGCATTTATAAGCTTGTATTGCACATGTTTGTTTCAATGTCTACTGTATACACGACAGAGAACTTTGCATAACTTAGTGCTAGACAACTGTTGAAAGCCAGTCCTCGCTCTATATCTAATTGCGGATTTTTTGTTAAATTTTTTGTTCTTAATATGTGGTTGTTGTTTTGATTTTCATCAGGGATCCACCCAAAAATTCTTGGTTTGAGCTATTTTCGTTTCTTACCACTCCTGTAACACATTTCAGGTAACGGGAAGTTGTTTGGGCTCATATTAGTATCGGATAAGTATGGGCTACTATCACATTGAGGGTCTCACTTTTTTTAGCTAGCCTTTGCTCACGTTTCTTTGTTCAACAATGATTGGTGTAATTCCATAAACATGATTGACAATCTGCTAGTCTACCTTGGAAATCCCAGTTCCCATCATTTGGTTCCAGTCTCCTCCTCGATTGAAATTTGTATGGAACTGTATCTTACTAAGAAGAAGAATGCTTGTTTTCACCTTTGTAATCATAAGATAGAAATAGACCTCTCGGATTTTTTGGACAAGAAATCCAATGATGCGTACGGTCATCTTTCTTTTGTAGGTTAGGGTGGATCTACACATTTAATAGAATGTAATAGATACTGGGACGCAATAGATACTACTCTGGAGGTCAAGTTTGAAACGAATACTTTTGGTCGTGAAGTTTTTGGATAGGTATTTGCTTATTATGGCAATGACTTTCTTTATGAATGTCAATCTGAACATATAACTAAAGATTACTACACTGTATTACTCTTTCTAGCCGATCGTTATGTTCTATAGTAAAATGTAAAGATTACAACTGTTAAGACATAAGTACTGATGCTAATATGATAAAATCGCTTTAATATGAATACTTGCAGAATCTCAACTTTCGATGCCAGATATAAATATATATTCTAGTGCCAAAGAGTGGAGGCTTCTAAAACACCTTATCTCAAGCTTTAATGATCAACATGCTCCACTTAACAACTTATGTATTGCTGATCTTATATTTCATGTATCACAATAGTTGCGGCTCTAATAATGGAGGAGAGTTATTTTACATACCAAACTTTTCTCACATACCAAGGGACTCATCTCTACCATCTATCTAAAAAGAAATCAATGGCTGAGATTAAAAACATTTTATTATTTCACATATTTTTTATAATTTAAATATCTCTTAAACCGTTAATCGTTAAGTGAAAATATTTACACCATGCGACGAGCATTTAATTATCTTTTAATGAGCGACACTTTGATATACTTTCAAAAAAAAAAAACTTCTCGTTTTTTTCACGTTTTTGTTATTTTTTTTTTTTTACGTTATTAAAATTTACATGAAAAATCATATATGATAAAACACTAAATTGAATATCACATGTGATATTAGTGTTAAATCATATATGATATGTAATATCACATGTGATATTATATGTAATATCATATGTGATATTACACTAATATCACATGTGTTATTACATATCATATATGATATTACACTAATATCACAGTATGAAATAATGTTTTATCATATATGATTTTAAATGAAATTTCAGCGTAAAACGAAAAAACAAAAAAACGTGAAAATTACGAAAATAAAATTTTTTAGAAAGTATATCAAGTGCCATATAGAAAGATAATTAAATCTCCGTCATAATAATATATTTTTAAACGCGATTAACGGTTTAAAATATATTAATATTTGAAAAAAATGATGAAAGTGGGTTTTTAAATTGTTGGGATTAATCTCATTCATTAGATCAAATAAAAATGGAGGGTGGAGATTGATAAAGCTATGTAAATAATGATCTTAAATCCTATTAATGAAATATTTTCATGTTACTAAACCAACCAATTAACATGAAAATATTCTTCAAAAATGGTCAATTTCAACTTCGGTACAGTACTCATAGGGGTGTTATCGGGTCGGGTTGGGCACATATGCGCATGCTTGGCTATGTGGCCCATAAACATTGAGCGAATATTAAAACTGAAGTTTGGTAAATGTTCAAACCAGAAAAGAAAATAACAAAGATTTAAGAGGTTACAGAAAGGTATCTGATGGAAATGGAAGCATTGAAAACGATAATCATGAAGCTATAATAAGATCTAGAGTTAATTGCATTTTTGGTCCCTGTGGTATAGCCAAATTGCAGGTTTAGTCCCTAAAACTTTAAAAGTGCAGTTATAGTCCCAATTTTAAAGTTTGGATTGCATTTTTGGTCCTTAATCGGTGTGAAATGACCAAATTACTCTTGTATTCTCTGAATAAGATAAAAGGGTATTTTAGTCATTTTACTTTATCGAGGGACCAAAGTTGCAATCCAAACTTCAAAATGGGGACTATTATTGTACTTTCAAAGTTTTAGGGACCAAACTGTTGGTCATACTACAGAGACAATTAACTCTAAGATCTAATATACCAAGACTAAAAGTACGAAATTCAAAGCTATATTATTTACTTGGTCAAGTCGTTATCTCACGAATCCATCCAGGTAATATTTGCTTAACGTGGCCTTGTCATGGAATTTACATATGGCAACCAGAGAAAATAGCGAAATGCAAATCTTAGTATTGATACTTTTTATATTTTAAAACCGTATTTAGACTTACTACAATAGACCAATATCACTATAAGCACCGAGCAAAACAAAGTACTGAAGGGTCAAGAATTATATTAACTGCCCTATGAAACAAGAAGTTTGAAAAATAATTGTCACTCAAGAATTATAGTAGTGCAGTGGAAGCAACTTTTAAAGAATAACAAACAGAGATGATCCTTTTTAATAATTCATAATCGTTACATCATGGTACGCTTGTCTAGTTTCTAATCTCTAGATGTACTTAAGTACTAAACCTCCTCAATGCATGGACGAGCATAATGCAGCAACCAATTTGACCCATTTGTTCATGTACAAAATGATAGTAGGCATGAGTAACTAAATATACAATTGTAGCAATTCTTAATGACACACAGTTTACCATTTGTTTTCATGGTATAGCGCATATTATTCATCACTTAGTAGTACGTAAATGTAGACTTTTGTCAACAAATTTTAATAAAGTAATAATATAACAGATTGAAGAATCAAGCATGTTACTTCTGTTTACAATATGTATATATCAGCAGATTGATCAGAAAGCAATAAGCAAAGTTTATTTTTGCTACTGTGACACAGTAATATAAAGGCCTTTGGCTTCAAAAAAATAAAGCTTAGTTAATGGGTAAAGGTATTTTGGGTAGTAGCTTAGGTTACGTAATATTTTTTGGGTCTTGTCGGGTTGACCCGATAAGATAAATAACTCAACCCTGAGTCCGACCTTATAAAAATATCGGGTTATTGGGTTCGAGTCAAACTAACCCGATAAGCTGTTTCGACCCGATTAAACCCAACCCTATAACCCTATAAGCCTATTGACACCACTAATTACTCATGGCGCTCCAAAAACCAACAATTTCATGCTCTTGATTTGATGAAATGTAGCATCAGAAGGTAGCTCGTAGCTATAAATCAAGATACAACTTTTTAAATAAACATTTATTACCAGGTTCCTTTTAGTTGGAGGTCAAAGCAACAACTCATTTTCTATTTTGGATCAATAAAATCTGTAATTGTATTAAGGATACTGATAAATCACAACACTATGCTTAGCACTACTTAAGACTGAACAAAGGTGTAACAAAATTAAGCTTCAAGTAGGGAAATTAGCAATTCTAAAAGGAATGTATACTGCTTTGCATTATAAGGTAAACCTCTCAGCTGAAAGTGCATTATATTGGTTGTAGACTTAAATTCTCAAATATCATGCAAGTAAGTGTTAATTTCCCACTATGATAATCATAAAACCAATAATTCCCTATGCATTTAAACTTGAACTTACGAATTCATCTGCTTCTTTAAGCTGACTAGCAGTAAATGGCATTAGTTACTCGGCATCAGATGAGCATATTGTTGCAGAAAGACTTGCACCTCCATCATGTATAAGTATGGTCCTTCTTGAACTGTCAATAAATTCACAAGTTATCATTAGCTATAATAAACTCATGTGGATGTATTAATAGTATATATAATAGTTTAGAACTCAAAATTGACACCCACATTGCTTCGACTTCAGATTCATGGTGACATGAGGGGCATTTGACGATCCAACTGAGGTCTGAGATAAGCTTCCAGAGACTTTTGATAGTTAACGCACACAATGTACCATAAGCTCCTATCTTGCCTAAGAAAGCTTGTCTGACCTTTAATCCAACATGAAAGTAATGTTGGAAATGTATATATTTACAAACATGTGAATGTTCGGATTCGAACTCGTGACCACGGGATTGCACACATTAGCGAATGAGAATTAAAGTTAATAATTAATGTTTATGCTTACGATTAATTATTGCACATTAAGTCCGGTTAACGATCGTTAAGTATTTGACGGAAAAATGACTAACGACCGTTAAAATGAAAAGAGAAGGACTAGTAATGGAAAAACTTGAAATGAAAAGTTTGGGTTTTCCCTTGGGCTTGTCCTATGGCCGGCCAAGGGTAATGGGTTTCAACCCAATACCTAACTTGTTCCCAAAGTTTCCTTACTAGTATATAAAGAGGTTATGTTCAGGGTTTCATACACTTGTGCATTGAATTAGATCTCTCTCTCTCTCTCTCTTGTCCCTATTTGGCGAACACCCCATTTGTAAGGGAGTTTGGTTTCTTTTTCTTAAACGAGGACTAGTGTTAGATCTAGCAATCGCGATTCGTTGGTTAATTCGGTGTGTAAAGAACGTGGTAGTAAGACATTATTCTTACACCTTTTGGTTTGAGTTGTAGAAAGGTAAGGACAACTCTAAACCACTTCTTTGGTTTGCTCGAGAGATCGACATTCATGAGAGATACGTTCGCATACTTTCAGTTAATTAATTTATTTGTTATGATCTTTAGTCTTCCGTTGTGTACTCTTGATGTTTACATGTTTATTGTATGTTATATATATATTATAAACTCAACAGTGGCATCACGAGCCTTGTATAACAAGTAATTAATTACTGAAACACATAATTAAAATAAACATGAATGTGTTATTATTTGTATGCTTAGATCTAGGGTTTGCAAAACCTAAACCCTAATTTTGAGGGGGGCGTTTTTTTGGTGCCCTAATTAGGGTTTTGTAAACTATTGTTTTAATTGGATTAGAAACCCTAAGATGCATGCAACTTTATGTGTATATGCGTAACTCTGTTTTAATTGCATTAATTGTTAAGTGTAATTTATATCCATGATAATTATCTCCATGTTTTATCATGGATCTGTTTTTTATTGTATATCTTTCATGTTTTAAGTGATATACATTAAATAATGATAGATCTTAAATTGGGGAAGACCTCAATAATTATTAATTTAATCTATTATGTGCTATGTGGTATATATTTAATTTTGACTTACGCAATCGATGAATCGATGCATGTGGCTCACTTTGTACATAGATGAAAACGGGTGAAAGTCTTAATTAAATATATGCATATTGACAGATTCAGAATTGATTATTAATAGGATTTATCAAAACCGTTTGCATGTGGCTATTTGATATGCATGACTTTTATTTGTTATGCATTCATTGTTTATTTGTTTATTTTATAAATACTTGCTTGTTTGTGTTTTGTAACAAGGGTATTTTTACAAGAAAAATAAACTGACCTAAACAATGGTGAAACATGTATTTTATAAGCATAGTAATCATAATCGTTTAATTGATTGATGACTTTGGTACAAATGATCTGAAAGGCTCACCCATGAGAATAAACTAATAAAAGGGGTTTAAAGAAGTGCGGTCACCTGAAAGATGTCTAAGGTTGTGCTTTAGCGTGCACAGTCCTCCCCTCTGTAAGTTAGAAGTGGAGCTACTTAGTAAGCCATTAAATGTGCAAGCTCATCTTAAGGGCGAATTAGTTTTAATTCCATGCGCCACTCCGGTGGTAATTATCCGAAACACTAAGTGTTTACACTTATGCAAAAGTACGGTATAATGGATGATAATTAACACTAAATTCCTTGATTGGTGAAACCAATACCTCAAATTAAAGTTTGATGATGAAAAACTTATACATTAAAACAAGATATAAATGTTTTAAATAAAAACTATGCTATAAAGATGAATGCATGACATCTTTGTACATATTTGATTTAACATCAAAACTATTACCATTTAATTTAAGTTATATGCCATCCAACGAAACGGAAACACCTAAGATTACTTTCTATTTGCGTGAGAACGTGACTTAGATCTTAATCAAAGGGTAAAATGTCCACGTGTCGTGAGAGCGGGCATGGACGATTTTGCATTTCTTAAGTTGGACAACTTAATTGAGTTAGTGAGTGAGAGTGGCAACTCAAGGCATAAGATGGGATAAAACATGTTTACATGGCAATTGAAATTGGCTATATGTAAATCCCATAAATCTAGGAATTGCAATTGAAATTGGCAATTGAGCAAAAGCTCTACCACTTTGTATAAGGTTCATTACTAGCAGATCAACTGATGTGATGAGATTATGACAATTTGGATCCTAGTTTTCAATAAATATTAATAGGTTATATGAATATGAACCTTGGGTATTTAATTGTTTATTGAAAAGGAAAATTATCGAAAATACTAAAATTGAATTTTGTAATTCTTTTGAATGTATAAAATGCAACATTTAACAAAAAACGAGGTTTAGTCTTTGATCAGTAAATTGATCTATTCTGCTTTCAAACAAATGTTTGATCTAGAATAATTTACCGAAAACAAAACAAGTCTCTTTCCATGGGAGAAGCATGAGACTCAATCCTATTCCTTTTCATGAATGAGAAAGGTATAATAGGAACATTTGAATTGTCTAAATTCTAATGTAACTCTTAGCAATGAATTGCACATCTTATTTTCCATAAAGATTTCATTATCCTCATTTGGTGAATGAATCCTTGGTAACAACATGAATGTTGGTTAACTGGAAAACATCTATATGAGTTACCAGATTAGAAGCTAGACTAATTACCGCAAAAATTGGTAAAAGGCAAACTAGCACATTTTATCTAGTTGTTTTGCTTTAGCCTTTAAAGGTACTACATACCAGTATAGGTATGGTAGGCCTGTTGAGGAAGAAATTGCATACCCAATTTTTCGAGTTAATAACATTGATGGATAACCCATCATTCATAGAGTAGAACACACCTTTTAGTACCTTAGTAATGATTACGTATGGTTCTTTAAAGGTGTAGGAAAGTAAATAGCAAGCAAGTTGTTTTCACTGGTTATGTAACACTTACAATGTTGTCGATTCAGATTGGGAGCATTTGTGTTGCATTACTGAATAAGAAGTTGTTTTATTGATTTCTAATTCAGTTGGAGCTACAAGCCTTATTTCCTGTGTAGTAACCCAGATTATCTTCAAAGATAATTACTTTCCAATTGTAGACACTTATATTTTTAAGGATAGTCGGTATGCGTTTCCTTACTAAACAATATAGTTCTACATCTACTTGTTATATCTATGACACAAATCATATTAATCAAATAAACGAACGTGTATCATGTTGTTTATCTGCTACATGATGTTGTTCCATGGACAAGTGGGAGAAATCTTATTGTGTGCAAGGTACAACACATATTAATATGATTTAAAAGGATTCTCTTGGCTGTAAAGTAAGAAAATAACGTTCTAATAGGAAGTATACATTTAAATATGTATGATTGCTCCATTAAGAACATGTGTCAAGATGATAACAAAGACTACTTTAAATATTTATGTCATTCAATATTTAAGAAACACTTGTAGTTACAATTTATGTTACTTGAGAACGTGAACTAGATTGTAGCCCAAGGTAAAATATCCACGTGTCGTGATAACGAGCATGGATGATTTTGCAGTTTCTTACGTTGAACTTTTCATGGAATGACATAATTAAATGAAGTAATCTAATACTACTTTGAATTTAAGTATTCGTTGAATGACTTAAATATATGTAGTAAATATTAACTTGAAATATTAATTGAAACACGAGGTGGTGTTCATAATTACTTTAATTATAAATGTTTATGATTTTGTAAAGTCACAAACATGAAGTCTTTTAAAGACTTACAATATAAAGTAAGACGTTAACTTGCTATGTTTTAAGACATATGCATGAAGTCAATGAGTTGATCAATGACTTATAACGTATAGTGGGATTATAACTAATTGTCTTTTGACTTGGTCAAAAATATTTGTGTTATAATACATGCAATTGACTTGGTAATTCTATTGTACCATTAAGTTTTACTTTGTTGGTAAATAGGTAAGCCAAAGAGTAGATGGTTATCTAAAATATTGTTAGATTTTCTTACAATATTAATTCTAATGAAATACCATAGTTTTATGGTATGTTCAGTTAAAAGAATCAAAATCTATTGGCATGTTTGATTCAAGATAACTATAGTTTCTTCCACATGTTATCAAGGTTAGTAGAATGAGTATAGATTGAATATACTCAATAAGACTCCAACCTAGAAGATTGATAAGACACCATTTGTTTATGGAATGTGATGAATCACATTAAGTCTTATAATGAAGTTCTGAATTTGTTAAACTACTTGTAGAGTGAGTTGTAACAAACTAATGTCAGGAACTGTAAATGTTTTTTGTAATATCCCTAAAGAGAACAATGTATTGTTGCTCTACTTGCTAAACTATTTAAAGGTAATCTTTAAATTGTTAAAGGCAAGTGGGAGTTTTGTTTAGATCTTGAAAGATTGAATTACAAAATACATAATCTTCTAAAATGAACTAGCAAATATCATGATGAGGCTAAACATGTAAATGATAGACCTCAATATGATGGAATTGTCATTCATAGATCTGTAAGGATATCTCAGATATTTAATACGCTGAGGAATATGAGTTCTGGATCATGGTAAGCTCTGTTAATCATAATGATAAATTTACCAAATGTTGAATTGTGGTAAATCAATCATACTACGAATGTTGAGATGCTGTCATAAAGATGATCAACTTTAGATACTTGGTTTATCTTAATAATGAAAATGAGTTTCTTCAAAGGATGGAAACCTAGTGGTTTAAATCTTTGTGTAGAAATCATATGGACAATATTGTACACGTGTTTAATGCATGTCTAGTGATAATAATATTAATCATACTTAAGCAATTAACTATGATTGAATATTCTTTACTAGATACATTAAATAGAAGTATAAAGATTATAATTGTCATACTTAGTTTCATTGATGTGAAATTTTGACAATGAATATCAAAACTCCTTGTTTTGGAATTACTTTTCTTGAGAATAATCTCTTGAATATACGATAAGTAATGCAAAGGAGTTTTATGAATTCAAATAATCTTTGAATATGTACAAACTGCAAGAATCCATGAATGGATATATGCATGCATCTAGGAGATGATTCTTATGTTTAAAATTAAATCCATGTTTGATTTAATAATTAAAATAAGATAGCTCGTAAGTATTCCTGAAAGCTAGTGGGAGTATTATTTTCGTAAATCTTATATGTTGTTGTTTGGCAACTACATTCCACCTAAATTAAGTTTTAGTTGAGAATGAAACTTCGTTTGTAAGATTTGGAAAATAAAATTCATAACCTTGGAATATATATGTTTATTATTATAAACATATGCGGTAAAATAAATGAGTCTAATAGAACATGATGAGTACATATCTTTGACAAGATAGTATATGAATGAGATCTTAAAGTCTAACTTGAAGATTCATCATGAACATCATGTTGTGTATAAGGTTGTTGTATCATGCTTGATTACAAGATGATTTAACAACATTGTAATATTTATGTTTGAATTTAGAATTGCATTCCACGACGGAGGTTGCTCAGATTCTATACAACAAATTGTTGTAATTGTCATAGTCAACAAACTTGAGGTTTGGATGACACCAAACAAATAAATATTCAAAGTTTACGGATGTTTAAAGAGAATATTGTTGTACACAATGATCTTTGGTATAATTGAGATGACACTCAATTCTAGTCATGGTATCGTTGGTGATGACCATGTTGACTAATTATGCTCAATTAAGAGCATAGTTGCATTATACATTAAAGAATAAAGAATACTTTAAAACTTTAAAGTTTTGAAAGATGATTGTCATAAAAGGGTGGTTCAGATTATCACGCACCTTATGGAATGATATGACAATATCAAGATATGTGTAAACACATACAAGAAATTCACTTATTGAATTTTTTGAAATAAGTATTCTCAAAATTCCTATAGATCAAAGTTAGTTGAAATTATGCCTTGTCAACAAGTATGAGTTTCATGACTTGAGGCAAAATTCATTAACTAAGAATTATCATGCATTGATCTATTTAGTATTTGGATAAAGGATGTTAAACAATTATTATGAATTAAAGTACGGTATACGTTTAATTTCATTTATTTATTGTGTCCTGTATTTGCATGTTTAAATCCTTGAATAACTTAAGTTATTCTAAATAGTCCGTTGTCGATCAATAACATGGGAATGATATTGAATTAAGACAAATCTGAGTATTAGTTAGAATATACTTGAAAGTATATTGATGCGTAGCATGACTAATTTCAGATGATATTCAATGAATTGAGTATAGGACTTATCCCACCCACATGATGATACTTTATGGATATTAGTCATTAAGTATATCATGAATATTTATCCTCTGACTTGAGATACAAGAGATATGTCATGGATGTAGTGCATTTTTGTGAAGCAATCTAACACTATAACGTGGCTGGTAGTTATAAGGGTTGTTTTCAGAAATGTTGCGAAATCTATGAATTCTGCTTGTAGTCAAAATGGGATTTGTTTCCTTCAAATTTATTTTGAAGTATAATACTGCTTGGCCCCTCGTAGGATTGTTAAGATGTTTGTATGGCCATACCCAAGGTCTTCGGAATATGTTGGAAGAATTGGTAATCTTAATCAATCATATAAAGCGAGAAGCAGAATAGTTAATTAAGAAATGAGTGAGATCCATATTCTTATTAACATGGTATTAGAAACAAAAGAATGAATATGATGATGAATCATCAAATTTGGTTTTTCTCCAGAAAACCATACACGAGTTGTAACGGGGGCATTGGCGTGTTGCTAGACGCTAACCAATGTCATTTCACGTTTTGTAAACATATCCAAGTGGGAGCTGCTGGAAATGTATATATTTACAAACATGTGAATGTTCGGATTCGAACTCGTGACCACGGGATTGCACACATTAGCGAATGAGAATTAAAGTTAATAATTAATTTTTATGCTTACGATTAATTATTGCACATTAAGTCCGGTTAACGATCGTTAAGTATTTGACTGAAAAATGACTAACGACCGTTAAAATGAAAAGAGAAGGACTAGTAATGGAAAAACTTGAAATGAAAAGTTTGGGTTTTCCCTTGGGCTTGTCCTATGGCTGGCCAAGGGTAATGGGTTTCAACCCAATACCTAACTTGTTCCCAAAGTTTCCCTACTAGTATATAAAGAGGGTTAGGTTCTAGGGTTTCATACACTTGTGCATTGAATTAACCCTAGATCTCTCCTCTCCTCTCCTCTCTCTTGTCCCTATTTCGGCCGAACACCCCATTTGTAAGGGAGTTTGGTTTCGTTTTTCTTAAAACGAGGACTAGTGTTAGATCTAGCAATCGCTTGATTCGTTGGTTAATTCGTGTGTACAAGAACGTGGTAGTAAGACATTATTCTTACACCTTTTGGTTTGAGTTATAGAAAGGTAAGGGACAACTCTCTAAACCACTTCTTTGGTTTGCTCAAGAGATCTGACATTCGCAAGAGGTACGTTACGCATACTTTCAGTTAATTAATTTATTTGTTATGATCTTTAGTCTTCCGCTGTGTACTCTTGATGTTTACATGTTTATTGTATGTTATATATATTATAAACTCAACAAGTAAGGTAGTAGTATATAAGTGGGTGCACATAGTCTAAAATAAATGGATACATCAACCATATTACAACCACTTACAGTTCTCCAAGAAGCAAGAAATGTTGCAACTGATATTATATCAGCATTATTTGGGTACGGGAGTAACATGTCACTGTTTTTGTAACTTTTATTTTTGGTGATTCTTTGGAGCTCCAATTTGCTTTAATTGTACCTAACATTCCAACATACACTTACGAAAGCTGCTGAATGATTGTTTACGTGTGAAAAAGTATCACCCAAAAATTTGTACATTTGAACACTTACCATCCTTACATTTGTAATTCATGAGTAACAGGTGAGTTGATCATAAAAACCGAACTCCCTCTCGTTGTCAGTGAGAGAATTGTATAAGGTTTATTTCACTTATTAATAACAACTAACCTACATTAAAAAATAGCTACGTTTAAAATATAATTTGATGGTCGAAGAAGTATATTGGTCATTGTGAAGTTTGATACATCATTTCCTATCAAATATGTCCAGTTTTGAACAAAAACCGAGCTCAAAGTTTAAACGGCCAATTAAGTAAAAATTCCTTACTGTTATAAGTAGTCAGTTTAAGTCTCATGCCAAAGATCATAGCTCCTGGCCCGATCTCAGCAAGGATGTTTCCTTCTTTCTCGTCAAACTGATTCCACAATGTCGTTAGCAAAGTCTTTCCTACAAATAGAAGGTTGAAACATTACTTGCGAAATATTTACTACACGTACAAAAAATGAAATCACCTTACTCTTCATTCACGATGACCACATTCCCTCGTGAAGTAGTTTCTTATCCTTCTTGACTCGGAAAACATTACAAGACAATAGCTTTGACATCTACATTTTGAGACGTAGAATATATAAATAATATAATCATGTAAGTGAAAGAACATGTAAACTTGTAAAGAGATAGATAGAGAATTTGTTGGCCCGTTTATGGATCTATGATCTTTCTAATTTACTCAACATATACCAGAATGTAAAAAACAAATGAAATGTAAATGTTTTTCTATATATTTGTCATCTTCTTTTTTTTGAACTTAATATTTGTCATCTTCTTGTTCATACATTTGATCTAACTATTTATACATGTTGAAAGGGTACAAATGAAACGTCGTGTTGGTTCGTATGATCCAAAGATATGTCCCTGATTTGTAACTGTTATGTAACTAACTATATAAGCGTATTTGTAATTGCCGTTGACTTTTATGCAGTTTGACTTTGGGTTGACTTTATCAAATTGGGATTAACCCAATATTCTCCCCATTAATCACAATCGCTTTGTCGTAGATCTTTGACTCCAATAAGTTGCCTCATTGTTGAAACTTGATCTTGGGTAGTGCTTTTGTGACAAAACAGATAGTTCCTTTGATCTTCAACATCATTGTCATTAGTGTTGCAGTATTCTTCTAGAAATTATCTTGTTTGTTTGAGTCTTCATCTTCTCATATGAGTGGTATCATCTTAGCTATCATGTTCTTGACTAAAAATTTGATGACTTCACGATCTTCTTTCTTCAATTTAACTTGTCCTCCACGAACTTTGCTCATCATGAACTTTGTTTCACACAAACTTGGCTTCACACCATTTTGATCATCCAGCGATATGTTCTTCACGAACCATCCTTCGGCTTGAAACGTATCACACGTGTTTCTTTTTAATTCATTCATTGAATTGACTTACCCTTCACGAGGTTATTTTCCATCAAACAGCTTTGCTTTGATCATATCACACGAACAAGCTTTCTAACTTTCTAAATTTCATCAACTAGGCACATTAGTAGTGTCGGTTCATCATCATTCTCTATTACAAGTGCGAAGTAACTTCCTCTTTCTTCTTTCTTGGACATTTGTAAGCATAGTGCCCGTTTTTCCACACTTGTAACATGTTATTTGCGACTTATCATCATTATTTTGTGGTTTGTTGTTGGTTCCTTCGACTCATCACGAGGTGTATCCTTCATCTTTATATTTCTTTCTTCTTTGTCCTCGCAACAAATCTTGTCCACATTTTTCACAATGTCTTCCTTGAGTAATGTTATGGTTGTGACGTGTAAACAATAACTTATCTTGATCTTTATTTTCCTTATTCTTGTTAAACTTTATTCTTTCCTCGTACGTCTTTAGTATCCCAATTGCTTCTTCCATCGTCATTTCACTTAGATCAGAATATTGCTCTATTGATGCAACTATTTGCAGATACCTATCGGGTACAACATTTAATAGTTTCCGTACTATTGTTTGATCTTTAATTGTGTGCCCTAGACTAGCGGCTTTGTTAACGAGTGTTGTTAGTTTTGTAGTGAAGGTGTCGATTGTCTCGTCTTCCTTCATATGTAACATCTCAAAATCAGATTTGAGTGTTTGTAGTCTTGCTTGTTGAACTCTGTCTTCGCCAACGTGTCTAGATTTCAAAGCATTCCATATGGTTTTCGCGGTTTTGTGCTTTGTTATTTGAAGTAATTGTTCCCTGGGTAAGGCTTGGTAAAGGAAAGAAATAGCAGTTCTTTCTTTTTTCTTATCGGGTTGAGTCGTCTCTTGGCTCTATTGTTTCCATAAACCATTAAACCGAGAATGAATTGCATTTGAATTGCCCATAATGAGTAATTCACGGGTTTTAACATTGGGCATTGGAATTGAGGTGTAGTAATTTTACTAATTTCCTTATTTCCATTAGTTCCACTTCCTTTCGTCATATCTCAAGGATATTGACTAAAAAAAACTCCAAAAATTTCTAACACAAAGCGTGATGCCGAAACTTCTATATCTAGCGAGCTATGTTGTTTTTATTTTGCCTTAAAGGCTGAAAAAACTTTATGGGACTAGTTTTAATCCAAAAACTATCCTCGGAGATTTTTATGTTGAAAATGAATAACCTAAGGTTAATTATTCCTTAAAAATTATTCCTAACAATATAATAAGTAGTGTAATCACTAGGTTATTATATTTTCTAAACCTTGACAAGATACTAACTTAAAGTAAAGAAGTAACTTATCTAAAAATGGTAAAACTATATAATATATCAAATAAAACTTAATATACTATATAAAAGCGAAATGGAAGGTAGGTTTTGTAACACTTTGAAACACTTGAGGGGTAGATAAAAACCCCGTAGCCCTTTTAAGTGTAGAGATGCCCTAATATTATTTTGATGCGCCTCTTTTTTGCTTCCTATCTTCTGTGAGAGATAATAAACGTCTCTCTTTATCTTTTGAGACTTACTGTCTCAATTTTCCCTCTCCTCTTGGTGGTTGACCGCCTGTGATAAGGTTTGGTTAACCCCTCCTTGTTCTTCTCCGGTTGGTGTGTTCTTTACGAGCACTTGGAATTCCACAGAAATTGAAACTAGGGTTTCGTTTGAATTGGGGATTTTCTGAATGTGTAAGATTTGGATGATTGGAGATTAAAATTGAATCAATTGATGATTCAATTTGGTATTTTGGGCTTGATTCTTCAATGAACATGTGTGTTTGTTCCTTGTTATGAATCAATTGATTGTTCGCCCGTTTGATGACTAATCGTTATCTGTTGGTATGAGTTTTTTTTGTTTTGAATCAAAAGATAAAACGTTTTTATAACCGCATCTCAATCCGTTTGGATTGAATGTTTTCATTATGGTTACGTTTTTATTTGGTATAGTTCTTGACAGATTATTTTGAAAAAATGGATGAAACCTTTGATGACGGGTGATTAATCACAAGAACGTGGTTAATCCCTTTTGGTGACAAAACTGGATTCTCCTTATGTAACACCCCCAAATTTGATTTAGCGGAAGCATACGTGTTATTTGGGAGCGTTACGGGATCGGTGAATCATAACACAAGTAATAAAGAACGGAATACACACTCAGTTTAATTTCATAAAATATTTTAAAACGTTATCTTACAACATTGTTTAGATAAATGGGCACATCCCATTATTTTTAGTGGTCCCAAAGTAAAAACATCATTTTGTGTAAAAACACTTCTTTAATACTACTACGACCATTTGTAAAACAGCTTCTTGCCTTGCCCTCATGATCATAACTTAAACACACGAGAAAATATGCTAAAAAGGTCAACTAAAAGCTGGTGAGTTCATAGGTTTAAATTAAAATAGTAAGTTTGGACCATAAGCAAAGTCATATAATCATTACAACGAATATAATGATATATGGATGAAAGTCTATTACGTTAGCTCTATGTTCATGCAACCGATACTCGGCGGTTTACGTATGCTAAAAGATGTCATACAATATAGGGGCCCATAGCAAGTGTTTTGTCCCTCAACACTTGATTCCTACATGGTATACGTTTAAGCTTTGGCCTAAGCATGGCCAACCGAACGGAGGAGTCACCCTCAATAGATCTATTTATAACATTAGCGTTTCCCGATAAAATTGGCGGTTCATGAAAAGGGCATTCTCTAGGGACATAAGGGCTTAGGCTAAACCCGCGTAATAGTAATCATGTGATAGTTTTGGTCCATAAAATGTTTTGCATATTTCTCACCCCAAAATGTATAAAACAGTTTATCAAGTAAAAGTGGGGCTATGAAACTCACCTTAGCAAATGTGCAATCCAAGTGTGGGATTAGTGATTGTTGTGAAGCGGCTTGCCAGACAGCGACCTAGATAAGGAGGGCAATGTTTTAGTTCATTGTTTTAAGTATTGCTTACTCAAAGTAGTTTAATTGTATTAAAACTAAACTTTAGTTTGTAAAAGTTATAAAAATGATTTTACTAGTACGTATACGATGTATATATATACTTTTAATGTTGACATTAATATGGTTTTAATATCCAAAGTTTGATTTAAAACAAATAATTAAAATGTTCCATTTGTAAGTATATAAACGTATATATACTTATTTAAGTTGACACAAAATGATATTGTCAAAATCATTTATATATAATTGATTTATTTTCTAATTGTATTTAGAAAATACTTTGAGTTAAATTCGAAGACTTTCAAATTTAATATATGATCAAATGATATAGTGGTCTTTATTTGTTTAACGAGATTTGATATATATAGTTCTAATGGAAAGTTCACTCGACATACATATGTTGTCGTAAATTTTGGCAGCGCATTACTACTTGAACCATGTTTTTAGAATGCTTGTTGTTTATGCCAAGCTTTTGTATATTTTTCGTTAAGTTACAACTAGTGTACATATTTGGCGTTAAGGCGATACGTAACGAAGTGGAAAGAAATGATAGGCGATGAATGGTTTTCGTTATTGTTCGGTCCGATAAACTGTCCGGGTATCACCTTATTTGACTAATTTAGACACACTAACAGGTATTACATAGTTACCCATGGGCTGTGGCCCAATCTAGATGTCAACATGGTACCAAACCTTGGGCCTGGCCCGGTGTGATGATCTCATCGAGAAAAAGAAAAACGAAATGGGTTGGCCCAGCAATAATACCACATCTTTGTTAACAAAGCTTTTTAGAATTTTTTTTTTTCATTTCCATGTTTATATTGTAGAGGTTCTTATCCTTGGCTTTCAACTGTGACGTGAGTATTATGGCTCTAGTAAACATTGTTCGTTCACGCTCAACCTCGGCGAAACTCCGACTAGTGATTATGACTATGTTACCATGGTACTACCAAGAGTGGAGTTGTCGACTTATACATCTCCGAAACATTATTATTTTCGATGGCAAAATGTACTTATGAAAGAAAAGGGTTAACGAAAGGAAATCGACTATGAAGGAGATGTGTCTCAAATGAGACTTGGCTAAACCATAAATGACTAGTAAAATCAAGGTGTGTGAAACCACTTGGTAGTCGAGTACTACTCAACTTGGTCTCATCACGTCCACTATTTTACTCTTACGGAACTTGACAAGTATAGACTACTAATATGCTTTGACAAAAGATCACATTTTTACTTGAGTTTCTCCCTAAACTTACATCACAGTTAAACACCAAGCTCACAAGCTGAAATACGGGGCCTTAAGGCATTAAGATAACGCGCGTTAGTTTCGAATTAAGACAAGATTTTAACATGGTTTCGACAACGTTTTAAACGACACGGATGTCAACTGAAAAAGGTTACTAGCATCGAAAATATGTTTCGAGTCGAATCAGACAATATTCACATCTCATTACCAAGATTAACTTCATGTCTCTAATATGACATTTATTTCCTACAAGGTTTATAAATTTTTTCTCCTATATCACTTTGGTTCCTATCTCGACAGAAACTCAAACCCACATCTAATGACATTAATTTAAGTTTTCAAAGTGACAATCTTATTTATCATAACACGGGTTTATACACATTTACCACACCTAGCTTATACACTCGAATCACAACAAGATACCACCATTTAACATTTTATTATCAAAGTTTATGTTACAACAAATTTACAAGGAAAAAAATTAAAGGTGAACCTTATGAAAGAAATTTGGCGAAGATAGCGAAGATGAAGGTTAACTTTCGAGAGCTCCACACAAACGAATCTCTAGAGATTGAATCGAGTTTAACCCACTTTACAGTACCTTCGAAAATATTACTCTTTGGAGTGGATTTGATATTTGATTTGTGTGCACCTCGACCCCTTGAGTAGCTTAAGAAGGATTAAGAAAGGAGTCTTTGACCAAGCCTTTTCATCTTGCAACTTTGTTTGAAGCCAAAAATAGTTTACTTCCAAAACCAAACGAATCTTGGATATAAGCTCAAGATAGATTGGTGGAAAGATTTGTTTCTCTCTTGTGGTTTATCTTGATCTTCCTTGGATTCCATCGATGGGTAGCGGCGCATCAAGAGGGATTTGGGAAGCAAAACTTACATGGATTTGGGTATGAGAGAGATGGATATGTTGGATGAATATGTTGGGTTAACTTCTTTTTAGAGATTGACCTAGGAAGTATCGGGGCTAGGGAGGAAGAAGAATATTTGGATATCTCTCACTTTTCCTTTTTCCTGGTTTGTGTGGTCTTTTTGTCGTAAGTAGAGGAGAAGAAAAAGAGGGTTCACCTACTTTTTATTAAGTCTTCTTTGTAAATGTATTTTATGTATAAAAAACAAAGTAATATAAGGTAATGTAAGTAACAAAGTGAGGGTAGGTGTAATGTATACCTATAATTTATTTTGTGTACATGCACTTGGGTTTCACTTGTATTTGAGTTTTATAAAAGTTCATGTTTAAAGGTAAGTGTGTTATATACTTTGTGTCTCGCGATGTTACATTGTGACCAAGGTATCGTTGTTTGATAACTTTTATTCGTAGTATTTTATTGTTCGTTAATGCGAAATATTTTTATCTTTGTAATATTCCATGTCACGAACATTTGTCGTTTGTTTTAGCGAGTCCTTATCATAGTGTGGTAGCGTCGATGTAGTGGTCAGTCACTGGGAAAAACGAGATAACCTCTCGTCTTACAATTTAAATCATAAGACAAAATGAAATATTCATAAAATGATATGAATGCAAGAGTGGTGAAATTTTTATTGTATGCGAGTTATCTACTCAAATGATCAGGCAAAGTTTATACATGCTTAATGACTCATGCTTAGTAATAATAAATTACTAATTATCAGTTAAATTTTTGTGAAAATTTACCGTGTGTCACATCCTCCCCGCCTTGGAAGAGAAAACCGTCCCCGGTTTTCAGTTAGGATACTTAAGTAGAAAAGGTGTGGGTATTTCGCTTGAATTGGTCTTCAGCCTTTACGTGTACTTTCGGGACCTCTTTGAGAGTTCCAACGGACTTTGACGATCGGAATGCGGCTTTGCTTAAGCCGTTTGATTTCTCTATCCATAATTTCAATGGGTTCCTCGACAAAATTCAATCTTTCGTCAACTTGGATTTCTTCCAGGGGAATAGCAAGAGTTTAAATTCGGGAAAGACATTTCTTCAAGTTGCACCGCGTGGAACACGTTGTGCCAAATGAGGAGTTAATTACGGTGGTAATTCAAGTTCGGTATGCTCTGGGGTCAGATTCTGCGAGAATTTTGAATGGTCCAATGTAGCGAGGATTTAATTTTCCACGTTTTTCAAAAGCGGATCCGCCCTTCCACGGCGTAATTTGAGCATAACTTTATCTCCACTTGAAACTCAGTGGTTTCCTCCTTTATCAGCGTAGCTCTTTTGGTCGAGTACGCTGCGATGGCTTTTGATTTGTACAATCTTCTCGGTAGTTTCTTGGATTAACTCGGACGATAAGTTGGCTTTCTCCAACTTATTGACACAGGTGATCTACACTTCCGACCATAGAGTGCTTCATATGGTGCGGTTTTGATGCTTGTGTGATAAACATTTATTGTAAAGAAAACTTCGGCTAATGGCAAGTGCTTATCCCGGCCATTTCCAAAGTCTATCACACATGCTCTTAGCATATCCTCTAGTGTTTGGATTGTTCTTTAAACTTTGTCCGTCGGTTTGAGGATGGTAGCGGTGCTCATGTCGAGTTAGACCACTAAAGCATCTTGAAGTGATTTCAAGAAATTGAGGTGAAACGGCTATCCATTGCGGAAATGATGGAAATTGGTACACCATGGCGTGCAATGATCTCCTTCAGGTATAGTTGTGCAAGCTTTTCCATTCCATCATTTTCTTTCATCGGTAGAAAATGTCTTTGACTTGGTGAGACGGTCAACTATTACCCAAATAGTGTCGTAACCCTTAGAGGTTTTAGGTAACTTAGTGATAAAGTCCATTGTTATACGTTCCCATTTCCACTCGGGGATTTCGGGTTGTACTAGTAGACACGAGGGTCTCTGATGTTGAGGCTTTAACCTTTAACCGAGCAGGTTAAACACCGGTGACATATGTTGATAATAAATGCGGCTTTCATGTTTGGCCACCGATTACAATTTCTTGGATCAAGGTACATCTTGTCGGATCCTGGGTGGATGGAGTATTTAGACTTGTGGGATTCATGCATAATAATGTCGCGAATTCATCCGTAGAGTGGTATCCAACCGATCTTTGAAACACAAATTCCATCCGCCTTTTTACGAATCCATTTTCACTTTCTGGCATTAAAGTAAGGTTCTCATTCGGACGATTTTCCTCTTTGAGTGCTTGATTGTACATGCCTCCAAAATCTTGGATGGAAGAGGTGAACTAATTGTCATACCGAGGATACGACTTTAAGAGGTTTTGGTCGCTCTTTTCTACTCGAGCATCGAGCAACTACATTACGCTTTACTGGGATGGTAACGAATCTCATGATCGTAATCGAGTAATTCCTTAGATAACCACAAGAAATTATTTTCTTGATTTTGTGGTTTTGTTGGATTTGCAGAAAAACATAAACTATCTTTGAGAAAAAATTTATTTTGATTGAGAAAAGCAGAAAAATGAAAGCGGTAAATGATGACATTGGTTAGGATGACCAAAGCTGCTCATACCCGGTTTATGGATCTATGATCTTTCTAACTTACTCAACATATACCATAATGTAAAAAACAAATGAAATGTAAATGCTTTTCTATATATTTGTCATCTTCTTGTTCATACATTTGATCTAACTATTTATACATGCTGAAAGGGTACAAATGAAACGTCGTGTTGGTTTGTATGATCCAACAGATATGTCCCTTGATTTGTAACTGTCATATAACTGCTATGTAACTAACTATATAAGCGTATTTGTGCACAGTTGACTTTTATGCGGTTTTGACTTTGGGTTGACTTTATCAGATTGGGATTAACCTAATAGAATTTACTATGTGATGACTCTGACTCGGCATACTTGTGCAAGTCAGAAAATTTTTTGAAATCAAACCCGCAAGAGAGTGGAGTAAGGATAGGCTCTACTAAATCTTTGACAAGAGTTGTGTTGTTTAAAGCCCAAGAGTAGATGTAGGTTCCAATACGGTATCTTTCATCATTTCTTGTGACCATCACACTAGTACCTCCTATATTGGGTCTATAGTTTTGAAAAAGCACACTAGTACCTCCTATATTGGGTCTATAGTTTTGAAAAAGCGCGGAGGTGATTACACTACAACAAAACAAAGAATGGGCGACGAACTTTTGGCGAGGACAAATTTGTCCTCGCCAATAGTCACTAAACGACAAAAAAATGCTGACCTGGAAGAGCAAAACCGGGAAAATTCAACCTAACCTTTTGGCGAGGACATGTCCTCGTCAAAAGTTTGACGAATTTTCACAGTTTTCCCTCATTTGCTAATTACTCCAAGCCGTTTTTCCCGTCAACCCTTTGGCGAAGTGTTTACGCAAATTCATAAAAAATGAGTTAAATGAATGATAAACTGATTAAAAAATGATTAATACTTTTGGCGAGGACATGTCTTCACAAAAAATATCAACATAATACTTTTTAAATTAACTAAAAATGATTTCTATCACTTTAAAATTAAGTAAAATAATTTAGGATTAATATAATTTGGCTATTAAATTTTGTTATGCTTTCAAAATCGAGCTAGATTTGTCTAATGTTGTCGCACTACGTTCTTGGCGGTTTTAAACCAACAAAGAAGTAAAACGTAAGAATTACATCAAAATCAATAGCGTTCAAACATTAACATATACGGATTACATTACAAATAGATCAACGTTCAAACACTAAAACATACGAAGTACATTACAAATAGATAAAAGTTTAAGCATTAAAGCATCTGAATTACATTAAAATTGATAAAAGTTTAAATGTTAAAGCATATAAATCACATTCCAAATACTAAATTGCTTTGGCTAAATGAAAAACTACTCCAAACCAAATTTTCACATGTCATTATAAAGCTCATGAAATAGTGCGGTGAGTCACGTGTGTGGTTCTTGGGATGCATTTCCATTTCTAGTGTTGCCTCGAGTACCTTCATCTTTCTAATCAATTGCGTTTCGCACTCTGCATTTCGAACTTCGATTTTGAAGGTATTTCATAATAACTTGGAGGTTTTGAAGGTCTTGCATAATAACTTGGAGGTCTTTGAAGGTCTTGTAGAATAACTTAGAAGCGTTGAAGTTCCAAGAGAACAAGCGGCCGATGAAGGCAGTCATTCCTCCTTCCATAGAAAAAATTACATCCATGTCGGTTGACCAAGGTACATTAAAGAGAAAATTAGTTTTAACAACTAACCAAATTATTTATATATTACACAAATAAAAAAACATGTAATTGTTCATCTTTGATAAAAGACATGCATAGTATAGTTTACCACTAGTGTGACGTTGGTGCGATTCTCATGAGAACTACATGTCATCATCCACAAGGATACGCAAAAGCTTCATATGGCACCATCTTCATAATAACGGTGTGTATGTTTATTGGGAGCAATGATAAAACTGTGTAATGTGTTGGTGGTTGTGAGGATAAGAGAGTAATGTGTTTGTGAGGATAAGATTTAATAACCAGATATACTTTTATGATAAAAAAGATAACTTTTGGCGGGAACTTTTGGCGCCAAATTTGTTAGGATAAAAGTTAACCAGGTTTTAGTGTCCATAATGTGGCGGGAAATTTTGTCACCAAATTTGTGAGGAAAAGAGTTAATATCTCATGTATAACGAAATCATCTCGACTAATTCGTTTAACATTTCATGTATATCATATCATCTCGACTTATATGTTTAACATGTTATGTATATCATTGATTTGTGTTTCGTTTTATATTCAAGTTTTAAACTTACATTTTTCCAGACTATACCTATAGACACACTTTCATGGGTAGTGTAGCCGATCAATGTAGATGGGGTAAGTACAAGGTAATTCTCAGGGGCGATCTTTGTTTAGAATTAACCTAGTGTATTTTACAAATTAAAAGGGGTTTTTGAGTTTGAGATTAATTAAACTACTAAAGCAAGAAAAGTAAATTAAACCAATTAAAACAATTAAATTACTATGATTGCGATCAGTAAAGAGAAGATAGTTCTAGCAATGTTAATCCTAGGGATGGCAAAAGCACCCGAAACCGACGGGGGAAACCGAAACCCGAACCGGTTGGGTCAGGTTTGGGTGCGGGTTGGCAGGTTTGGATGCGGGTTTGGGTATTGATAAAAAAATTTATCTGGGTACGGGTTCGGGTATGGGTTCTGGTAATACCCACCCGATTACCCGTACCCGTATCCGTTTACCCGAATCTATACCCGCTTTAGTGATATTATAATCAACTAGAAAATATATACATTGTGTATAATTTCTTTCATTATATTTTTTACATAACACATTTTATTTTGTACATGAATAATTCAAAAGCGTTAAATCGTTTGATACAATATTAATTTTCTTTAAAAAAATTTGAATATATTAGGATGTTTTCCTTTGTTTTGTTGATTGATTTTAGTGTAACTTAATCTTATACCGCCATTTTGTCAATATAATATTCAATTAGGGATAACCAATACCCGCGGGGAAACCCGAAAAACCGATGGATAATATTAATCGGGTATTCGGCGGGTAATAAGGCGGGTACGGTTTCAGATATTATAAGCAGTGCGGGTATGGGTATACTAAACCCCGCGAACCCGACCCGTTGCCATCGTGAGTTAATCTACTGTATTCATTTATTTATTCGATCCTTCGTGCAATAATTCAATGAAATGCATTAGTGTTATAAGAAATACAAAGACAAGTATTTCTATATAATGTAAACTAGACCACTTGGTCCATGTATCTAGCCCTACACATGGAACCTATATCCCTAAAGAAAATTACCGGTCTCAAAGGCATGCATTAAGTGGTATCAACTAATCTATGTGATTTATCTATGGTACCCCATTGCGGCGGCGATGCCTACTCTTCTCAATCTTTAGGTCTGTTGAAGAGCACTATACTAACTTAAGTGTTTTCTGCATTATCTGTCTAACATCAGGTTCCTAGGCCTTAGGTCCTAAGGAAGGACACTAATGAAGCCAAATCAAAAGTACGGACCATATTGATATTGATCACCGACATAGCTAAAGAGCTACACTATGATGATCTAGACTATAAACATCAAATTTATGGAAAACTAGAAGGGGGATTGAATAGTTTTACCGATTTTAATTTAAGTTTCAAAGATTTAGATTTGATCTTATGTGAATTCGTATGGATGGATAGATAGTATAAAGCAATAAGTAAAGTAAATAATGAAATCAAAGTAAAGGATAGAGAGTAGCGACACAAGTGATTTATAGTGGTTCGGATACAAGGACACCTTACTTGCCCTACTCCACTCCCCGAGTTCCCTACTCGAGAGTTCAAGCACTATGTCAAAAAGCTCCTTCAATACGGCGGAGAAGCCTCACAACGTCGCTTACAATTTTTCCGGTACAAAACTAAATACCGAGTCCTTAGCACGGCGGACCAAACCAGCACAACTATTACATAACAACTATGTGAAATATGAAATACAAGATCTTGCTACAGAAATCTTGTGGATGGACAAATCAATCAAAAACCCTTTGCTAGGATGACTTGTAGTGTATCGTGATCTCGCCTTTGAGAAGGACCTATATGAGAATCACAACAAAAGAAAGAAGAACTACTAGATTGATCAAGTGATCAGAGATTAGAAGAATGAGATAATATATGAGAGAGTTGTAAGAATAAGGGTGAGTAACAATGAAGAAATGGCTCACTATTTATAGGCACAAAAGCATACTGTAGCCCGGTTCCGGCGGATCCCTCACTTGGGGGATCCGTCTAGTGCAATCCTAGTGATCTGGCAAACTGGGTTGTACCAGTTTGGATTTTGGGTTGCAAACCGGGTTATGGTTTATGGGTATGAGACATGAGTACCCAACAAGATACAATGTATCTAGACAATGGGTCATGGGTTATGGACATTGGGTCATGGGTCATGGATAATACCCAACATGATTTCATGCATGATGTCATGCAATGGGTCATGGGTTATGGATTAGCTCCATGGGTATGGGTCATGGGTCTTGGATATTACCCATCCTATTACATAAACTATTACGACAAATGAATTATTACAACATTTTATGTGAATGACGAAATGTATATACTTTACAAAAAAAACATGTATTCTTATAATTTTACTTATGATAACTTTATATTTATTATCAACAAAACACAACAAGATCGCTAAATATGAATAAATGTTTTTACGGTTTATTTGTATTAACAATTTATCCCTTTTTGTTGATGACAAAACATAATGTTATGATGAGTAAAACTTAAGATTAGATGTATGTTGTGAAAGCATATGTAAGTTTTACTTCTTCACCCCCTTTTGTCGTAACAAAAAGCGATCCTAACGAAGAAATAAATTGTGGAGTAAAAATAAGTATGATCCACAAAGCACTAGCTCCCCCTTGACGGTAGCTCCCCCTAGAATTGGGCGTCAAGTGAGAAAATATAATACCTACAAAAAAAATGTTAGTAGTAACATGTAATATAATCTTGTATAGGACGAGATACAAGATGGAGAGCCAAGGTACGTAAACAAAGCCTTGTAATAAAATATCAAAGAGTAGTGGTATATATGCTACATACAAAATATAAAACTAAGAACAAGGATTGTTCTTTAAAATGACTCAAAAGAAAAACAATAAAGAGATTAATATTATCATTCCTTCCATGCTTGCATATGGTTAATTATGGAAGTTTTGGTGAGTGATAATGTTGATGAAATCAAGGATATGGTTGAGTATGAATTGCATCTCGTCCCTTATTTCCATTGCAAGTTCCGTAGTGGATTGACAATGTTCGCAATGGAGATAGTGAGGATAGTGTTGGTGGATGGTTTTCGGGCAGGTTTGATTTTTGGAGTGCGGAATAGGTGGTGGAAATGTTAGAAAATATGGATCAAAGTCCATGATGTTGGTGAGTGATGGTTGATAAGAACCTGGATGTTCTTGTAAGATGATGGGATGTAAGGGTGGTGATGTTTCAAGTTCTTTAAAGAATGTGTTTGGAGATGTTGGAGGTGTTAAAAAGACTAGTTCTTTTAGGTTTAAGTTGGAGACTAGTTGGGTAGTTTTTAATGGTTGAAATGGAGCGGGTGGTGGATTAGACACGTGTGGAGGAATTGTTTTTAGAGTCTTAAGGAGTTCCGCTAGGGTTATTGGGTGTCAATTTGAGACTCGTTAGGTGAATGTGGTGATGAGCTTGTGGGAGATGATGGAGGTGCTACAATGTAGTCATTTGGTGGAGTGTTAGTAGTTGGTGATGGGCTTTTTGACATAAGCAACAAGGTCGGATGCTAATCCCTGCGGTTCTCCTAGATTTGGTTGGTGGTGGCACTACGGAAGGTGGTAGGATGAAGTTTTGGATTTCTTGAAAAAGATTGTTTTCACTAGATGGTTTATCAATGTTTGAGGATCTTTTGGATGACATGATGATGATTGTTTGTGAGGTTGAGAGTGATGGATATGCAAGCATTTTGGAACCTTATTTATAGAGCAAATATTGCATTGCAATGAATGCTAAAACCAAAATGTGGACTATAATCTAATGATTAGATATGAATTGAAGGCACGTGATCATGAGAACACAAGCATTAAGTAACATATTCATTAGTGGCAAAATGTTGAAAATATGAAAGTTTCTAGCCAAAGTGAGAAAAATAAGAGAAAAACTTTGCTTTTGTGGCACGGTTCCCACAGATCCAACCCTTTAGGGATCCATCTAGCCTAAAAGCTGGGATTCGTGGAATTGGTATTCTCATGCAGCTCAAATTTTTCCTTTTGGAAACAATAGTGCATAGTGTGTGCCTATATGCAAACCATTTGAAGTTGCGGTTATCTCGACTCCTTTTTAAAAGAAGAAAATAAACAAACAAGTGAATAAGCATATATATATATATATATATATATATATATATATATATATATATATATATATATATATATATATATATATATATATATATATATATATATATATATATATATATATATGTATGTGTGTGTGTGAGATAACCCGAGTGCTCTTTAATTCATTTTTTTTAATTGAATGTACCCGAAAACACATATTAGTTATGTATTCCCTTTAGCATTGAAAAGACATGAGATGCAACGAAAAAGGTTTTTACTTTGTATTAAAAACGAAAGAAAAAGTTTGTCCTAGACGTGAGAGTGATTTGAGAAAAATGATACGGGGAGAAGTATCCTTTTCGAAAGAGTTTCGAAGAAATTCTTGTATAAAATTTTTATCTTGAGTTTTGAAAATAAATCCCCATATTGTTTATGAGTTGTGTGTGAAATAGAGATCCTAGACTCAGAAAAAAGGTAAAGCAAACGTTTACGTACCTTGTAGAATGAAAATATTTCACGAATATTGTTCCATAAGACCAAGACCAAGACGAAGCAAGTTGAATTGTTCCCGCTTCAACGGTTTGGTAAGAATGATCGGATCTCTATGTTGTCTTGGATAATACTTTCTCAAGAGAAATGTTCCCTTTTTGAGCATTGTCTCTTAAGAAGTGATGATGGATCTCTATATGCTTGTGGACAATGCAACAAGTTTTTGCTTAAGTCAATAGCACCTTTGTTGTCGCATAAAATGGCTATGTCACTTAGATGGATGTAAGTAGTCAACTAGCGCTTGTTTCATCCATAGTGCTTGTTGGCATGCTTTGCGGTAGGAGACATATTAAACCGGTTGTTGATATGGCCAATGTCGTTTGCTTCTTCGAGAACCAAGATGTTAAACAATACCCCATAAAAGTACATACACCACTTGCACTTTTTCGATCAACATAATCACCTACATGGTCGAATCATATACAATAGTTTCTACCTTTGGGTTCAAGCAAATACCCAAACCCCTTGATCCGAGTTTGAATAGAAAATACCCCAGTGTTTGGACCGTTAAACACTACAGTTCATTTGAAGCATAGTCTCGGTGAGCCATCTTCGAGGATACTTCGATGAAAGTAGTCTCTCCACTTTCGAAGGCGAAACTTAAGGGTGAAGGCTGAGTCAAGAAAGAAGATGGTGGATTCAATGGTGATGACAATAACTCAGAATCCCTCAACTCCTCTAACTACTAACAGCGAAGACAAACTTTACCAAAGGCTGAAGGAGGAGAGGCTGAAGAATGGGAGGGACAAAGCGGTTATGCTTGAGCGATAAAGGCAGAGTGCTTACCTTCAAGAAGTCAACTTTGCACGAAAGTTCGAGTGAAATCTTGACAAGTAGAAAGTGGCTTTTTCCTTACGAGATATAGCCTTTGTAAAAGCAGAGATAAAAATCGTCGATGTTGTCTTACATAACTGTGATTTGTCACTTAGGATAGAGTTAAAACTCATACTTGTATAAATAGCATAAGAGATGGAGTGAAAGATTCAAGCTTGTGAATTGTAAAACACACACACACACAAGCCATCTTTCACTCCTCCAAATTATCGATCCACGAGATAGCTCGATAGTTCCATAGTAGTTGTGTTGGACTTTGAACTTAGTGAGGAGTACCAACCCTTTGTCGTTTCAATCCCAAGTACTATTCTGAGTACTTGGGTAGCGTCTTTTGATTCATTTCTAATAAGAATATAAACGTTGAAAATTTATTAGTGTGTTTTTACTTACATTACTTTTAGTCATTGATTCACTATTAGTTTGTTTTCACGTGCTTAAAAGCTTTTATCACGATAGTGAATAGGGAACAACAAGTGAGTATCATAGCAAAGTGATTATAAAACTTTTTAAGCCACTCTAAAAGCGTTTTTAAATCGGGATCCTTATGGGTCGAAATTGATGTACCCCAACTAGTCGACAAAAAGGGTGGAGCTTATTCAATTTGTTGCCCTAGACTTGAAGTTGGTAAATTTAACAAATGGAAAAAGTGTATGCTTTGCTATTTGATTGGGATGGAACCTTATTATGTCAAGTGTATAATGAAGGTCCATTTATCCCAAAGATCTTTGAAGGTTTTCTAAACACGAGCTGATGGAATGAGGAAAGAGAGTGGTCAACGGGACCAAAGACTCAAAAGTATATCATATCATGTCTTCACGATGATATTATGGAGTCATCATAAGGTAGTCTGACTAAACAAACTGGGATGACTGGTCCAGATCATGAAGGTCCTTCGATACCAAGGAAAGCAGGATAATTGACTGAAACTCAGGTATAACACCTTGAGGGCTAAGGACTCTGAAACTCGTCTCAAACTTACACGATACAAAACTTTGCTAAATGAACGTCAAAATGATGGTGTTAAGTTGTCCAACATGAAATCAATGTTGGTTTGTCAATAGTCTCCACGAGAAGTGGTGAATTTCTCTATGGTCTTAGGAATGCTAATCATATCGAATCTTAAACTTCACGAAATTTATGAGAATTTGTCTATGAGGAAAACCTCATCAACAGATCTATACTGACTTAAAGAAGTCTCGGGGAAGTCAAGAAGTCCCCGACCACCACTTCAACACAATATCAACTGCTTTTATTCTAACAGTGTTGTTCAAGATTTTCGGAAAATTTAGATGATGAGCACGATGAGAGATCAAGTGAGAGTACCTAAATGACCTAAACATTGAATTTCGGGAAAGGGCACTCGCACTAACTCGAAGGTTTATAAAAAGAAACAAAGGTTTTCAAATGCTAAAGCAAATGAGGACACTTAATGCTTTAAGTGTCACAAAAAGGTCATTTGCAAAGCTGATTTTCAAAAACAATTTATGAACCCTCTTACAAACCATCGAGGTCAAATCGGTCCTCGGGCTTTAGCAAATTTCAACCAAAAATCTATCAGTCTCATCAAAACTTTCAAAACAAATCTGATCAAAACAAAATTGTAGATTTTGAAGCTAAGTATAGGAAATTGAAAGCTAAGCTTGAATTTAGAGGGCGAGTCCCTGAGAAACAACAAACAATGTTAAATGCGTGCGGGGTAAAACAAAGGCCTTGTTCTGAAACTTTCATTTGGGATGAAGAGCGGTCTCATCGATGATGAAATGGTGTATGGGTCACAGCGATGGCCCTCTGAGAAGAGACAACCTAGCTGTTGGGAAAAATCATGCTAGGAATGGAGAATGGGTCAACATCACAATGAAGAAGGTAAACATTTTACTTTCTATGGATGATGACTCGATTGGCGATCTTATATGAACTATATCAATGTTGACCTTAAGTTTGGAGAAGAGCAATGATTAAATCTTTTTTCAAAATATAACAAGCTAAGTTTTGAACCGAACAAGTGTAGGGATGAACTGCTTCTTTTAAAACAAACTAAGCTTGAGGCTATCACTTTGCAAATTCAAAACACTTAATTAGTTAAAAGAAATGGGGCTCTTCAAGATGAACTTAACAAAGAAAAAGATATCATTGAAAGTTGGTGCGCTAAGAATCCAAGGGTCTTTGATCTTTGTGGGTGCCTAGTAGCAAAAAGAGTCATAGGTGAAGACCATCTCACGACTCTCAAAAACACGAGTCTAAAGCCATTTGTAATGCGGTGGCATGATTACCAATATGTTGACATCTCCCAAGCCAGGTGATTGGATTGAGCGGGTTAACCACGAGAGTAAGCTTCCAAATTCGATTACGGGAGAATACTAGAGCCTAAGAGTCAAGCTCTTAAGCGTGCTTGGACTCACGATGTGCCCGATGGTCTTGAACACATCTCACGAGTCTAAGCGAGAATCTAATGCACGCAGCAACCACGAAACCTCTTGAGGTCTTGCGCCGATATGAGCTTACTCCAATGCAATTCAATCCTCATTCACCAAAGGAAAGGTCTGGACTTGGTAAAACAATCCGAAAAAGACCAACAAAACCAATCCAACATGAATATACTCCCACTAAGACTTCCATCTTGATTACAGCAATACGACCAAATTAAACAAGCCCATCAACTTGTGAGAAGGCGGTGATAAGATGGAATCCATCGAAAAAGCTCTGATTCAATCAAGAAAACTAAATCGGCCTCCTCTAGTTCATCAAAGTCAAAATCCACCAACAAGCCCAAACAGATGTGTGATCTATGCCACTATAGGTCATACCACGATAACTGCTATAGAATCCTTTTTGTATGATATGCAAAAGGATGATCCGTAACTTCGATCACTTATAATATGTAAGTTCACTCAAGAAATCAAACTATACCAATGTTGGTCATCACTATGCTTCAACCTCTAAATGCGCTCAAAAGTTTAGAGCAAAACCCTTTCCTCCTGCCCACGCTGGCTTTAATGATCATCATCGATGATGATTGTCTCATGAACACATCTTTGTGATATTTCGAAATCCGCTCATGAGACATCCCGGCATGACATTTCATCAAAGCAAGGAGAAGTTCCAAGCAACCCGAATCACCGAGTCATCCTCGGTCTCAAATGCAAAACTTGTGGTAGCACAATGCACTCAACCACTGACCATGAGTCAATTGCCAAATTCAAGCAGACCTTTAGACCCAAGCCCACTAGTATGTGATTCGGCAAGAGAAACTAATTGATTTACTATTTAAGCGAGAGACATGCGGGGAGCCTATTTGGCATCTAGATAGTGGATGCTCAAGAAGCATGATTGGTGTTAAGGAGTATGCGCACAAGTATGTAAAGGAACCGGACCCAAGGTAGTATTTGATGATAACTCATCATGCCTCACTTGAAGGTTATGGTTCAGTATACTATAATGGAATAGTTTTCTCTAGAATAGCTTATGTCAATGGTCTAAAATACAATCTCATGGAGTGCGGTCAACTCGTGATGCAAAGTACATTGTAATTAATGACAAACAAGGCACCATTTTCAATGCCAAAAAAAGTTGTTGTGTGACCTTTCAGAAGAGATGATGTTTATGTCTTAGACATGTCAACACTCTCTCAAGATGGAATTTTTCTCTTTGCCAAAGCCCTTTGAAGCTGTCAAGCTGGCATTGGCACAACAGACTCTCTCACTTAAACTTCAAAAACATCAACAACTTGGCAAAACAAAACAAGGTCCTTGGCTTACCATCACTGGTTTTGGCAAAAGATAAACCATGCTCTGCTTGTGAAAAGGCAAACACCAGAGCATCATTCAAAACCAAACAATATTGGATTTCACAAACATCAAACCATTAACACAAATTGGAGTATAGGTGGAATTCTAGAGAGAGAAAGTTAGGGTTTGGGGAACTTAGTGAGGGAAGAAGTGAAAAATATTATTATGAGCTCCAACTCTCTACAGCAGGAGGTAGAGGTATTTATAGTCTTACATAAATCAGCCACACACAGGCTGTGGATCGAGCATCAGATGGGTAAA
>OU343221.1:137817866-137851107 GCA_910596185.1 Chrysanthemum makinoi | reverse complement strand
GATCATACGAACCAACACGACGTTTCATTTGTACCCTTTCAACATGTATAAATAGTTAGATCAAATGTATGAACAAGAAGATGACAAATATATAGAAAAGCATTTACATTTCATTTGTTTTTTACATTATGGTATATGTTGAGTAAGTTAGAAAGGATCATAGATCCATAAACGGGGGTATCAGAGCAGTTTGGTCATCCTAACCAATGTCATCATTTACCAGTTTCTCATTTTTCTGTTTTCTGAATCAAAATAAATTTTTTTCTCAGCATAGTTTATGTTTTTCTGCAAATCCAACAAAACCACAAAATCAAGAAAATAATTTCTTGTGGTTATCTAAGGAGAATCCAGTTTTGTCACCAAAAGGGATTAACCACGTTCTTGTGATTAATCACCCGTCATCAAAGGTTTCATCCATTTTTTCAAAATAATCTGTCAAGAACTATACCAGCGAAAACAGAACCATACGGAAAACATTCAATCCAAACGGATTGAGATGCGGTTATAAAAACGTTTTATCTTTTGATTCAAAAAAAAAAAAAACTCATACCAACAGATAACGATTAGTCATCAAACGGGCGAACAATCAATTGATTCATAACAAGGAACAAACACACATGTTCATTGAAGAATCAAGCCCAAAATACCAAATTGAATCATCAATTGATTCAATTTTAATCTCCAATCATCCAAATCTTACACATTCAGAAAATCCCCAATTCAAACGAAACCCTAGTTTCAATTTCTGTGGAATTCCAAGTGCTCGTAAAGAACACACCAACCGGAGAAGAACAAGGAGGGGTTAACCAAACCTTATCACAGGCGGTCAACCACCAAGAGGAGAGGGAAAATTGAGACAGTAAGTCTCAAAAGATAAAGAGAGACGTTTATTATCTCTCACAGAAGATAGGAAGCAAAAAAGAGGCGCATCAAAATAATATTAGGGCATCTCTACACTTAAAAGGGCTACGGGGTTTTTATCTACCCCTCAGGTTTCAAAGTGTTACAAAACCTACCTTCCATTTCCGTTTTTATATAGTATATTAAGTTTTATTTGATATATTATATAGTTTTTAATGTTTAGAAAAGTTACTTCTCTAAATTGTAAGTTAGTATCTTTTCAAGGTTTAGAAAAATATAAGTTAGTATCTCTAAATTACTACTTATTATATTGTTTAGGAATATTTTTTAATGAGTAATTAACCTTAGGTTATTCAATTTCAACATAAAAATCTCCGAGGATAGTTTTTGGATTAAAACTAGTCCCATAAAGTTTTTTCAGCCTTTAAGGCAAAATAAAAACAACATAGCTCGCTAGATATAGAAGTTTCGACACGCCTTGTGTTAGAAATTTTTGGAGTTTTTTTTAGTCAATATCCTTGAGATATGACGAAAGGAAGTGGAACTAATGGAAATAAGGAAATTAGTAAAATTACTACACCTCAATTCCAATGCCCAATGTTAAAACCCGCGAATTACTCATTATGGGCAATTCAAATGCAATTCATTCTCGAAGCGAATGGTTTATGGGAAACAATAGAGCCGTCAGAGACGACTCAACCCGATAAGAAAAAAGAAAGAACTGCTATTTCTTTCCTTTACCAAGCCTTACCCAGGGAACAATTACTTCAAATAACAAAGCACAAAACCGCGAAAACCATATGGAATGCTTTGAAATCTAGACACGTTGGCGAAGACAGAGTTCAACAAGCAAGACTACAAACAATCAAATCTGATTTTGAGATGTTACATATGAAGGAAGACGAGACAATCGACACCTTCACTACAAAACTAATAACACTCGTTAACAAAGCCGCTAGTCTAGGGCACACAATTGAAGATCAAACAATAGTACGAAAACTATTAAATGTTGTACCCGATAGGTATCTGCAAATAGTTGCATCAATAGAGCAATATTCTGATCTAAGTGAAATGACGATGGAAGAAGCAATTGGGATACTAAAGACGTACGAGGAAAGAATAAAGTTTAACAAGAATAAATAAAATAACAATCAAGATAAGTTATTGTTTACACGTCACAACAATAACATTACTCAAGGAAGACATTGTGAAAAATGTGGACAAGATTTGTTGCGAGGACAAAGAAGAAAGAAATACAAAGATGAAGGATACACCTCATATGAGTCAGAAGGAACCAACAACAAACCACAAAAGAATGGTGATAAGTGGCAAATAACATGTTACAAGTGTGGAAAACTGGGCACTATGCTTACAAATGTCCAAGAAAGAAGAAAGAGGAAGTTGCGACGCTTGTAATAGAGAATGATGATGAACCGACACTACTAATGTGCCTAGTTGATGAAATTTAGAAAGTTAGAAAGCTTGTTCGTGTGATACGATCAAAGCAAAGCTGTGTGATGCGGAAAATAACCTGTGAAGGGTAAGTCAATTCAGTGAATGAATTAAAAAGAAACACGTGTGATACGGTTTCAAGCCGTGAAGGATGGTTCGTGAAGAACATATCAGTGACTGATCAAAATGGTGTGAAGCTAAGTTTGTGTGAAACAAAGTTCATGATGAGCAAAGTTCGTGAAGGACAAGTTAAATTGAAGAAAGAAGATATTGTGAAGTCATCAAATTTTTAGTCAAGAACATGATAGCAAAGATGATACCACTTATACGAGAAGATGAAGACTCAAACAAACAAGATAATTTCTAGAAGAATACTGCAGCACTAATGACAGTGATGTTGAAGATCAAAGGAACTATCTGTTTTGTCACAAAAGCACTACCGAAGATCAAGTTTCTAACAATGAGGCAACTTATTGGAGTCAAAGATCTACGACAAAGCGATTGTGATTAATGGGGAGAATATTGGGTTAATCCCAATTTGATAAAGTCAACCCGAAAGTCAAACCAGACAAAAGTCAACGGCAATTACAAATACAGTTATATAGTTAGTTACATAACAGTTACAAATCAAGGGACATGTCTGTTGGATCATACGAACCAACACGACGTTTCATTTGTACCCTTTCAACATGTATAAATAGTTAGATCAAATGTATGAACAAGAAGATGACAAATATTAAGTTAAAAAAAAAAGATGACAAATATATAGAAAAACATTTACATTTCATTTGTTTTTTACATTCTGGTATATGTTGAGTAAATTAGAAAGATCGTAGATCCATAAACGGGCCAACAAATTCTCTATCTATCTCTTTACAAGTTTACATGTTCTTTCACTTACATGATTATATTATTTATATATTCTACGTCTCAAAATGTAGATGTCAAAGCTATTGTCTTGTAATGTTTTCCGAGTCAAGAAGGATAAGAAACTACTTCACGAGGGAATGTGGTCATCGTGAATGAAGAGTAAGGTGATTTCATTTTTTGTACGTGTAGTAAATATTTTGCGCGTAATGTTTCAACCTTCTATTTGTAGGAAAGACTTTTGCTACTGACATTGTGGAATCAGTTTGACGAGAAAGAAGGAAACATCCTTGCTGAGATCGGGCCAGGAGCTATGATCTTTGGCATGAGACTTAAACTGACTACTTATAACAGTAAGGAATTTTTACTTAATTGGCCGTTTAAACTTTGAGCTCGGTTTTTGTTCAAAACTGGACATATTTGATAGGAAATGATGTATCAAACTTCACAATGACCAATATACTTCTTCGACCATCAAATTATATTTTAAACGTAGCTATTTTTTAATGTAGGTTAGTTGTTATTAATAAGTGAAATAAACCTTATACAATTCTCTCACTGACAACGAGAGGGAGTTCGGTTTTTATGATCAACTCACCTGTTAATCATGAATTACAAATGTAAGGATGGTAAGTGTTCAAATGTACAAATTTTTGGGTGATACTTTTTCACACGTAAACAATCATTCAGCAGCTTTCGTAAGTGTATGTTGGAATGTTAGGTACAATTAAAGCAAATTGGAGCTCCAGCAACTGCTCGAAAATAAAAGTTACAAAAACAGTGACATGTTACTCCCGTACCCAAATAATGTTGATGTAATATCAGTTGCAACATTTCTTGCTTCTTGGAGAACTGTAAGTGGTTGTAATATGGTTGATGTATCCATTTATTTTAGACTATGTGCACCCACTTATATACTACTACCTTACTTGTTGAGTTTATAATATATATAAACATAAAATAAACATGTAAACATCAAGAGTACACAGCGGAAGACTAAAGATCATAACAAATAAATTAATTAACTGAAAGTATGCGTAAGCATTTACCTCTTGCGAATGTCAGGTCTCTTGAGCAAACCAAAGAAGTGGTTTAGAGAGTTGTCCCTTACCTTTCTACAACTCAAACCAAAAGGTGTAAGAATAATGTCTTACTACCACGTTCTTGTACACACGAATTAACCAACGAATCAAGCGATTGCTAGATCTAACACTAGTCCTCGTTTTAAGAAAAACGAAACCAAACTCCCTTACAAATGGGGTGTTCGGCCGAAATAGGGACAAGAGAGAGGAGAGGAGAGATCTAGGGTTAATTCAATGCACAAGTGTATGAAACCCTAGAACCTAACCCTCTTTATATACTAGTAGGGAAACTTTGGGAACAAGTTAGGTATTGGGTTGAAACCCATTACCCTTGGCCGGCAATAGGACAAGCCCAAGGGAAAACCCAAACTTTTCATTTCAAGTTTTTCCATTACTAGTCCTTCTCTTTTCATTTTAACGGTCGTTAGTCATTTTTCCGTCAAATACTTAACGATCGTTAACCGGACTTAATGTGCAATAATTAATCGTAAGCATAAACATTAATTATTAACTTTAATTCTCATTCGCTAATGTGTGCAATCCCGTGGTCACGAGTTCGAATCCGAACATTCACATGTTTGTAAATATATACATTTCCAACAGCTCCCACTTGGATATGTTTACAAAACGTGAAATGACATTGGTTAGCGTCTAGCAACACGCCAATGCCCCTTTAACTTCGTGTATGGTTTTCTGAAGAAAAACCAAGTTTGATGATTCATCATCATATTCATCATTTTGTTTCTAATACCATGTTAATAAGAATATGGATCTCACTCATTTCTTAATTAACTATTCTGTTTCTCGCTTTATATGATTGATTAAGATTACCAATTCTTAGAACATATTCCGAAAGACCTTGGGTATGGCCATACAAACATCTTAAGAATCCTACGAGGGGCGATGGTATTATACTTCAAAATTAAATTTGAAGGAAACAAATCCCATTTTGACTACAAGCAGGATTCATAGATTTCACAACATTTCTGAAAACAACCCTTATAACTACCGATTCACGTATAGTGTTAGATTGCTTCACGCAATGCACTACATCCATGAAATATCTCTTGTATCTCAAGTCAGAGGATAAATATTCATGATATACTTAATGACTAAGATCCATAAAGTATCATCATATGGGTGGGATAAGTCCTATACTCAATTCATTGAATATCATCTGAAATTAGTCATGCTACGCATCAATATACTTTCAAGTATATTCTAACTAATACTGAGATTTGTCTTAATTCAATATCATTCCCATGTTATTGATCGACAACGGACTATTTAGAATAACTTAAGTTATTCAAGGATTTAAACATGCAAATCAGGACACAATATTATAAATGAAATTAAACGTTATCGTACTTTAATTCATTAACAATAATTGTTTAACATCCTTTATCCAAATACTAAATAGATCAATGCATGATAATTCTTAGTTAATGAATTTTGCCTCAAGTCATGAAACTCATACTTGTTGACAAGGCATAATTTCAACTAACTTTGATCTATAGGAATTTTGAGAATACTTATTTCAAAAAATTCAATAAGTGAATTTCTTGTATGTGTTTACACATATCTTGATATTGTCATATCATTCCATAAGGTGCGTGATAATCTGAACCACCCTTTTATGACAATCATCTTTCAAAACTTTAAAGTTTTAAAGTGTTCTTTATTCTTTAATGTATAATGCAACTATGCTCTTAATTGAGCATAATTAGTCAACATGGTCATCACCAACGATACCATGACTAGAATTGAGTGTCATCTCAATTATACCAGCATCATTGTGTACAACAATATGCTCTTTAAACATCCGTAAACTTTGAATATTTATTTGTTTGGTGTCATCCAAACCTCAAGTTTGTTGACTATGACAATTACAACAATTTGTTGTATAGAATCACAGGAGCAACTCGGTGGAATGCAATTCTAAATTCAAACATAAATATTACAATGTTGTTAAATCATCTTGTAATCAAGCATGATACAACAACCTTATACACAACATGATGTTCATGATGAATCTTCAAGTTAGACTTTAAGATCTCATTCATATACTATCTTGTCAAAGATATGTACTCATCATGTTCTATTAGACTCATTTATTTACCGCATATGTTTATAATAATAAACATATATACTCCAAGGTTATATATTTTATTTTCCAAATCTTACAAACGAAGTTTCATTCTCAACTAAAACTTAATTTAGGTGGAATGTAGTTGCCCATACAACATATAAGATTTAAAAATAATACTCCCACTAGCTTTCAGGAATACTTACGAGCTATCTTATTTTAATTATTAAATCAAACATGGATTTAATTTTAAACATAAGAATCATCTCCTAGATGCATGCATATATCCATTCATGGATTCTTGCAGTTTGTACATATTCAAAGATTATTTGAATTCATAAAACTCCTTTGCATTACTTATCGTCCTCATGAAAGTAATTCCAAAACAAAGAGTTTTGATATTCATTGTCAAAATTTCTTATCAATGAAACTAAGTATGACAATTATAATCTTTATACTTCTATTTAATGTATCTAGTAAAGAATATTCAATCATAGTTAATTGCTTAAGTATGATTAATATTATTATCACTAGACATGCATTAAACACGTGTACAATATTGTCCATATGATTTCTACACAAAGATTTAAACCACTAGGGTTTTCATCCTTTGAAGAAAATCATCTTCATTAAGATAAACCACGTATCTAAAGTTGATCATCTTTATAGACAGCATCTCAACATTCATAGTATGATTGATTTACCACAATTCAACATTTGGTAAATTTATCATTATGATTAACAGGCTTACCATGATCCTGTAACTCATATTCCTTAGCATATTAAATATCTGAGATATCCTTACAGATCTATGAATGACAATTCCATCATATTGAGGTCTATCATTTACATGTTTAGCCTCATCATGATATTTGCTAGTTTATTTTAGAAGATTATGTATTTTGTAATTCAATCTTTCAAGATCTAAACAAAACTCCCACTTGCCTTTAACAATTTAAAGATTACCTTTAAATAGTTTAGCAAGTAGAGCAACAATACATTGTTCTCTTTAGGGATATTACAAAAACATTTGAGTTCGACATTAGTTTGTTACAACACACTCTACAAGTAGTTTAACAAATTCAGAACTTCATTATAAGACTTAATGTGATTCATCACATTCCATAAACAAACGGTGTCTTATCAATCTTCTAGGTTGGAGTCTTATTGAGTATATTCAATCTATACTCATTCTACTAACCTTGATAACATGTGGAAGAAACTATAGTTATCTTGAATCAAACATGCCAATAGATTTTGATTCTTCTAACTGAACATACCATAAAACTATGGTATTTCATTAGAATTAATATTGTAAGAAAATCTAACAATATTTTAGATAACCATCTACTCTTTGGCTTACCTATTTACCAACAAAGTAAAACTTAATGGTACAATAGAATTACCAAGTCAATTGCATGTATTATAACACAAATATTTTTGACCAAGTCAAAAGACAATTAGTTATAATCCCACTATACGTTATAAGTCATTGATCAACTCATTGACTTCATGCATATGTCTTAAAACATAGCAAGTTAACGTCTTACTTTATATTGTAAGTCTTTAAAAGACTTCATGTTTGTGACTTTACAAAATCATAAACATTTATAATTAAAGTAATTATGAACACCACCTCAGGTTTCAGTTAATATTTCAAGTTAATATTTACTACATATATTTAAGTCATTCAACGGATACTTAAATTCAAAGTAGTATTAGACTACTTCATTTAATTATGTCATTCCATGAAAAGTTCAACGTAAGAAAGCGCAAAATCATCCATGATCGTTCTCACGACACGTGGATATTTTACCTTGGGCTATAATCTAGTTCACGTTCTCACGTAACATAAATTGTAACTACAAGTGTTTCTTAAATATTGAATGACATAAATATTTAAAGTAGTCTTTGTTATCATCTTGACACATGTTCTTAATGGAGCAATCATACATATTTAAATGTATACTTCCTATTAGAACGTTATTTTCTTACTTTACAGTCAAGAGAATCCTTTTAAATCATATTAATATGTGTTATACCTTGCACACAATAAGATTTCTCCCACTTGTGCATGGAACAACATCATGTAGCAGATAAACAACATGATACACGTTCGTTTATTTGATTAATATGATTTGTGTCATAGATATATAATAGATGTAGAACTATATTATTGTTTAGTAAGGAAACGTGCCGACTATCCTTAAAACATAAGTGTCTACAATTGGAAAGTAATTATCTTTGAGATAATCACGGGTTACTACAGGAAATAAGGCTTGTAGCTCCCTGAATTAAAATCAATAAAACAACTTCTTATTCATAATGCAACACAAATGCTCCCGAATCGACAACATTGTAAGTGTTGCATAACCAGTGAAAACAATTTGCTTGCTATTTACTTTCCTACACCTTTAAAGAACCATACGTAATCATTACTAAGGTACTAAAAGGTGTGTTCTACTCTATGAATGATGGGTTATCCATCAGTGTTATTAACTCGAAAAATTGGGTATTGATGAGTGTCTAAATACTCATCATTTTTGTACCATTTAAACTGCAAAAACATCTGAAAACACTCAGAAATGCATCAAAATGATAAAAATATCACAAATAAGTGTTTTATGTGTTTTAAATGCAAAAATATCAAAATCGGTGAAATTATCAAGTTTGCATAATTGAGTTTAGTCCCCAGTTTCAAAGTTGTCAAAAAGCAGTCCACGTAAAACAAAATAAAGAAAAATATCATTTCAAGTCCCTAGGAATTCATGAGTTGTCAAAATTGGTCCTTGAGATTTAAAATTGCAAAATTACAACTTAGGTCCCTAAACTTTGAAAATTGTCATAAATAGTCCTTGGAAGTTTGAAAATGTCTATTTTAGTCCTTGTACTATTGAATTTTGTCATTTTTGGTCCCTTGAAACAACTTTGTGAAATTGGCAGAAATGGTCCTTCAAATTTTAGAAATTGCAAGTTTAGTCCTTGTATTAAAACCAAGCCTTGACCTTTGGATATTTGATCCCCCAATATCCTTTGGACCCCTTCCTTTTTGACCCCCTTCATTTTTAAACCCACGGTTTGAATAAAAGCCGCCTCACGGGTTCCCTCTCCATCATCATCCTACACCGCACCATGACTCCTACTCACACTCCATCATCATCACATTCCTACCCTCCAAACACGACAAGATGCATTAAATACTTCCTTCCTGTCCAGCTATCGGAACCCACTGGCATATATACACTTTCCCAAAAAATGATCAATGGCCAATATGACCTCAACTGATCCAATGGCTGAGATTATGAGTGGGAATTGATCAGAGGAGAGAAAGAAGACATTTGGTGTATAAATAAAGGAAGAAGAAGCAGAAAAGTAGTACTTAGTTTTATTTTCAAAATGTATGTCGTTTTAAGCTTTTTATGTCTTAAATAGATTCTAAATTGTAATTTCCAGCTTAAGTGTATCAAACTAAGCTATTTCATTGTATTAAAACCATTTTCAAGCATCAAATCAAGTTGCATTATCATTTCATGTTTACATGTTTACATTTGCAAATTCCAGTTTCAAATTCTTATGTCCAAGCTTCAAATAGCTTATTTTTAAGCTCAAATTAGCTTATTAAGGCTCCTTATAGCTTTTGGTAAGCTTATCACTTAATTTCAAGCAACTTTGAGATCTGGTCAACGAAAGTCAAAGCGGGCTCAAATGGAAATGGAAATGAATGTGGGTTGATGCAGAGCATGGATTTGGGTTGATATTGAGTTAGGTTATGGTTTAGAATAGGGTAGTGATCCTTGTATTCTTTGGCAAACCACGATGGCTAGGACCAAATGTAAGTCATTTTAAAGATTCATTGCATAATCTGTATATGTGGTTTAGATTAGTTTCTATCTGTTGATTAAGTTGTTATTAGATCAGTTAGATTCAGTTTAAATGCGCACAAGCTAGTTCAGAGTGGGCTTCGTTTAAATTACAAATCATCATATAAGTGTTGTTTGGATTGCACAGACAAGCGTGTTTGAGGTTTTCAATTAGTTAAGACTTGTTGTTTTAGGCCTGTGTAGCTCAATTGTACTCATTATAGTCATAACATTGTGTCTGCACACTCTCAAAGTCAAAATCATCAAAAACGTCTTAAATTCTTAGCTGTTGGAGCTTTTGAAAATCAAAAGCTTGAATTATGTTTAGAAATCAGTAGAGTAACTTAATTTAGCTTTACTTTAGCTTAAAACATCATATTCAGTTGGCAAATTAAGATCAAAGTTCATTAAAGTCAAAATCTTAAAATGCCTTCAAAAGTCAAAAGTGAAAAAACGGTTTGACCCAACCTAAGTTGATTTTTAATTGATTCATTTAAGGTCAAATTCATTATAACTTTGGGTTTATAAACTTCAGTTGGTCTAGTTTCTTAATATAATTTTAGTTGAATTTTAGTAATTTTCTAAAAGCTCCAAATGAGCTTGTCAATTTGGTCAATATATACTGTGACAGGGCATAGTCACTGTCGATTTTCATAAGTTCTTGCAGAGCTTGTCAAAGCTCATAAGAGCTTGTCCGGGCTCACATTTGGTTTACAAGCACCTAGCCGAGTCTAGTTTAGGTTCCAATATCTGGTTTGATTTCCGGCTTATTGGGTAGCTTATTCTTAAGCTCAAAGTAGTAGGCTAAAACTGTTTTTAGCACTTGAGTTAAAAACATCAAATCTTTGTAGTCAGCATTTTAGAAGTTTAGGATAGAAGTAATTAGTTGCTTTTGAGTGTTTTAGCATATTATAGGTTACGTGTTAGTTTGGTGCTTATTTGTGGCTTTTGGCTTATCTTGAGTCTTGATTTATAAGCAATCTCCACTGCAACCTCATATTCCTTCACACAAGCCACTGTTTTTATATTTTTCTCAGATTCATAATATTATTTTAGACTTTTCTTGAATTTTTCATATTTTTCAGTCTGTTTGCTATTTTTCTTCATTTAAAAGCAGTTTTAGGCCTTTTAATTAGCATTTAATACAATTAAATCGAAAAGTTTCAAAAAAAATAAGTTTTCAATTTTCCTAGGTTAAGATAAATATAAAAAGTCAAAAAAGTATTTTTCCAGATTTTTCATAGTTAAATTTGTAATTTTTAGCAATTTAAGTAGTTTTAAATAGCTTTTAATTCATAGAAAATAGAAAAATAATCAGAAAAATACAAAATTAGTTTTGAAAATTCTATTTAGTTATTTAAGATTTTTCTAAGTCATAATTTCATTTTTCTAGCTTTATTTCATATTTTCTTGTATTTTAGGCTATTATTAAATAGTTAAAAATAGTTTTTAATTAATAACAATTAGATAAATAGTTTTAAAAATAATTTTCTTTTTCTAAAAATTTTCTCTTATCATTAGGTTTGTAAAAATGTCATTTTTATATTTTTAGGATTAATATTGTTTCATTTTCACATTTTCTTTTGTACGTCACGTAGTTTTTAATTTAAGTTTTATAAAAGAAAAATCAAAAACATCATTTTGCAAATAGTGATAGCGTTTATTTAATATATTTATCTTTTTAATTTTCTTTAATTTTCATTTAAGCCCCTGTAATTTATAAACTTTTTCTTTAAGTATAATCAATCATATCTCTTTTAGTTCAAATTCTCGTCCTTTCTTCGTTTGATTATTCCGCATTTCGTTGGGACATAAACACGGGGAAACTATACTCTCCTGGACTTCATTGCATTGGTGTCCGAACTGTTTTAAGTTTCTTACGGTTGGCCATTCACAAGTGGCTAGCTTGTGGAGATAACTGACGGTTTGCCCGAAATTGGCGCCGTGCCGAGGAGCTGTGCTAATTATCTTACGTTTAGCAGATTAGTAATTTGAATATTCACTCCTTGTTGTTACATCCATCTATCTATATATATATTCTTATAAAAATCAAAAACCCAAAACATCCAAAACGTATAAAACACAAAATATTTTTTCTTTTGTTTATATATATATCAAAGATAAAAATACAAAATTTGTTTGTTTTTCGTTTATATAATAAAAATTAAGCATAAACAAGGCAGTGTACTACCTAAGCTGGTGCGACCATAATAAGTTCCCGAACCAAAGATTAAAACTTGCCTTTGTGTCCTTGTGGTGGTGTACCTTTTTTTTAAAGAAGCCATTCATCTTGTGATTATTGGTTTAAGTTCACTGTTGTTTTGCCTCGATATTGTTTTAATTGGATTTGTTGTTATATCTACTTTTCAAAACCGAGAAAACTCAAAAGATTCTTCTTACCCCATTTTCATAATTCCTTTTCATAATTCCCTTCCTTAACTCTGAGATCTCTTGGAGTTAACTCTAGTGTATCGCGCTCGCTCTTGGTCTGTAAGCCCATTTCGGTGAGCTTGTCAAGATTCCAAGAATTCGTGACTTTCGCCCCATCGGTCGGATCGAGATCCGGACTGTCCACTACTTCGCTATCATGGCGGAAGAACGTCCTATGTGTGAGCTTCTCCGGCACCATCGACGGGTATGGAGATGCTATTGTTATCCCACCATTGTGGTGAAAATTTTGAGCTCAAAACAGGGTTCTTGAATCTTGTAACCTCCAGTCAATTCTATGGTTTTGAGAGGGATGATCCTCATGCTCATATTCGATGGTTTAACAAGATTGCATCTACCATCAAATACAAGAATGTCCTACAGATCTTTGTCAAGCTTCTTACTTCCCATTTTCCCTTGAGGGCAAGCCAATTTGGCTTGAAAAACAACCCCTAAATCAATTGAAACTTGGGAAGATTTGGTTAAGAAATTTGTGAACGAGTTTTATCCACCTTCCAAGACCACGAGTCTTAAAAATGAAATCATCAAGTTCACACAAAAGTTTGATGAATCCCGATGAATCGTGGGATCGTTTCAAGGAGTTGCTTCGCAAATGTCCTCACCACGGTTTCTCCGAGTTGATGCAACTCGATACTTTCTATAATGGAGTGAGTCAATCGATCAAGATTCTCAATTCCTCAGCGGAGGAATTTCTTGAGTAAAAGCGTAAAAGAAGCTTTAGCAATCATTGAAAACAAGTCTAAAGTCCGCCTACTGCGAAGCAAACCCGGTTGTTTCCCAAGTCGGTGTTGGTCCTTCTTCTTCATCACCCGGGTAATCAATCTAGCGATGCTAAGATTGACAAACTCATGAAGCAATTCAAGCTTTGGTTCTCCAACCAAAAGAAAGTTTCTTTTCCACAAACTCCACTCTGCGAAGTTAAGAAAGTGGAAGTCTGTGTTACTTGCGGTGGCCCCATGCCTATTACAACGTATGGCCAGATGGTAACCCTTTGAAGCAAACGGCTGGGGCGGGATTTCTAATCCGGGAGGCAACCAATACCGTGCTCCTATAGACCCGAACCACCGTCCTAACCACTACCCTGGACCTCCCGGTTTCAACCAAAACCGTAATCAAAATCAGAATAGACCAAACCAAGGTTTTCAAAACCAAGGTAATTTTAATCCAAACAACGGTTTTCAAAATCAAAATCAAAATTTCCAAAACCAAGGAAATTTCAATAGAAACCAAGGTCAGGAAATTTCAACCACAGGTATTTTCATGGCAATATTCAAGGAAATTTCCAAAATCAAGGCCCTAATCCAAACAATAGAGGCGAAATTTTCTGTGCAAACTCAAGCAATTGTTCCAACTGGACCATCATTTGATGAGTTGTTGAAGCAATTCATGAAATCCCAAGAGGAAATGAACAGTTGTTGGTTAGCAGTTTGACATTAAGAAGTCTTTAAATGATCGACCCTCGGGCTCAGGTACTTTACTTAGCAACACGATCGCTAATCCGAGGCGTGCAGGCGATCACAACCGAAGTGGTGCCATATGATGAACCCGCTATTCCTACTACCTCTTCTTTTTCTCTCCCAAAGGTAGTGGAAAGTGAACTGAACTGGCGACAAAGGACCAAGTGAAACCTACTAGCTCACAAAGTACAGCACATGTCCATCCTCAAGTTGTCCCGAAACCCAAACCAAACCGGGAGTTGTTTTGAACCTCGGTTGAAAACCCAAATCCAAAACTTCTATTCCTTACCCCTCACGTTTAAATGAGCAAAATCTCGCGAAAAGCCGGTCATCAAATGGAAAAATTCTTTCAAATTTTCCAAGAACTACATTTTGACATAAGCTTTGCGGATGCCATCATGTTGATGCCCAAGTTTGCATCAACTCTCAAACACATGTTGAGCAATAAGGAAAAGCTGTTTGAAATGGCTAAGACTCCTTTAAGCGAAGCTGCTTTCAGCGATCTTTGTTAAAAGCTTCGAAAGCGGGAGATCTGGAAAATTTCTTCTCCCTTGTGTTTTCGGGAATGATTGAATGCTTTGCCCTCGCGATCTTGGTGCAAGCATCAATCGATGCCTTATTAGTATGGAAGAAACTTTCTCTTCGAACTTGTTCCTACCGCATGACTCTTGAGCTTGCAGATCGTTCTATCTCGCGTCCTCTTGGCATCGCCGAGGATGTATTTGTGAAAGTAGGAAAGTTCCATTTTCGGTGACTTTGTGGTTGTTGATTTCGATCTCGATCCTCGAGTTCCCTCATTGTTGGACGAGGATTCACGAGAAGGCGTGCTCTCATTGATATATTTGAGCAAGAAATCACGTTACGTGTGGGTAATGAAGCTGTCACCTTTAACCTTGATCAAACTTCGAGTACTCCTCAAATTATGATCTTTGAATCGATTAATCGAGTCGATTTAATTGATATTGCTTCGGTACTACTCGAAGAGTTTCTTGGTTATCTTCATAATTCTGTGAGTGAGGATTCCACCACATCTTCTAAACCAATCATTGCCGACTCTTCCCCCTCTCTCACTCCGTTTGAGGGAGGTGACTTCTTCTGAAGAGATCGATGAGTTTCTTGCTAGTGATGAATCAATTCCGTAGGGAATTGATTGTTTATGATTCGGAGGAGGATATCCTTTATCTTGAACAATTGTTAAATGAAGATCCATTACCTTCACTCCCTCCGAAAGAGATCACAAATGAGGAAATCAAATCGATACAAACATCTACTAAAGAATTTCCCGAGGTTGAACTTAAGGACTTACCTCCTCATCTCGAGTATGCATTCTTGGAGGGTGATGATAAATTACCCGTCATAATTGCTAAAGACTTAAGCGAGGAGGAGAGGCGCTCTCATAAAGGTCTTGAAGTCACACAAGCAAGCAATTGCTTGGAAACTCTCCGACATTAAGGATATCAACCACGAGTTTTGTACTACAAAATCTTAATGGAGGATGACTTCAAACCAGCGATCCAACATCGAGAAGGGTGAATCCTCAGATTCATGAGGTTATCAAACAAGAGGTTCTCAAACTTCTTGATGCCGGTTTAATTACCCTATCTCGATAGTCCTTGGTCATCCATTCATTGCGTTCCAAAAAAGGGTGGCATAACTGTTGTCACAAATGAAGAAAACGAGTTAATTCCAACTCGATTGGTTACGGGATGGCGTGTGTGTATTGACTATCGCAAAGTTAAACGAAGTCACCCGTAAGACCATTTTCCTCTACCCTTCATGGACCGGATGCTTGAGAGATTAGCGAGGGAGAATACTATTGTTTTCTTGATGGTTTCTCGGGTTATTTTCAAATCCCCATTGATCCGCTGGATCAAGAAAAGACATTCACGCCCCATACGGAACTTTTGCCTACTGACGTATGCCTTTTGGCCTATGTAGCGCTCACGCGTTCCAGCGATGTATGATGGCAATTTTCCACGACATGATCAAGGAAACAATGGAGGTGTTTATGGATGACTTCTCGGTCATTGGGGACTCATTTCATACATGTCTCTCCCATTTAGACAAAATGCTAAAACGGTGTGAAGACACCAATCTTTGTCTAAATTGGGAGAAGAGAAACACTTATGGTCAAAGAAGGCATAGTCCTTGGCCATAAGATTTCAAAATGGGATTGAGGTAGATAGAGCAAAAGTTGATGTTATTGCTAAATTGCCTCATCCTACTACCGTCAAAGGTATTAGGAGTTTTCTAGGTCATGTCGGGTTTTATAGTAGATTCATACAAGATTTTTCTAAAATCGCTCGGCCTATGACCCATCTTCTTGAAAAAGATGCTCCTTTTATCTTCTCACTGAGTGCATCGAGCTTTTGAAACACTAAAGAAAAAGCTTACGGAAGCACCCATTCTAGTTGCCCCCGACGGGGATTTACCCTTTGAGCTCATGTGCGATGCAAGTGATTTTGCTATCGGCGCAGTCTTGGGAACGAAAACAAGCATTCAAGCCTATCCACTTCGCCAGTAACAACACTATGATGAAGCTCAAACCCATTACACCACTACTGAGAAAAAGAATATTAGGCTGTGGTGTATGCGTTTGAAAAGTTTCGGCCATACCTCATATTTACCAAATGCGTTGTGTATACGGATCACTCGGCTCTCAAATATCTCTTTGCAAAACCGAGATTGCTCCGTTGGGTTCTCCTCCTACAAGAATTTGATATCATTATACGTTGATAAAAAGAGGAGAACACGGTCTGCGATCATCTATCCCGTCTAGAAAACCCTCACCGGGATGTGTTCGAGAAAAAGGAAATAAACATTTCCTCTCGAAACACTCAATGTGGTTTCTTTTCGTGGAGACTCTTCTACCCCATGGTTTCTGACTTTGCAAATTACCATGCGGGTAACTTTGTGGTGAAAGGGATGTCGTCCCAACAGAAAAACAAATTTTTTAAAGATGTGAAACATTACTACGGGACGACCCCTACTTGTTCAAAATTTGTGCGGATCAAGTCATCCGTGATGTGTGTATGGTCAGGAAGCCAATGACATTCTCAAGGCTTGCCATTGGACCTCTTGGGCATCATAGCCCCAACTACACCGCCAAGAAGGTGTTTGATTCCGGATTCTATTGGCCCACAATTTACAAGGATGCCCACGAATTTTTCAAAACACTGGCGCTTGTCAACGTCACGGGAATATCTCACAAAGAAATGAAATGCCGCAAAGCGCCATTCAAGTGTGTGAGATTTTTGACATCTGGGGCATTGACTTTATGGGTCCATTTCCTTCATCTCGCGGTAATAAATACATACTTGGTGGTTGACTATTTTCAAAATGGGTTGAAGCGAGCTTTGCCTAGCGATGCCCGAGTTGTTGTGAAAATTCTTAAAATCTCTTTTTGCTAGGTTTGGACTGCACGAGCTATAATCATGATATGGCGCATTTCTGCAATGACGGTTTGATAGAGTCATGCAAAAGTATGGTGTAACTCACCGTCTATCTACTGCGTACCACCCCAAACAAGTGGGCAAGTGGAAGTTTCTAACCGAGGGATTAAAAGGATTCGAGATGACTGATGGCGGCAGGTGCCTCTTGGTGGGATAAGCTAGATGGCCTCTGGGCATTCGTCAGCTTATAAAACACCCATCGGGTGTACTCCATACAAGCTTGTATACAGGAAGGCATGTCATCTGCCGGTTGAGCTTGAGCACAAGGCATACTGGGCCTTGAAACATGCCAACCGATATTCAGACATTTGGTGATCACCGGAAAGTTCAAATGAATGAATTAAATGAACTCCGTGATCAAGCATCCGAGAACTCTTTGATCTACAAAGAAAAGACAAAGAAGATTCATGACTCCAAAATCAAAACCGTGTTTTCAACGTCGATGATCGAGTCCTTCTTATCAATTCAAGATTGAAGATTTTCTCGGGAAAACTAAAATCCGTGGTGCGGACCATTCACCATCACTCAAGTATTTCCATATGGAACCATTGAGTTATCTCAACCCGATGGTCCAAATTTTAAAGTGAATGGTCATCGGTTGAAGCATTATTTTGGAGAGGACATTCCTCGTATGGTTGTCCGGATCTACAAACTTCCCATGAACCAATGAATTCGGGATCGAGTCAAGCTAGCGACTCGGGAATCAAAAACAGTAGCATGCCATATGGGTTTTCACCCATATTTCGGACTTCTTTCTACTTTCTACCACCACTAGGTGGGGAGTTCCCCATTTGTATATAAGTTATCAAAAAAAAAAAAAAAAAAAAAAAATTCAAAAATGGCCGTAGTATTTCCCTTTTACATTCTATGTTTCGGCATAACCGCCGGTACTTTGAATATTGAGGGCAATATTCATTTCTAGTGTTGGGGGGAATTCTCACGAATTTTATCATGTAATTATACCACCCAATTCCCCATTTTTGGCCAAAATTTTTTTGAGTAAGTGTTTTCACACTCAGGTCGGATTATCATCCACCATGTCTAATAACCAAAAGGATTGGCTAATCCGGGAGCAAACGGCTCTTGGTAAAGATATCTCAAATCCGTTGACTACGCATTTGTCCAAAATTGTATGGTGTTATTCCTCATATCCTTAAAAGTGAAGAGTTAGCTGCATGGTTTATGGCTTGTGGTAAAGCAGATGGAAAACCATAATGGTAATCACTCACCAAGGTATATTATCTAAGAGTTGGCTAGTCCGAAAGCAAGCACTTCGGTAAAGACAAATTAAATCCGTTGAAAGCTGGTGGTTTGCTCAAAATCATTTGGTTATCAGTGTACCAAGGTTCTTAATTGAACTGAAACATTTGGCTACTCCAGAAGTAATGGCTTTTGGTAAAGAGATGAAATCCATTAATTTTTCTCAAAACATTGCTAGGGACTAGCAATATCTTGAATGGGGGATTGATGAGTGTCAAATACTCATCATTTTTGTACCATTTAAACGCAAAAACATGAAAACTTTCAGAAATGCATCAAATAGATAAAAATATCACAAATAAGTGTTTTATGTGTTTTAAATGCAAAAATATCAAAATCAGTAAAAACGTATCAGTTTGCATAATTGGAGTTTAGTCCCCAAGTTTCAAAAGTTGTCAAAAGCAGTCCCTGGTAAAACAAAATAAAGAAAAATATCATTTCAAGTCCTTAGGAATTCATGAGTTGTCAAAATTGGTCCTTGAGATTTAAATTTGCAAAATTACAACTTGGTCCTAAACTTTGAAAATTGTCATAAATAGTCCTTGGAAGTTTGAAAATGTCTATTTTAGTCCTTGTACTATTGAAGTTTGTCATTTTTGGTCCCTTGAAACAACTTTGTGAAATTGGCAGAAATGGTCCTTCAAATTTTAGAAATTGCAAGTTTAGTCCTTGTATTAAAAAACCTTGACCCTTTGGATATTTGATCCCCTTAATATCCCTTTGGACCCCTTCCTTTTTGACCCCCTTCATTTTAAACCCACGGTTTGAATAAAAACATACTCACGGGTTCCTCTCCATCATCATCCTACACTGCCTGCAACTCCTTTCACACTCCATCATCATCACATTCCGACCCTCCAAACACCCCAAGCCAAGATGCATTAAATACTTCCTTCCTGTCCAAGCTATCGAGAACCCGGCATATATACACTTTCCGTATTCAATGGCCAATATAACCTCAAGCGATCCATGGTGAGATTATGAGTGGGAATTGATCGAGAGAGAGAGAGAAAGACATTTGGTGTATAAATAAAGGAAGAAGAGAAGCAAGAAAGAGTAGTACTTAGTTTTATTTTCAAAATGTATGTCGTTTTAAGCTTTTTATGTCTTAAATAGATTCTAAATTGTAATTTCCAGCTTAAGTGTATCAAACTAAGCTATTTCATTGTATTAAAACCATTTTCAAGCATCAATTCAAGTTGCATTATCATTTCATGTTTACATGTTTCGCGTTTGCAAATTCAGTTTCAAATTCTTATGTCCAAGCTTCAATAGCTTATTTTAAGCTCAAATTAGCTTATTAAGGCTCCTTATAGCTTTTGGTAAGCTTATCACTTAATTTCAAGCAACTTTGATATCGGTCGAAAGTCAACCGGGCTCAAATGGAAATGGAAATGAATGTGGGTTGATGCAGAGCATGGATTTGGGTTGATATTGAGTTAGGTTATGGTTTAGAATAGGGTAGTGATCCTTGTATTCTTTGGCAAGCCATTGGCTAGGACAAATGTAAGTCATTTAAAGATTCATTGCATAATCGTATACGTGGTTTAGATTAGTTTCTATCTGTTGATTAAGTTGTTATTAGATCGGTTAGATTCGGTTTAAATGTCGCACAAGCTAGTTCAGTAGTGGGTTTCGTTTAAATTGCAAATCAGTCATATAAGTGTTGTTTGGATTGCCTGGCAAAGCGTGTTTGAGGTTTTTTCAGTAGTTAAGACTTGTTGTTTTAGGCTTGTGTAGCTCAATTGTACTCATTATAGTCATAACATTGTGTTTGCACACTCTCAAAGTCAAAATCATCAAGAGCGTCTTAAATTCTTAGCGTTTGAGCTTTTGAAAATCAAAAGCTTGAATTATGTTTAGAAATCAGTAGAGTAACTTAATTTAGCTTTACTTTAGCTTAAAACATCATATTCAGTTGGCAAATTAAGATCAAAGTTCATTAAAGTCAAAATCTTAAAATCTGCTTCAAAAGTCAAAAGTGAAAAACCAGTTTTACCCACCTAAGTTGATTTTTAATTGATTCATTTCTGGATCAAATTCATTATAACTTTGGGTTTATAAACTTCAGTTGGTCTAGTTTCTTAATATAATTTTAGTTGAATTTTATTAATTTTCTAAAAGCTCCAAATGAGCTTGTCAATTTGATCAAATATGCCTGTGTGAGCATAGTCTGTATCTTGAGTTCATAAGTTCTTGCAGAGCTTGTCAAAAGCTCATAAGAGCTTGTCCAGGGCTCACATTTGGTTTACAATCACCTAGCCAGGTCTAGTTTAGGTTCCAATATCTGGTTTTGATTTCCAGCTTATTGGGTAGCTTATTCTTAAGCTACAAAGTAGTAGGCTAAAACTGTTTTTAGCACTTGAGTTAAAAACATCAAATCTTTGTAGTCAGCATTTTAGAAGTTTAGGATAGAGGTAATTAGTTGCTTTTGAGTGTTTTTAGCATATTATAGGTTCTGTGTTAGTTTGGTGCTTATTTGTGGCTTTTGGCTTATCTTGAGTGCTTATTTATAAGCAATCTCCCTGCAAACTCATATTCCTTCACACAAGCCCCTGTTTTTATATTTTTTTCAGATTCATAATATTATTTTAGACTTTTCTTGAATTTTTCATATTTTTCCAGTACTGTTTGCTATTTTTCTTCATTTAAAACAGTTTTTAGGCCTTTTTAATTAGCATTTAATACAATTAAATCATAAAAGTTTCAAAAAAATAAGTTTTCATTTTTCCTAGGTTAAGATAAATATAAAAAGTCAAAAAAGTATTTTTCCAGATTTTTCATAGTTAAATTTGTAATTTTTAGCAATTTAAGTAGTTTTAAATAGCTTTTAATTAATAGAAAATAGAAAAATAATCAGAAAAATACAAAATTAGTTTTGAAAATTCTCTTTAGTTATTTTAGATTTTTTAAAGTCATAATTTCATTTTTCTAGCTTTATTTCATATTTTCTTGTATTTTAGGCTATTATTAAATAGTTAAAAATAGTTTTTAATTAATAACAATTAGATAAATAGTTTTAAAAATAATTTTCTTTTTCTAAAAATTTTCTCTTATTATTAGGTTTGTAAAAATTTCATTTTTATATTTTTAGGATTAATATTGTTTCATTTTCACATTTTCTTGTACGTCGTAGTTTTAATTTAAGTTTTATAAAAGAAAAATCAAAAACATCATTTGCAAATAGTGATAGCGTTTATTTAATATAGTTTATCTTTTTAATTTTCTTTAATTTGCATTTAAGCCCCGTAATTTATAAACTTTTCTTTAAGTATAATCATCATATCTCTTTTCAAATTCCCGATCACTACTTCGTTTGATTATTCTGACGCTCGTTGGGACATAACGACTTGGGAAACACTATACTCTCCTGGACTTCATTGCATTGGTGTCTAAACTGTTTTAAGTTTCTTACGGTTGGCCATTCACAAGTGGTACGTGAGATAACTTGACGGTTTGCCACCAATCAATTATCTATTCTTCCTCAAGCGGGCCTACCATCCCCATACTGGTATGTAGTACCTTTAAAGGCTAAAGCAAAACAACTAGATAAAATGTGCTAGTTTGCCTTTTACCAATTTTTGCGGTAATTAGTCTAGCTTCTAATCTGGTAACTCATATAGATGTTTTCCAGTTAACCAACATTCATGTTGTTGGATTCATTCACCAAATGAGGATAATGAAATCTTTATGGAAATAAAGTGCAATTCATTGCTAAGAGTTACATTAAATTTGACAATTCAATGTTCCTATTATACCTTTCTCATTCATGAAAATGAATAGGATTGAGTCTCATGCTTCTCCGTGGAAAAGGACTTCGTTTGTCTTTTCGGTAAATTATTCTCGATCAAACATTTGTTTGAAGCGGAATAGATCAATTTCTTGATCAAAGACTAAACCTCGTTTACGGTTAAATGTTGCATTTATACATTCAAAAGATTACAAAATTTTTTAGTATTTCGATAATTTTCCTTTTTCAATAAACAATTAAATACCCAAGGTTCATATTCATATAACCAATTAATATTTATTGAAAACTAGGATACAAATTGTCATAATCTCATCACGTCAGTTGATCTGCTAGTAATGAACCTTATACAAAGTGGTAGAGCTTTTGCTCAATTGCCAATTTCAATTGCAATTCCTAGATTTATGGGATTTACATATAGCCAATTTCAATTGCCATGTAAACATGTTTTATCCCATCTTATGCCTTGAGTTGCCAGTTCTCACTGCCTAACTCAATTAAGTTGTCCAACTTAAGAAACTGCAAAATCGTCCATGCCCGTTCTCACGACACGTGGACATTTTACCCTTTGATTAAGATCTAAGTCACGTTCTCACGCAAATAGAAAGTAATCTTAGGTGTTTCCGTTTCGTTGGATGGCATATAACTTAAATTAAAGGGTAATAGTTTTGATGTTAAATCAAATATGTACAAAGATGTCATGCATTCATCTTTGTAGCATAGTTTTTTATTTAAAACATTTATATCTTGTTTTAATGTATAAGCTTTTCATCATCAAACTTTAATTTGAGGTATTGGTTTCACCAATCAAGGAATTTAGTGTTAATTATCATCCATTATACCGTACTTTTGCATAAGTGTAAACACTTAGTGTTTCGGATAATTAAGCCGAAAGTGGCATGGAATTAAAACTTATTCGCCCTTAAGATGAGCTTGCACATTTAATGGCTTACTAAGTAGCTCCACTCGAACTACAGGAGAGGGACAGGTAGCTAAAACACAACCTTAGACATCATTTCAGTGTGACTGTGCGCACTTCTTTAAACCCCTTTTATTAGTTCATTCTCATGGGTGAGCCTTTCAGACCATTTGTACCAAAGTCATCAATCAATTAAACGATTATGATTACTATGCTTATAAAATACATGTTTCACCATTGTTTAGGTCAGTTTATTTTTCTTGTAAAAATACCCTTGTTACAAAACACAAACAAGCAAGTATTTATAAAAAATAAACAATGAATGCATAACAAATAAAAGTCATGCATATCAAATAGCCACATGCAAACGGTTTTGATAAATCCTATTAATAATTAATTCTGAATCTGTCAATATGCATATATTTAATTAAGACTTTCACCCGTTTTCATCTATGTACAAAGTGAGCCACATGCATCGATTCATCGATTGCGTAAGTCAAAATTAAATATATACCACATAGCACATAATAGATTAAATTAATAATTATTGAGGTCTTCCCCAATTTAAGATCTATCATTATTTAATGTATATCACTTAAAACATGAAAGATATACAATAAAAAACAGATCCATGATAAAACATGGAGATAATTATCATGGATATAAATTACACTTAACAATTAATGCAATTAAAACAGAGTTACGCATATACACATAAAGTTGCATGCATCTTAGGGTTTTAATCCAATTAAAACAATAGTTTACAAAACCCTAATTAGGGCACCAAAAAACGCCCCCCCAAAATTAGGGTTTAGGTTTTGCAAACCCTAGATCTAAGCATACAAATAATAACACATTCATGTTTATTTTAATTATGTGTTTCAGTAATTAATTACTTGTTATACAAGGCTCGTGATCTTGCATTGAGTTTATTGTATGTTGAGTTTATAATATATATAACATACAATAAACATGTAAACATCAAGTCTGTACAGAGGAAGACTAAAGATCATAACAAATAAATTAATTAACAGTATAAGTAGCGTACATCTGCGAATGTCAGATCTCTTGAGCAAACCAAACAAGTGGTTTAGAGAGTTGTCCCTTACCTTTCTACAACTCAAACCAAAAGGTGTAAGAATAATGTCTTACTACTACGCGTTAACTACGAATTAACCAACGAATCAAGCGATTGCTAGAATCTAACTAGTCCTCGTTTAAGAAAAGCGAAACCAAACTCCCTTACAAATGGGGTGTTCGGCGAAATAGGGACAAGAGAGGAGGAGATCTAGGGTTAATTCATGCACAAGTGTATGAAACCCAGAATCTAACCTCTTTATATCTTAGTAGGGAAACTTTGGGAACAAGTTAGGTATTGGGTTGAAACCCATTACCCTTGGCCGGCCATAGGACAAGCCCAAGGAAAACCAAACTTTTCATTTCAAGTTTTTCCATTACTAGTCCTTCTCTTTTCATTTTAACGGTCGTTAGTCATTTTTCAGTCAAATACTTAACGATGCGTTAACGGACTTAATGTGCAATAATTAATCGTAAGCATAAACATTAATTATTAACTTTAATTCTCATTCGCTAATGTGTGCAATCCCGTGGTCACGAGTTCGAATCCGAACATTCACATGTTTGTAAATATATACATTTCCAACATTACTTTCATGTTGGATTAAAGGTCAGACAAGCTTTCTTAGGCAAGATAGGAGCTTATGGTACATTGTGTGCGTTAACTATCAAAAGTCTCTGGAAGCTTATCTCAGACCTCAGTTGGATCGTCAAATGCCCCTCATGTCACCATGAATCTGAAGTCGAAGCAATGTGGGTGTCAATTTTGAGTTCTAAACTATTATATATACTATTAATACATCCACATGAGTTTATTATAGCTAATGATAACTTGTGAATTTATTGACAGTTCAAGAAGGACCATACTTATACATGATGGAGGTGCAAGTCTTTCTGCGACAATATGCTCATCTGATGCCGAGTAACTAATGCCATTTACTGCTAGTCAGCTTAAAGAAGCAGATGAATTCGTAAGTTCAAGTTTAAATGCATAGGGAATTATTGGTTTTATGATTATCATAGTGGGAAATTAACACTTACTTGCACGATATTTGAGAATTTAAGTCTACAACCAATATAATGCACTTTCAGCTGAGAGGTTTACCTTATAATGCAAAGCAGTATACATTCCTTTTAGAATTGCTAATTTCCCTACTTGAAGCTTAATTTTGTTACACCTTTGTTCAGTCTTAAGTAGTGCTAAGCATAGTGTTGTGATTTATCAGTATCCTTAATACAATTACAGATTTTATTGATCCAAAATAGAAAATGAGTTGTTGCTTTGACCTCCAACTAAAAGGAACCTGGTAATAAATGTTTATTTAAAAAGTTGTATCTTGATTTATAGCTACGAGCTACCTTCTGATGCTACATTTCATCAAATCAAGAGCATGAAATTGTTGGTTTTTGGAGCGCCATGAGTAATTAGTGGTGTCAATAGGGTTAAGGCTTATAGGGTTGGGTTAAATTGGGTCGAAACAGCTTATCGGGTTAGTTTGACTCGAACCCAATAACCCGATATTTTTATAAGGTCGGGACTCGGGTTAGGGTTGAGTTATTTATCTTATCGGGTCAACCCGACAAGACCCAAAAAATATTACGTAACCTAAGCTACTACCCAAAATACCTTTACCCATTAACTAAGCTTTATTTTTTTGAAGCCAAAGGCCTTTATATTACTGTGTCACAGTAGCAAAAATAAACTCTGCTTATTGCTTTCTGATCAATCTGCTGATATATACATATTGTAAACAGAAGTAACATGCTTGATTCTTCCATCTGTTATATTATTACTTTATTAAAATTTGTAGACAAAAGTCTACATTTACGTACTACTAAGTGATGAATAATATGCGCTATACCATGAAAACAAATGGTAAACTGTGTGTCATTAAGAATTGCTACAATTGTATATTTAGTTACTCATGCCTACTATCATTTTGTACATGAACAAATGGGTCAAATTGGTTGCTGCATTATGCTCGTCCATGCATTGAGGAGGTTTAGTACTTAAGTACATCTAGAGATTAGAAACTAGACAAGCGTACCATGATGTAACGATTATGAATTATTAAAAAGGATCATCTCTGTTTGTTATTCTTTAAAAGTTGCTTCCACTGCACTACTATAATTCTTGAGTGACAATTATTTTTCAAACTTCTTGTTTCATAGGGCAGTTAATATAATTCTTGACCCTTCAGTACTTTGTTTTGCTTGGTGCTTATAGTGATATTGGTCTATTGTAGTAAGTCTAAATACGGTTTTAAAATATAAAAAGTATCAATACTAAGATTTGCATTTCGCTATTTCTTTCTGGTTGCCATATGTAAATTCCATGACAAGGCCACGTTAAGCAAATATTACCTGGATGGATTCGTGAGATAACGACTTGACCAAGTAAATAATATAGCTTTGAATTTCGTACTTTTAGTCTTGGTATATTAGATCTTAGAGTTAATTGCATTTTTGCTCCCTGTGGTATGACCAAATTGCAGGTTTGGTCCCTAAAACTTTGAAAGTACAATGATAGTCCCCATTTTGAAGTTTGGATTGCAACTTTGGTCCTTCGATAAAGTAAAATGACTAAAATACCCTTTTATCTTATTCAGAGAATACTGAAGATAATGGTCATTTCACCAGATTAAAGGCCAAAATCCGGCACAAAATGGGACTATACTGCACAAAGTTTTAGGGACCAAACTGTTAACCATACAAAGGACAAAAATGCAATTAACTCTAGATCTTATTATAGCTTCATGATTATCGTTTTCAATGCTTCCATTTCCATCAGATACCTTTCTGTAACCTCTTAAATCTTTGTTATTTTCTTTTCTGGTTTGAACATTTACCAAACTTCAGTTTTAATATTCGCTCAATGTTTATGGGCCACATAGCCAAGCATGCGCATATGTGTCCAACCCGACCCGATAACACCCCTATGAGTACTGTACCGAAGTTGAAATTGACCATTTTTGAAGAATATTTTCATGTTAATTGGTTGGTTTAGTAACATGAAAATATTTCATTAATAGGATTTAAGATCATTTGAGGACAAAAGATTATTTACATACCAAGAGATCAATCTCCACCCTCCATTTTTATTTGATCTAATGGATGAGATTAATCCCAACAATTTAAAAACCTATTTTCATCATTTTTTTTCAAATATTAATATCTTTCAAACCGTTAATCGTTAAACAAAAACAAAAATATACTATTACGACGAGTATTTAATTATATTTTTATATATAAGCACTTTGATATACTTTCGACAAAATTTTTATTTTCGTAATTTTCACGTTTTTTTTTTAAAGTTTTTCGTTTTTTACGTTCTTGAAATTTGCATTGAAAAATCATATATGATAAAGCACTAATTTGAATATCACATGTGATATTAGTGTAATATCATATATGATATGTAATAACATGTGTGATATTAGTGTAATTTCACATATGATATTACATATAATATCACATGTGATATTACATATCATATATGATTTAACACTAATATCACATGTGATATTCATTTTAGTGTTTTATCATATATGATTTTCGTAAATTAATAACGTAAAAAAAAATAACGAAAAAGCGTGAAAAACGAGTTTTTTTTCTTTTTCAAAGTATATCAAAGTCGTCATGAAAGAGATAATTATCTTCGTCATGATAAATATTTTCACTTAACGATTAACGGTTTAAGAGATATTTAAATTATAAAAATATGTGAAATAATAAAATGTTTTTAATCTCAGCCATTGATTTCTTTTTAGATAGATGATGGAGATGAGTCCCTTGGTATGTGAGAAAAGTTTGGTATGTAAAATAACTCTCCTCCATTATTAGAGCCGCAACTATTGTGATACATGAAATATAAGATCAGCAATACATAAGTTGTTAAGTGGAGCATGTTGATCATTAAAGCTTGAGATAAGGTGTTTTAGAAGCCTGCACTCTTTGGCACTAGAATATATATTTATATCTGGCATCGAAAGTTGAGATTCTGCAAGTATTCATATTAAAGCGATTTTATCATATTAGCATCAGTACTTATGTCTTAACAGTTGTAATCTTTACATTTTACTATAGAACATAAATATCGGCTACAAAGAGTAATACAGTGTAGTAATCTTTAGTTATATGTTCAGATTGACATTCATAAAGAAAGTCATTGCCATAATAAGCAAATACCTATCCAAAAACTTCACGACCAAAAGTATTCGTTTCAAACTTGACCTCCAGAGTAGTATCTATTGCGTCCCAGTATCTATTACATTCTATTAAATGTGTAGATCCACCCTAACCTACAAAAGAAAGATGACCGTACGCACCATTGGATTTCTTGTCCAAAAAATCCGAGAGGTCTATTTCTATCTTATGATTACAAAGGTGAAAACAAGCATTCTTCTTCTTAGTAAGATACAGTTCCATACAAATTTCAATGGGAGGAGACTGGAACCAAATGATGGGAACTGGGATTTCCAAGGTAGACTAGTCGATTGTCAATCATGTTTATGGAATTACACCAATCATTGTTGAACAAAGCGTGAGGCTAGCTAAAAAGTGAGACCCTCAATGTGATAGTAGCCCATACTTATCCGATACTAATATGAGCCCAAACAACTTCCCGTTACCTGAAATGTGTTACAGGAGTGGTAAGAAACGAAAATAGCTCAAACCAAGAATTTTTGGGTGGATCCCTGATAAAAATCAAAACAACAACCACATATTAAGAACAAAAAATTTAACAAAAAATCCGCAATTAGATATAGAGCGAGGACTGGCTTTCAACAGTTGTCTAGCACTAAGTTATGCAAAGTTCTCTGTCGTGTATACAGTAGACATTGAAACAAACATGTGCAATACAAGCTTATAAATGCAGATTAGGGGAGTAAAAAAATGCAGATTAGGGGAGTGAAAATGAATCTCTAAGGGGGGAGGGAGTGGAAGTTTTGAAGCTACACAGGGTCTTGGCGTCCACCTCTATCCAATAAAACCTTCCAACTCAAAATACCCCAATCTTCACAACATTCTTGCTGCTGAGTGGGAATTGTACCTGAAAATTGCATTTCATTTTTTTTTTTTTAAATACATAAAATCACTGATATTTAAAATAAAAGCATCAATTTCATTAAAAAAAAAAACATTACATATCTTAAAAACTACAACAAAATTGAAACTACAACTTAAAAAAAAAAATACATAAGTTGAAATTAAAATTACTGAAACTACAATTTAAAAATTATGGCCGATCCGTGTTTGGCGCAAGTTCAGCGTTTGGGTAAGAATTAATTCCAACATAGCGGGATCGCGAATGTGATCATCGCGGCTCCAAAACCAACTCCCGTTGTGCATTCTTGAACTGCCCCAGGTTGTGTAGCCAACAATGTTTTCGCCATCTCGCGTTTTCTTCCAAATATTGTGTCTTCTTTGAGTGTGCTGCGTTGATTTCATCATAGCAGCTTGAGATAGACGAGGAGGATCACGACTTGCTTCTTCTTCATTTTCTTGATTCATTGGAGGGGTGGTCTTCGTTCATGTCGGGAATGGTGTTGCTTTGCCGCGTCATACTCCCAGACCTCCTTTTGAAGAATTGCTTGCGGCAGGCAATATCTTGAAAACATTCTTACTCCGTCCATTTCCATACTTTCACGACAACTCCGCCCGGTATGAAGAAAATGTTTTTTTCTTTACGTGTAGAAATCCATTTCAACTTGCCCATGCGTCCAAGTCGTTGCATTACACTAGCCTTTGCGTTTCTACATTATATACAAAATAATTTAATTGTAAATAAAAGCTGGGATTACATAAAATAAAAAGTATAGCTAAAAACAAAATAATGTAATTGTAAAAATAAAGTATAGAGTATGTACTTGGAGGTAGTAGCCGTTGAAAATACCGTGGCGTGTTCATTGTTCTCCACTTGGTATTCAACGCATGAAATGTTCGGGAACTCGAACCCACAGTTGCCTCGTAATGCTCGAGAATCCGTTTCCAAAAGCGTCGGACTTTTGTTCATTCCGAAACACCACAAGTGGAGATTTGAACCCATGCTTTCATAGCGCCTCCTCTTGTCTTGTCCAAACTACGGGGCCTCCTAAAGCTTTTCTTCCTCTAGGATCGACTTCTTGAACTTCCTCATCTTCGTCTTCTTCATTTGGTAGTGGTTGTGTTTGGGTGCATTACTCGTCTTCACTAAGGTTTTGAGCAGGGAAAACTCGCTTGTGCGAGTGATGTTGTAGTGTTGTGGATTGATTGAGGAGGACCCATATTATATGGGAAAAATTAATTGAGGGTGATGGGGTGGTTGAGAATAATTGGCTAAATTTGTTTGGTTGATTCAGAGATGGTTGGAAGCCTTGTATGGTGAGTTTTAAAGCTCTCTTTGGATCCATGGATTTAGTGTTTTGAAAGATTATTGTGTGTTGTGGGTTATTATTTTGAAAATAGAAGTGAAATATTAGTTTAAATAGGAATTTTTTTTTTTATTTGGGTTTTAGCCGTTGTTAAACAGCTCTTTGATACAAGCGGTCGAATTTTAACGTTCTCAAGCGGCTTCGGGCTCATAAAACAACTCGCAGGAACAGAGTGGGGCGGGCGGTGTTGCTTCGGGTTCATGAACCCGCTGCCCAACCCGATGCCCACTCCGTTAGGCCTAAGGAGTACCTTTCCAAAACAAAGTCTACATTATAATCTATATTCCCTCATAGCATTATTATGTAGCTGAGAGCATAAAGTGACTGGTCAGTGGTCATATTACATGTCAATAATCATTCTGCTACATCATCTCTCTTATGAAAAATACAATAATTAATCATCCTACATAAACCAACTTTCGCAATAACTAAATTATGTTGATTCAATTCTAACTCAATACATATAGACCCAACCCCAAAGCAAAGACATAATTCCTTATTCTTATCAATGAAGGTATATTTAACTACTTTATTAAAGTCCATGATGAGCCACAATTTTATGTCTAACCATACCTTTGATTTATTCCAAAATAGAGAAATTTTATGTAACCCTTTTCAAAAATAAGTTACAGAATCTTATTTTGCACATACATGACACAAAACCATCTTTTAATGACATGTTTTGTCTTATTAATATCAAAACAATAACAGGAAGAATGACCAAGTAACTAACCATATTATGAAGGTAGTATAACCCACCAATACCACTTTTATCAAGATGAAAAGAGCGGCATGCCAAAATAGTTGATGACTATAGTCCATAAGACCATAACCTTATTTTATGTTGAATTTCGAGTTGAATCTTGCTTAGGAATAGAAGATAATGTTGGTGGTGATGGACTGATGGTGGTGACTGGTTGTATATAGAAGGGTGGTTTTGTTTTGTATATAAAGAGAAGATAGAAGTGTTTACCCGATGGTAACTTGTGTTTGTTTGTGAATATGTGTGTTTGTTTAAGAATGATCTTGGTCGTTCGTTTGAATGAAGGGCTAAGATTTCATTGGGTTTTATGTTAGGATTCCGTGACAAAGCTAAAATGCTTTCTGCAGATTTAAAAATCATAGATATACTACATTACACTATGGCAGTATGCCACAATGGCCATGCATATATTCCCATGTACTTTGATCCAGATAACCATCCCTGGAAAAAGGTTAAATCGATATCAGAAGCTAAGATAAAGTCAAGAGAAATCACGAAAAAGGCACTTTTTCTCTAACTTTCAATATATGGTGAAAGCTAAAGATACGCATGGTTTTTCAAAACAGATGATGTACGATAAACAAAATTAAATTAATACCTTGAAAATCACAATTTAGACAATATCGTAATATGACCCCGTGCTAGTAGGTTCCGTCACAAATTTGAAAAATGGCGAAATGGTCAGCTGTGAACTGCGTTGAAACTTTCACGGATCATCCCATGACTTTTATTTGGTAAAAAAGTTTCATAATAGTCCTTATTGTCATTGACTTTCATATTTAGTCCGTTTTTAGGTTTTCATCAGTTTTCTTCACGTTTGTCCGTTTTTCTACGTTTTTATCGGCTTCCATAGTTTTTATCCGTTTTAGGGTTTGTATACTTTCTTCGTTTTCTTGGCGTTTTCAGGATTTTTAGTTGTTTTAAATTACGTTTCATCTGTTTTATCCGTTTTCATAGTTTTGTCTATTTTCCTTCGTTTTTGCCGTTTTTCATCCGTTTTGTCAGTTTTCTTACGTTTTTATGGTTTTATCCGTTTTTCTTAGATTTTGTCCGGTTTTATCCAGTTTTCTTCACGGTTTTGTCTATTTTCCTCGTTTTTGTTCTTTTTTGCATTTTTGTCATTTTTTCTTACATTTTGTACATTTTTCTTACGTTTTTGTACTATTTCAACATATTAAAATTTTAAATAAAATTGAAAAAGATAAAAATTTTAAAAAATTCGAAAAAAAGATTTCAAAAAATTGATTTTTGGCAATTGAAAAAAAAATATTCGAAAAAAATTTGAAAAAAAATTCAAAAAAAAAATTGCAAAATAAAAAAATCGCAAATACTTATTTTTTTTCCAAAGTATTTTTTCGAATCTTTGAATATTTATTTTTTAAATTAAAAAATCACTGATAAAAATTTCACAAAAAATATTTTTTAATTTTTTTTTAAAAAGATCTTAAAAGAAATTTTTAAAATTTTTTCCAAATTTTCAATATGTTTAAATACTT
>OU343221.1:137782248-137817766 GCA_910596185.1 Chrysanthemum makinoi | reverse complement strand
CCCAACTTTGTCCACTATTGCAGAGCGCCGGATGCCTATAGGCCATGGTTTATGCTTTGCACTTACTACGCTAGATCCAAGGAAGTGGTAGACGATTCTGGGGGTTGTTCAATCGCTACCGGAGCGTGGTAAGGCCGGCTGCGGAAAACTTCATGAGGGGGTCCGCTAAATGCTTTTGGAGTAGTGTGCTCGGGTATAATGCTGGTATGGCAATGAGTTGGTGTCTCGCCATGGAGCCGTTGAAGTCTCTAGAGTTTCCAATGATTTAATTGAGCGACCAAGACTATCCGATTGGGGTAATAATGGAGGGGTTGACTTTGGCAAGGCACCTTTCGAGGATGCAGAGGCTAATCCGGATTTTGAAGCCAAACGAATCTCGCTGCGTACCTGCTTTTGTTTGCCCTCGTGATATCTTGAACCCGCTTATGCTGGAGAAAGAAGTTCCGTTGAAGGTGTCCTCGGAAGCTCATGCCACCGTGCTCGCTAAGAAGCGGTGTCATGGTAAAGCCATTTTGTGTGGTGTTGGCGCCGCGACATCTCCCTCGCTCCGACGGGTGCCCTGAATGTCGCCAAGTGATTCTCATCAAGATTCTGATTTGTTAAAGAGTTTGAACGAGATTAAGGAGTCGAAAACCGCTGTGAGGTGGCTCTCCCCTGAGGCCGCTGTAATAGTTGGTAGGTTTATGTATTGTAAAGTAACAAACCTTTTGGAATAACTCGTGGTTATCTAGTGAAAATATCTCTTGTTGAGCTCATGTATAAAAGTTGTAATATAATCGGTGACTAAATGTAGCGATGGCATAGTCGTGTATGTGGTGATATGCGCCGTACTTTAAATATCACTTTAAGGAATCAAGTATTTTAATTCCAAGGTTGTTAAACGCAGACGATAAGTGCGTTGTTATGCTTCCGTCGAGGTGTGTACAAAACTTATTCCAACGCCTTGATAATAAGGTGTTTAACAGGATGATGTAATCCAGTTGTTGATGGTTTGCAACCCTCTTACTTAACAAGTTATTTAGTAGGTGAACTTATCCTTTTACCATCGTGGGTTTGTAATGGTGCATGCACCATCATGTGGCAAGAAATAAAAGGTTGTTAAGACATAGCGATATGGAAATAACAAATATGCCGCGGAGTTAGCTAGAAACCAGGGCGCTTTATTGATACTCGCAAGTTTTTATAATAAGTAAACAAGACAATTATTCTAAGCAAAAGGGAAGAAAAAGCAAAATGCATAGATGTTGACAAAACGGAAGTAGAGCCGCCTGCTCGCTAGGCCATAGCCATTTCTATAGATAGCACCTCTTGAGGTTGCAGATGTTCCATGTGCGTAACACGAACATCCAAGCCTCGAGTTTGTACCGCTGTTCTAGTGCTCGGTAACCTCATAGGTCCTTCCCACTTTGGTCCAAGCTTACTGTGTCTCGCCGTGGCTCGCGTCATTGGCGCAGTAGACAAAATCACTGTCTGAATGAAACATTTCGCACTTTAGCATCATAGTATCCTTTCATCCTTGACTTTGATTTTGCTTCCCGTGATAGCCGCTAGCGGTTCGCGCCTTTCTTCCAGCCAGATCTAAGTCGATGCGCCTATCGTCATCATTGGTTGCCACGCTGGATTTCAAAGCAGGGATAGTTGGCATGCCGTATCTCTCCGGTATGACCGCTTCGTCCCATATACTAAAGAGAAGGGAGTGTCGCCAGGCCGGTCCGATTGAGGTGCGCGCCTACAAGACATGTGATAATTCTTTCTACCCATCTTCCTTTGTGCTTTCTAGGCGTGCCTTAATTCCTTCAACACCCAAGCTTCTATTCGCCGTCCACTAGGCCATTGGTTTGTGGATGCTTAACCGACGCCAGGTGTTGTGTTATGTTAAGCTTCACACCAGCCCCAAAGGGTTATCACAGAATTGTTTCCGCTTGTCCGATGATTTCCGTGGAGGCCAAAGCGGCATACAATGTTTTCCCATACCGGCGCCACCGCTGCCGCGATTGTTACCACGCTTTCGCCGATCCATTTCGTGAAGTAATCTGGCGGCTACTGAGAAATTTTAGTCCACCGCTGCGATAGGAAAAGGGCCCGCTGGCGTCAATACCCCACTTGTAAAATGGCCATGGTGAAGTTATTGGGGTTAGCATGGCCGCTGCTGGCGTGATCGTCTATGAACTTGGCAATCGCTTGCACTTCCTTATTAGGGTCCGTGCATCACGGTGCATGGTGGTCGCCAAGAGTATCCCGACGCATGGCGCGTGCCTACAACGGACCGTGGTCCCAGTGCATACTGCATGAACCTTCATGGATTTCAAGCGACGTAATTTGCTTGCAAAGGCCGATTCGCGCCCAAAACCGCCAAGTTATCTCACAAGCCGCTCCACTTGTGAATGGCCAACCGAACAAACTTAAAACAGCTTAGAAGCAAATGCAATGAAGATCGAGAGTATAGTGTTTCCCAGTCGTTAAGTCCCAGCGAGCCGCAAGCGAGAATAATCAAACGTGAAAGCATCGGAGATTTGAACTAAGAGTTGGAATGATTATAACTACGTAAAAGTATATAAAACTAGGGGCTTAAATGCAAATTAAAAAAAATTAAAAAGATAAACTATATTAAATAAACGCTGTCACTAATTTTAAAACCGATGTTTTTGATTTTTCTTTTATAAAACTTAAATTAAAAACTACGCGACGAACAAAGGAAAATGTAAAATTTAAACAATATAAATCCTAAAAATATGAAAATGACATTTTTACAACCCTAATGATAAAAGAAAATTTATAGAAAAAATAAAATTATTTTTATAACTAATTATCTAATTATTATTAATTAAAAACTATTTTTAACTATTTAATTATAGCCTAAAATACAAGAAAATATGAAATAAAGCTAGAAAAATAAAATTTTAACTTGGAAAAATCTAAAATAACAAAAGAGAATTTTTAAAACTATTTTTGTATTTTTCTGAATATTTTTCTATTTTCTAGGAATTAAAATCTATTTAAAACTACTTAAATTACTAAAAATACAAATTTAACTAAGAAAAATCTGAAAAAATATTTTTTTGTCTTTTTATATTTATCTTAACTTAAGAAAAATGAAAAATTATTTTTTTGAAACTTTTCTGAATTATTTGTATTAAATGCTAATTAAAAAGGCCTAAAAACTGTTTCAAATTAAGAAAAATAGCAAACTGTCCTAGAAAAATATGAAAAATTCAGGAAAAGTCTAATTTAATATAATGAATCTAAGAAAAATAGAAAAACATGGGCTTGTGTGAAGGAAAATGAAATCAAGAAAAGTGCTTATAAATAAGCACTTATAAATAAGCTAATGGTACAAACTGGGGACCAAACTGATACAGAGGCTACAATATGTTAAAACTACTTAAAAACAACTCATTACAGCTATCCTAAACCTCTATTGTGCTAATCGCTATGATCTTGATGATTTGAGAATGTGCTAAAATCAGTTTTGGCTACTAAGTTTAAGCTTAAGAATAAGTCACCCAATAAGCTAAAAACCAAAACCAAAAGTTGGAACTAGGAGGAGACCTGGCTGAGAACTAGTAAACCAAAAATGAGACCAAGAGAAGCTCAATTGGCTCTGTAAGCAAGGCTGCACAAATCAACAAAACCCTGCAGTTCAGCTTCGAGTGCACAGGGCATATAAGCCCATTTTGACAAGCCGTGAGCTTATAAAAATTTGACAAAATTCTACAAAAATGAGATTAAGAAATTAGACCAAGTGAAGTTTTTAAACCCACAGTTACACTTGATTTGACCCAGAAATGAGCTCAGGAAAATTCACCCTGGGCTGAAAACCGAGGTTTCCACCTTTTTTGACTTTTGACAGTTAAGAAAGGTTTGACTTTAATGAGATTTGAAACCAAATTGTGGACTGCTAGTGATGATTAATGATGCAATAAAACTAGTTAAAGCTAACTATAATGATTCTAAACCTAAAATGCAAAATCTGTCAAGCTTACACTAACTATTATGCATAAAGAATCTGTTTAAAGATGATTTTGACTTCCACTGACTTGATGTGCAAATGAGTGACTTGAATGATCAAAATATGCCTAAAGAAGACTGAGTGAACAGATTTGAAGCACAAACCAAAGCTTGAAATCAATCAAGCCAACTGATCCAAACACCATTTTAAGACTGTTTTGCAAATTTTAACTACCAAGTTCAGATTTGAACAATAATTCCTACACATTTAGATCCTAATATCATCAAAACACCTATATTATGCAAGTTCATAAACTATAGCTAATATTTAGACAACACACTCGATTATGCAGCTTCAAAAGAAATATAAAGGAATATGGAACTCACACTTGTCCATCCAAAATGCATCTTATACAGAACCCAACTATCCTAAACTATTCAAATCCAATCCCCAAATCAAGCTGCATCAACCCCATTCCATTTCCAAACTGTTGAACCCAAAATCTCTTGCACATGACTTTTGTGACCACAAACCAAATGTGTTTAAACTTGAGTTTTAATCTTGCCAAGAGCTTTAAATAACTTAAATAAGCTTATTGGAATTTAAAAATAAGCTATTAAAGATTTGATATAAGAATTGAAAATGGATTTTCCAACAGTGAACATGAATTTATGAAACTTAAATGAAACTTTGAATTAGGACTTAGACTTGATTACAAACACTGAATTGATTTAAATTCAATACATAGAAACCTAAAAATACATTTTAAGAGTTAAACTAAGACATTTCTATAAAAACGACATAAATTGAAAATTAAAAACTAACTACTACTTTATTTCTTGCTTCTCTTCCTCTTTTATACTCACAAATGGCTTCCACGTGTCCTCTGATCAAATCCCACTAAAAATCTCAGCCATTGGATGTGTTTTGAGTGATATTGGCCATCCACGTTTTTGCGGAAAGGGTAATTTGACCTCGTGGACTCAAACTCGCAACTAGGGGTGGAGTAGGTATGATGATTGTGGAGGGTGAGGGATAAGGGATAAGTGAGGTGATGGGAGAAGTGTTGGGAGAAGGAATTGCAGCAAGGGCAAGTTGAGGAGGAAGATAAACAGATAAGGTGGGAAAAGGTGTGTGGTTTGTGGGTTGACCAGGGGTTCAAAATGAGGTAATGACAGGGGTCACAATTGATATGTAGTGGGTCATAGTGTGTTTGACAAGGCCAAGGTTTATTAATGACAAGGACTTGTTTGCAATTTCAAATCTTGAAGGACCATTTCTGCCATTTTCCAAAGTTCACACAAGGGATCAAAATTGACAAGCTTCCATAGTACAAGGACTAGTTTTGACATTTTCAAATTTCCAAGGACTATATTTGCCAAATTTCAAAGTTTAGGGACCTAAGCTGTAATTTTGCAATTTTAAATCTTAAGGACTAATTTTGAAAACTCATGAATCCTTAGGGATTTAAAATGATATTTTTCTTTATTTAGATTTACCAGGGACTGTTTTTGACAACTTTTGAAACTGGGGGACTAAAACTTGCCAATTATGCAAACTTGATACGTTTTTCACCAGATTTTGATATTTTTGTATTTAAAACACATAAAACACTTATTTGTGATATTTTTATCATTTTGATGCATTTCTGAGTGTATTCAGATGTTTTTGCAGTTTAATTGGTACAAAAATGATGAGTATTTAGACACTCATCAAGGGCCGACACAACGGAGCCATGGTTGCAGGAAGGAACGTCGGTACAATATGTTGTCTCGCAGTTCGAATCTTTGCTGCGGTGTGCCGATCCGCGAGCTTCCTTCTGCTCTTGGGGTAATGTTCCCTTGCTCGGAAGTCCATTATCGGGTCATCCATGTAGGATCTTTCTTCCTCTATTATCGCGAGATTTCCATCTCCAAAATTGACTTGCTTTTTAGTGTTTCCACCAGTACTTGCTTTGATAGATGTGCAAAGCTTGTCGAGGCAATCTTGTTTCGTGCATCCGCTTTGCGTTTTCCCTCTAGAACTTGCTTTATAGTAAACCTATCAAAGCTTTTATCAGCCTTGGTTTTATCTGCAATCAATCATATTATCTTTGGCCACGATTCACCCAACACGGTTGGCCACTAGGCGGGAATCCACATTTACCTCTAGGTTACGTACACCCATTCGAGCTGCAATGCGTTAGTCCAAATGAGTGGGCTTCGATCACCTCATTGTTTGTTGTTGTGAATTGAAAGCGCAGTGCGTAAGTGAATTCCATTCCCTCTGGATTTGTGAGGATGAGACCCGCTCCTGAGCCATCAATGCATGAGGATCCATCAGAACAAGATCCATGGATCTTGCAGCTCGGTCTTAATTGGTGTGGGATCTCGCCGCTGTCCGCTTTTCAATGATGAAGTCCGCCAAAATCTGTCCTTTGATTGCGGGTACGCGGGTTCAGTATGAGATGTTTGTTCACCTAGCAATACACTCCACTTCTGCAGCCTACCTGATGCGCCGTTTGGAGATGATCTGCTGATCGTTGATCCGAGCGTGCCAGTACCAAGCGCCGTTTAAATACCAACGCCAATTTTTTCCATGGCACTATAGTTCATCTCCGCCTTCTTGAGTGCCTTGCTGAGTCCCTATTCGTGAGTAACATCATAATGCGCGCTTCTGCACGCGATAAATACATGATTAGCTCTTCCTCTGGTCGGGGTGCGACAAGTGTTGGGAGCGCTGCCGACATGTTGTTTAAGCTGAGTGAAGGCCTCTTCCGCCAGAGTCCATCCGAAATCACCTTTCTTTATACACTTCGAGTTTTTGAAAAGAGGCAGTGATTTTTCTGCCGATTTAGATAAGAACCGCTTAAGCCGCCAACTTTCCGTTGAGAGATTGGACTTTCAACGGCGCCGTAGGAAGTTCGATGACCGCTTTGTCTTTTCAGGGCATGGTCTTATGTCAGGTTGTCTATCGTATCCAAGGAACATGCCTTCAGAGCCGAAGGTACACTTCTTAGGATTCAACTTCATATTGATCTTTCTTAGAGTTCTCAACGTTTCCTCGATGTCACGCACTAGTTCATCTTCGGTATGGCTTTTATGACCGTGTCATCGACATAGACTTCTAGGTTGCGGCCCACCTGTTTTTCGAAAGCGTTATCCACTAACCTCTGGTAGGTGGCGCCGCATTTTCAAGCCGAAGGGCATTTTTGTGTAGCAAAGAAACACTTGGCTTGTATGAAAGGTCGTTTCCTCGCCCTCCCTAGCCATTTGGATTTGATGATATCCCTTGTACGCATCGAGGAAGCACTTCAATGGATATCCGCACAGAGACTCTATTTTCCAATCTATCTCTGGTAGGGATAGCGTCTTGTGGACATGCTTTGTTAAGGTCGTGAAGTCTACACACATTCGCCACCGCCGTCGCTTTTCTTTACCATGGATTGGAAAGCCAGTCATGGTAGTAAACTTCTCGCATGATCCCCGCCTCTACCGTTTTGTACTCGCCAAGATTGCTTGCGCCAAGGCCCCGGCTTGGGCGCGCTTCTTCCGCGTATGGTGTATCCTCGCCGGATTCTTAGTTTATGCTCGTGATAGAGCGGTACTCCTGTCATGTGTTTAGGCTCCCATGCAAAAATATCCAAATTCTTCTGCAAGAGTGCACATACAGTTGTTTTGCCGTTGTCCGACAGTGAACCTCCGATGGATACTTCCTGTTCTGGGTATTCGGGGTGAATTGCTACTTTAGATTTGGAACTCGCAGTTGTATGCAGCTGTGCTGGATTTGGCGCCGTCTCACATGCAATCGTGTTGCATTCTCTGTGTGGTATAGTGGTGTTGTAAAGGGTAACAATACCACCTTCCACTGGGAATTTAAGCATCCCATGCGCCGTTGATGGTACCGCTTTCGTATAGCCGATATTCCAGGTCTCCCAATCATGCCATTGTATGGCGAGGGAGATTTAATCACCATGAATTCCATCCAGGCCGTTGCTGGTGTTCTTCGTTTCCCATGCCGACAGGTAATCGTATTTGCCCTATAGGCCATATCTTCTCCCACTGTAAAACCAGTCGCGTACTGTTCCGACCGGGATTAATGACTTTTTATCTCGGACGCAATCGTTTGAAACAATGCTCGTACATGATGGCGTCGCAGAAGCTCCACCATCAGCATACATGCGGTGGATGTCGTGACCCCCCGCGCTTATCTCTATAGTGAGTGGTTCCACCACTGCGTTGTCCGCGGTTAAGGTGGGGAAAGAGATCTCCTTTCGCGTGAAAAGCTCTGGTTAACCTTCTGCCTTGTGACCCGCTGCCATGATTGTATCATGTAAATGGTGTCAGGCTTGTCTTTAGGTGTCTATTTCTTATTGCCACTCTTCTGTTTGTCCTTTCCTTCTTTAATATGCTTGACCAAGTGGTCCAATCTGCCCTCTTTGACCATCTTGTCAATGAATTGGCGCAGTTGGACACATTCATTAGTGGTGTGGCCCTTCTGCGCGTGGTAGTCACAATATCCATTCCCAGTGCGCCGATCCTCTGGGGTGCGCATTTGTGGTGGTCTTGGGAAGTTTGCCCCTTCATGTGAGTATTTCCTTTGGGGTTTTGTCACCGGGGGTGTATCTGTCGTTATCTCTCCCATTTCCCTGACCGCGATAGCTTCTATTACGGTTGCTACTCCGGTCATTGGGTCTGTCTCCCAGTTGTTCTGCGACCGATAGTTGGAGGAGTTTCTTTTGCTATCCGCTGCGGCGGCTTCTCCTTGGACGAAGGACCTAGATCGTTTCATGAGTTCATCAAAAGTTTCAGGAATCTTGTCATTCAATCTCTTGATGAGTTCTGGGTTATTAATTCCATTCATGAAACCGGAAATTTTTAGCACTTCCGGGCATGCTTTAACTTGCATGCATTCATCTTTAAAACGCTCCATGAATGCGCTCGTAGTTTCTCCTTGGCGCGCTTTTACCTGGCAAGTTCGACAGGGTTTTTAGCGCACTTTTTTCGTTGGGTAAAATTTAGGCGGAACGCCTTTCTTAATTCTTCAAAACCATTTATACTTCGTCGTGGAAGTTTGTTAAACCAGTTCCGCGCACTTCCCACTAGTGTGGAGTTAAACATATGGCACCACACTGGTTGTGGCCAATTCTCAATAGTTGCGGCTGATTCGAAAATTTTTAGGTGATCGTCTTGATCACCTGTTCGTCATAGGTCTTGACATTGCAGGCATGCCTCTTCTTGTTTTCTGAGAAATCGCTAATGCGTCTAGTGAACGCGTCCACCTTCTAACGACGCCATGGGAGAGACATGTCCTCCTCTTGGTCATTGTGTCTACTTCTGGACTTCCAATGTCCTGATTCACTATCCTCGTTGTCCGAGGAGTTATCGGAGGACGAGTTTTTCCTCCTTCGGCGTTGCGCGGCTATCTCAGAGTCGGGCTGGAAGGACTTTCACTTGAGGAGTACTTCCGCCCCAGTCTGTCATGCACTTTACGGCTACCCCGTCTATCATAGACACTGATACGCCGTTCACCTTCGTCACTATCACTCAAGTGATGAGAGTGGGATGCCTCATCATCCTCGATCCTTTTCCCGATTCTGTTAAACACAGGAGATCGGCGGTTGTCTCTGCCGCTTCTCCTTGTGGGGTGAGGTTTCAGTATTCCGAGTCAAAACGGAGTCGGGTTTGTAGGCTCGACCCGACCTTTTCTAGCCTCCTCTGCATGAGGGCGTCAAGGTTTCATAATTTTGGGATACTAAATCCCTTGGTGTTAATTCCGGTGCGACCCCTTCTAGGGCGAGGGGTATTCGCTTCATTTGCCGTGTCCTTATCTTTATCCGGTACTTTTGTCAAGTCAGTCTCTAGTACTGGTTTGATGGGAGTGGTAAGATCAGGTCGCAGATGGATCCATATGGCCGGTAGTGGTTGTGGTTGCCCTGGTTGTTCCCGAGCGCGTTTTCCACTATAGGTAGACCAAGTTCAGGCGACCCTTGTTTTTGACGATGGTTGTAGAGTCGCTTGGAAGCTTTGAACCTGTGTGCGCTTCTTTCCGTAAGATCCGCTTGCGATCGCTGATTACCATGCTTCATCATTCTAGTCTTAGTTCTTAGTGAATGGTCCCACTGCGGATGGCGCCCTTATTGATACAAAAGTTGGGCATTCCTTGTTTGGAGCTCCGGCTCTCGTACCAATTGAGAATCGTGCTTGAGACTGCGCACTAAGAGACAGAAAACACCGTTAGGCTACCGTGGGATTGTCTCCCACGATTATCCTCCGGCGTGAGAGTAAGTAATCGGTTTAGGGTTTAAGGATTGTTAGGGTTATGAGATCGTACCTTAAACGAGGGATGGGATTCCCTTTATATACACACGGAATCCTTGTTGGTTCCGTGTTCCTCAACTTTCGGCGTATCCCGCCTAAATCGGTTGGGAATAATTATCTCCATATTTAGGAGATATCCGATATCTATTCCATCAATAGATTCGGGCTTGGGCCTTCATGAGCCCAAATGTTTAAAAAGCCCAGCGGTTAAATGCAGGGCCAAGTTAGTATTTGGACTTTAGTCGGGTCCGTGACCCGGATATAGACTATACGTCATCATATTGTGTTAGATTTTTTTCAAAATATTATCGTTTTTTGTACAAGTATAATGATTTGCTGACTGGATCATTACTAATGTTAGCTTGCCAAAATAGGTGGAAACAAAGTGGTTGCAACTTGTGGAGGTAAAGATAAGGCTATACTCTTAAATGATTTGGGAGTTGATCGAGTCATTGACTACAGAGAAGAATCAATAAAAAATGTATACACATGTTTCCATTTAAATATGTTAAACAATTAACCAAAGTGCATATAAACATAAGAAAATATTTTAAAATGAGCAGGTTCTTAAGAAGGAATTTCCAAAAGGCGTTGATATTGTTTACGAATCTGTTGGTGGTGATATGTTTGATACGTGCTTCAATGCGTTAGCGGTTTATGGACGCATGGTCGTCATTGAAATGATCTCTCAGGTAATTGAGCTTTCCACAGAAGTATTTATACACCGACTCTTTTTCTCAACAATTCCATGTTTAAGGCTGCGTTACTCTTAGACTTTTGGGTCAAACCTTTTCCTGATATAGCGTATGCGTTTCAGTATCAAGGAGAGAACGGATGGAAACCACGAAACTACACAGGATTATGTGAGAAACTTCTAACAAAAAGTCAAACTGTGGTATGTAAAGTTTACTATTTCTTTTTTTCCTTTTTCTCTATCACATGCACATTGCAAAACTTAATTTGACACGTAGTTAAAGTGAAGTGTTAGATTATTAGTCAAATAGATAATTCAAGGGTTAATTGAATAAAGGGTAACTAATTTCGATCGAGTTCGTATAGAGGCACCTTAAGAAGATTAGACAAAGAGCTTTAAACTCCTACAACTTATGTTCTATGGCATCCATACATGTTACCAAGTCAAGATTGTACTAGTAACATGCAGTACTTTTTAATGGTTGACTTTTTTGTCAAGAATTTTTCTCAAACTTTTATGGTGCAAAGGAAGTTGGTTTCCAAGAATAGAAATTGAAGCGATATGGTCACCTTTTACTGCAGTTAGTCGATAAGTTAATTGAACGTATTGCATTGGCTACATTTATGATGTTTTGAGGCATTTGCAGGCTGGATTTTTTCTTGTCCAGTATGCTCATCTATGGCAACAACATCTTGATAATCTAGTTCATCTTTTTTTCGTGGGCAAGCTAAAGGTAACCATTCTATTGATTTTTTTTAATCTATCTTTGCATAACTCAAGATTCATCAGGTGCTCTTTTGTGTACACGTATCAGGTCATAATAGATCCCAAAAGTTTTGTAGGCGTTCAATCTTTTTATGCAGTTGAATATTTGCATTCTGGTAAAAGTGTTGGCAAGGTATGTACAAACCATACAAAAGAGCATTGCCGTCACATCAATCTAGAAACTTTGTGTGTATTTATAGCTTAATGGATTTTTGTTTCGGTGGTGGTTTGCATTGACCCGAGTTTCAGTCAACAAATGGCCAAGCTCTAAGACTACTGTTAGCAATAAACGTATAATGATCACATCAAAATGCACATGATTCCTTTCTTATTGCTCCATAAATCAAGCTGACTAAAGCATACACACCTAGTTCTAAAATACAGGTTACGGATTATGTTTTCAGGAATTATATCAACACATGTATTTAGAGTGTAATATTTGTTTCTCTTTTGTTTAAGCTGTCTTCAGTGTCTTGTTTGTTACTTCTTTAAGAATTTTTACTTGGTTCAGACGATCGTAGCCATAGAGTATGCAACCGATATTAAAAGTTAAGAGTCCTATAGTAATCGTTTTTGTATATGCAAGGAGGCTAAAGATCAAATGAGAAGAATCTTTAAAATAAGAAAGATGATAAATAACTATAACTACACATTAGAGATAACTTAAACCTTATAACTATAACTACACATTAGATATAACTATAACTACACATTAGAGATAACATATTGTAGAGCTTGTTATCTACCTAAGCTCCTATTTCCTTACCAAAACCTTATAACATTCATACGTCCATTACTAATGCAGTAATCCATATATTACCTTCTTCACGCATAACCTACAAAACATTGATAACTTAAAACGTAAGCATAAAGTTTAGTAAGTAAAGCGAATATAACTTAACATCATACATCAAACATACATTACACATCATTGTTAGTTTTATGGACATAAATTAGTAGATGTGTGTTAGGATCGAACTCGAGACCACATGATTGCACAATTTACGTATGAGAATTAAAGAATAATAATTATATATAAAATGTTATATTTAATTATTTATTACACAAATATATAACGACCTTTAGTAATTAACGGATATTGAATAATAACCTTTAACTAATAAAACGAAATAATTATAGAGTGAATAATTGGAAAGTCGAGAAGGTTCCGAATCCCTCTTTTGGGTCTATAGCCGATCGGTGGGGGATTGGGGTAACCCTATCCTACACCAACTTGTCCTGCAAGTTATACACACTATATAAACAAATCTAGGGTCATCGTGTTTACATCTTTTGTACACAAAAGTTATCCCTAAATTTGTTTTCCTCTTTTCTTTTCTTTTAACCGATCGAACAAACACCCTTGTTTAGGGTTGATCGATTTTTGATCAAAACAAAATGTTTGGTTTGAATTTGTGTTCTTTAACTAGCATTACTTTAATCTGTTATAGTACGTGTGTACAAAAATGTGGTACTAACACACTATTGTTAGTATCTTTGACTGAATTACAAAACGGTAAGGGGTAATCCATATAATCCACATAAAACCCTAATTAGGGTTCATCTTGTTCATTGATTGAAGAATTGCTTGGAATTGATTCTTGTTTAGCTAAAATCAAAGGTACGCATACTTTTATATTTTAGTTAATTAATTATACATTATATGTTCCTTACGCCTTCATGTGTACTTGATATTTATTATTTATATTTATGAGTAGTCATGTTATATAATTCAACAGTGGCATCACGAGCCTTGGATAATGTGTAATTAACTACTAAACACGTAAAAAATTGATAATTGTATTTTGTTTAAGATATGATTAATTCTAGGGTTTTTTTTTGTGAAACCCTAATTTTTAGGGTTAGGGCCGATTGCATTATGTTTAATTAAAAAAAATCGAACCCTTATTTTTTTAATTGTCAAATGAATTTTTTTTTATGGTTTGCAAGTTTGTTTTGTTATTAGAAAATTAAACCTATAATTATATATATATGTTTACGTGAATCAATTCGTGAATAATTGTTATGTGACATTGAATTGTATGCGATCTTGTGACTAATTGAATAATTGTTATGTTGAATCTATAATAGAACATGCATCTTTGTCATGGATTGTTACTTTGATGATTAATTGTTAAGTTTTTATCACATGTATTGTTTTGATAATTCTTGAATTAGGGAAGACCTCACTAATATTAATGAATCAATTATATGCAATATGGTATATGTTTGACTATGGCTTACGCAATCGATTCGTCGATGTATGTGGCTCACTTGCCTTAGTAAGTGAAAGCCCTAGTTGATATATGCATAATTTAACCTAGAATTGCTTATTAATAGGTTTTATCGAATAAGTTGCATGCGGCTACATGTTTTTCACATAATAATTGTTATGTTATGTGTGTTTATTTAGTTGTTTATTTTTTATTGTTATTACTTGTTTTTGTTTATTTTGTTAGACATGTTTAATAGAAAAATAATACGGACTAAATAACAGTTCAATATGATTTGGTTTTTGAAGGGTTAAAATGTTAAATTTTCAAGAGTTTAATTGAGTTATGAGTTTTGTACCAATAGTAAGAACGGCTCACCCAATTTTGACAAACTATAAGAGAGATATAAGGAGGGGAACGCATTAAATTGTGACCCGAAAGAAGAAGGTTGTTAATATGCTTCACGTTGACCCGCTTCTCCGCTTCTTTGTGCATCAAATTAGAGCTACAAAGTATGACTATTCTATGTACAAAATCATCTTAAGGGTGAATTAGCTTTAATTCTATGCGCCACTTTATGGTAATTATCCGAAACACTAATTCTTTGGACTTATGAAAAAGTACGATATAATGGACGATAATTAAAGGTAAATTCTTTAATTGGTGAACCCAATACCTCAATCAAAACTTTGTTAATTTAATCTTAGTAAATTGGTTAATAAAATGTTTTTATTAAAATTATTGGTACGAAGTTGTATGCATGCTTCTTCGTACATATTTTGATACACCATGATCAAAACTAGTACTCTTAAAATTAAGTTAGTTCCATCAAGTTAAAGGAACACTTGAAGTTTAAATTTACGTTATGTGAGAACTTGGCGAGATTGTAATGGGAAAGGTAAATCTTCATGTTGTGTGAGATCTCAACTGGACATATTTGCACTTCTTTAAATTAGATGACTTAAATTGAGTTGTAAGTGAGAACTTGAACCAATGGCACAAGATTAGGATAAAACATGTTTACATTGCAATATTGTTTGGTAATGTAAACCCTATAATGATCTAAGAATTGGAAATTGTTTGCCAATTATTGTTCGACAGATTACCTTATTGTGTACTTTCATTGCTAGCAGGTCAATTGATGTAATGGAACTATGATAATTCGGGTCATAGTTTTAGAGAAAATTCTATGGTTATATGAATATTTCCTTGGGTATTTTATTTTCTTGAAAATTTTAATTATCGAAAATACTAAAATTGAACCGTATACATGGGTTATTATTGTATTGGTAAATTGATCTACACCTGTAAGGGTTTTTGGGTAGAGTCAACTTTACTAAAAGAATAAACCTAGTCCTCTTTTCATAAGAAAGAGTGAGATTCAATCATATTCTTTTTCATGAATGAGAAAAGTACGATAGGAAAATTAGAATTGTCTAAATTCTTAATATGTAACTCATAAGCTTTAATAGTTAAGAAAATTGCACATTTTTTGAGTTATTAAATTAAAAGCTAGACTAATTTACTGCAAAAATTGGTAAAAGATAAACTAGCATAAGTTATCTAGTTGTTGCGCTTTGACCATTTAAAGTCACTACATACAATTGTTGGAATGGTAAACCTATTAAGGAAGAAATTGCATGCCTAATTTTTCAAGTTAATAGCATTGATGGATAGTCCATCATCTATATAGTAGAATACACTCTTTTAGTACATAAGTAATTTTTATGTATGGACTTTCTCAAAGGTGTAGGGAAGTAAATAGCACACTATTTTCTTTCACTGGTTAATGAAACACTTACAATGTTGTCAAATCCAGTGGGAGTATTGTGTTCTTATTACAGAATAAGGAATTATTGTAATGATCTCTAACTCAGTGGGAGCTACAAGCTTTGTCATCTTGGTAGTAATCTACATTATCTCTAGAATATCTTACGATAATTACTTTTCACTTGTAGACACTTATGTTTTTAAGGATAGTCATGAACGTTTTCTTACTAGATAGTGACATTCTACATCTACTAGTTATGCTAATATCAATGACACAATCATATTGTTCACGTAAACAAACGTGTGTCGTGTTGTTTATCTAATACATGATGTTGTTCCATGCATAAGTGGGAGAAATCTTTATTGTGTGCAAGGTAGAACACATTGAAATATGATTTGAAGAATTCTCTTGACCGCAAGGTAAGAGACTAATGTTCTAATATGACTTATACATATCTAATACAAGAAACACTTGGTGTTGCAATTTACGTTATGTGAGAGTTTAGCTAGATTGAAACAACAAGATAAATCTCCATGTTACGTGAGATCGTATATGAAATAAATTTACAGTTTCTAAATTAGACACGTATTTAGAACATGTGTTAAGATGATATATAAGACTACTTCAAACTAAATATTTATGTATTATTGGAATGACATAAATAAATGAAGTAATCTAATACCACTACAATTGAATATTTATGTATTTTTGGAATGACATAAATAAATGAAGAAATAATGTAGTCCTACATTATTGTGAAGTAATAAATTAACTTGAAATCACTATTGAAACTAAGAGGTAGTGTTCATAATTACTTTAGTTAAACATGTTTATGTTTCATAGTAAAGATATAAACATGAAGTCTTTTAAGACTTATAATAAAGTAAGACATTAACTTATTATGTTTTTTAATTAAGACATATACAAGAAGTCATTGAGTTGATCAATGATTTATAACGTATAATGGGATTATAACAGTTTATGTCTTCTTGATGAGACATGGATATGAAGTGATTTGGTCAAAGAGTACTTGTGTTATAAAGCATGCAATTGGCTTAGAAAGTCTATTATACCATTAAGTTGACTTAGTTGGTAAATAGGTAAGCCAAAAAGAATATGTTTATCTTACATATTGTTAAATTGTCTTACAATATTAATTCTAATGAAATACCACAAGCTAATGGTATGTTCAGTTAGGAGAGTCAAACTCTATTTGATTTGTTTGATTCAACATAACCATAACTTCTTTCTTAAAAGTAATTAAGGTTAGAAAATTGAGTATGGATTGAATATACTCAATAAGACTCCAACCTAGAAGATTAATCAGACATCATTTTATTATGGAATGTGATGAATCATACTAAGTCTTAAAATTGAAGATTCTGAATTTGTTAAACTACTTATGAATAGGTTATTAACAAACTAAAGTCAGAAACTGTCAATGTGTAATTGTAATGTCCCAAAAAGAGAACATTGTATTGTTGCTCTACTTGCTAAGTATTTATAAATAGTCTATATATTACAAAAGGCAAATGGGAGTTTTTTATCTTGAAAGATAAAATAACAAGATACATAATCTTCTAACCCACACTAGTAAATATCATGCTTAGGCTAGACATGAAATGTTAACCTCAAGATGATGGGATTTTCATTCATAGATCTGCAAGGATATCTCAGATATTTGATTTATATGTTGAGAAATATGAGATACAAGATTATGGCAAACCTGATAATCATTATGATGTATTACCAAATATTAAGTTGGGTAAATTACTCATACTATAAATGTTAAAGATGTTGTCCATAAAGATGATCAATTTTTGAAAACTTGGTTTATCTTAATAGTTAAACTAGAGAATGAAGATGAGTTTCTTCAAAGAGATAGAAAACCCTAGTGGTTTAAATCTCTGTGTAGAGAAATCATATGGACAATATTGTACACATATTTAATGCGTGTCATATGACAAGATTATTAATCATACTTAAGCAATTAACTATGATTAATATTCTTTTCTAGACACATTAAATATATAAAGATAATAATTGTCATTCTTATTTTCATTAATATGAAAAATGACAATGGAATATCAAAACTCTTTATTGAAAAATTACTTGAGCGAAAACGGTAAGTAATCGGTTTTTTTTTTATTCATATAATATTTGGAAGTGAACAAAGTGCAATAATCCATGAATGGATAAATGCATGCATCTATAAAATTATTCTTATGTTTAATTATTAAATCCAAGTTTTGATTTATAATTGAAATAATATAATCCCTAAGTATTCTTGAAAGCTAGTGGAAGTATTATGTTTATTTTCTAAAATTAATATGTTGTATAACATATGGATAGTAACATTACATCTAAGCTAAATGTTAAGTTTTAGATTGTAATGAAACTTCACTTGAAAGATTTAGAAAATAAGACATACAACCTTGGAATATATGTTTATTGTTAATAAACATGTGTTGTAAGTAAATGAATCTAATAAAACATGATATATCATTTGGGAAATGGATACATATCTTTTGACAAGATAGAACATGAATGAAATCTATGTCTGACTTGTAGATTCATCATGTACATCATGTTGTGTATTAAAATTGTTGTATCATGCTTGAATGAAAGATGATTTGACAACATTGATATCTAACTAAAAGTTATTAGATAACTTGTGTAATTCCTCAGCCTGAAATTGCTCCTAGTTTCTAAGAATAAACAATATGGCAATTGTTGCGTAATTGTTATAGCTGACAACAAACTTGAAAGTTTGAAAGGTATCAAACATTACAAAATAAGACATTAAAGTTTACGGATTTTTTAAAGAGCATATTATTGTTTGTATACAATGATGTTGGTTTAATTGAGATGACACTCAATACTAGTCATAGTAGGATTTCATCCTTATTAATGGCCATGTGAACTAGTTGTGCTATCTAAGAGCACAGTTGCATTATACATTAAAGAATAAGAATACTTTAAAATTTAAAAATGTTTGAAAGTTTAATTGTCATAAATTGGTGGTAGAGGATGCCACACACTTTATGATGTGACAATATCAAGATAGTTGAGTGCACACATACAAGAACATCACTAATTGAATTCTTGAAATATAAGTATTCTCAAAATTAAGATAAATCAAGTTTGTTGATTTATTCCTTGTCAACAAGTATGATTGTCATTACTTAAGGCATAATTCATCAACTAGAATTTCCATGCATTGATCTAATTGGTATTTGGATAAGGGATTTTAAATAATCATTATAATGAATTAAAATACTTGGTATGTTTGATTTTATAATATATTATATCCTATATTTGCAGTTTAATCCGTGAATAACTCAGTTATTCTAAATTGTCCGTTTTCAATTAATGATATGGGAGTATCATTAAACTAAGGCAAATCTGAGTGATTTGGTAGAATATACTTAAATGTATATTGATGTGTTGCATACCAATTTCCGATGATATTCAATGAATTGAATATAAGACTTATCCCAACTACATGATTTTACTTTATGGATATTGTTATTAAGTAAATCATGAAAAGTTATCCTCAGACTTGAGATACCAGATAAGTGTCATGAATGTAGTGCATTTCTGTGGAACAACTTAACGCTAAACGTAACTGGTAGTTATAAGGGTTGTTTTCATAAGTGTTGCAAAGTTTGTGAGTTATGCTTGTAGTCAAGATAGAATTTGTTCCTTCAAATTTATTTTGGAGTTTAATACTGTTGGGCCCCTCTTAGGGTTGACAAGATGTTTGCGTGGCCACGCCCAAGATCTCCCCTGAATATGTTTAGAAGATTTTATAATCTTGCTCAATCACTTATAACGAGAAACATAATAGTTGAATAAAGAATTACTTATATCCATATCTTTATTTAACATGGTATTAGAAACAAACGGATAATAATAATGATGAATCATTAAAAGGTTTTTTTAGGAGCCTTACTCGAGTCGTATTAGAGGCATCGACGTGTTGCTAGACGCTAACTGATGTGATCACACTATTAAGATATGTCCAAGTGGGAGCTGTTAGTTTTATGGATATAAATTAGTATATGTGTGTTAGGATCAAACTCGAGACCACGGGATTGCACAATTTACGTATGAGAATTAAAGAATAATAGTTATATATAAAATGTTATATTTAATTATTTATTACACAAATATATAACGACCGTTAGTAATTAACGGATATTGACTAATAACTGTTAACTAATAAAAGGAAAGAATTATAGAGTGAATAAATTGGAAAGTCGAGAAGGTTCTGGATCCCTCTTTTGGGTCTATATCCGATCGGTGGGGGATTGGGGTAACCCAATCCTACACCAACTTGTCCTCCAAGTTATACACACTATATAAGCAAATCTAGGTCATTGGTTTTACATCTTTTGTACACACAAGTTATCCCTAAATTTGTTTTCCTCTTTTTTTTTTCTTCTAACCGATCGAACAAACACCCTTGCTTATGGTTGATTAATTTTTTTATCAAAACAAAACATTTGGTTTAAATTTGTGCTCTTTAACTAGCATTACTTTAATTTGTTATAGTACGTGTGTACAAGAATGTGACACAAGAATGTGATACTAACACAGTATTGTTAGTATCTTTGATTGAATTATAAAACGGTAATGGGTAATTCATATAATCCAAATAAACCGTAATTAGGGTTCATCTTGTTCATTGGTTGAAGAATTGCTTGGAATTGATTCTTGTTTAGCTAGAATCAAAGGTACGCATACTTTTATGTTTTATTTAATTAATTATACATTATATGTTTCTTACGCTTCCGTATGTGTACTTGATGTTTATTGTTTATATTTATGAGTAGTCGTGTTATATAATTCCAACAATCATAAGAATTATTCCTTCACAACATTAATCATAATACATAACTTAAACTATCATTAAGCATCACCATTCACACTCTAATCAAATGCACCATATTTTATCATTCTTTTGCTAGTTATGCCAAACTAGCCTTTAAATCTACTTTCACATAAGCACATACTCATCAAGTCATTCAATAACCTTAACATAACAACACATAACACATAATGCATTGAAATCCATATAGCATTAACTTATAACCGGTTAACTTACCTTGATTCCAAGCTAAGCTATCATTCGTAAATCCATCATAGTCATCATCATCCTTATTACCATCATCATCATCATCATCATCATCATACACATAAACACTTAAGATACACTCAATTAACCATAATCAATGGTTTATACAACCATTAACTTACTTCTAACACCTCTAGTCATTATATAATCATATATTGATTATATGATAACCAATCCCATCATATACTAACTTAAACCCATTATAAACTCATCTCATAATCATCATTACCCTTTAATTATCTTAAAACACCATTTACCCATTAAATCCCAAGTTAGGGTTTACAAACCCTAACTTCTCAATTCATCCAATAACACTAATTAAACATCACTTACCTTATGGTAATCCATGCTAGGGACTAACCCATTAATTTAACATCTTCAAACCATCACATCATCACCTAAAGCTTCCATTTTTTCCTTCTCCTTCTCTCTAAACCGACACCCAACGTATACACACTCTTCTTTACAAGAGAGTGTGGAAACTTATAGATAAATGGGGAAGCTTCTAGTTAAAAGGGCATATCTGTCATTTCTGCTTACTTTAGATCGATACGTCGTATCTACTAATAATCCATCAATACTTTGTATTTCCTTATCCGGATAAACCGTATACATGCCAAACTCAATACGTCGTATACAACTTAACCAATACGCCGCATTGGTACTATAATAGGTCCGTTCTATTTCTCATAACATTCGATATGCCATATACATAATCATGGATGTTGTATCCAGGCTAATACCAGTCCACACTTGTACCATACAACCATATCTCCTTAGTCAAACATACTTAGGCCCGGTCAATTCCATCTACAGTGGGGCCTATTTGTATATGAGAAATGAGTGTTACATTACAAAACAGTTAAACAATAGAAAATGGGGCTATGAAACTTACCGTGAGTTAATGATGTTAAGTGTATAACGGAATCGATGGATAAGCCGGGAAAATCTCTACGTACAACCTAGAAATATAATATCGTCTTAGGTTGTGGAATATGAAAATATGACAAGTCTATATAAGTCATTATATTGATCATGATGTTGTACATGGTAGTTTAGTGATCGTGTTGGTCGTTATGGAAATGGCTTACTAGTTTATAAAACATTTTCCGTTAAATATCGTACTACTATTCGGGCCATCATAATTCAACAGTTAAGTATGGTAGTTTAGTGATCATGTAGGAAATGTATGAGGAGCTACGACACTTTAAATCGTAAATCCAGAAACTTGCCAATACGTTCACCCCAAAGTTTATGAGGAGCTAGGGCCCCTCACATGAAGCTCCCTAGTATCGTAGAACTTAATATGTAAAACGTATATTTTGCATGTTTTACAAAAGTTTATAAGGGTTATAAAAGTTATAAGGTTTAAGAGTTATGAATATAGTTTCACATGTTAAAACTTATAAGGTTTATGAGTTATGAATATGGTTTCACATGTGAAAACTTATAAGGTTTATAAGTTAGGAATATGGTCTCATATGTGAAAAATTGGTTTTCATATATCTCATTAATTATGAAAAACATTATTTTGAGGGTCAAGTGTATGATTTTATTTTATGGAAATTATGTTTATATTTTAATAATGACATATGGTAAGTTTGGTAATTCATCAAGCTCGGAAACTAGGTCGATTGAGAAAGGATTTTGGATAAAACAAGTTTTGGGTCTAAACAGCCCGCGTTTCACAACCTTCGTTTTACATTTTCAGGTTAAAATCTTGATATTCTAGATGTAAAACATCATTCCGGGCAACTTTTGTGTTTTAGACTTTTAGGGGCCGTTTGGTTTGTTGCTAGGAATCACAATGGGTATCGGATTTGGTAAGGAGTAAAATGACAATGGATATGAAAAAGTGTATTATTACAATGTTTATGTTTGGTTGATAAAATATGGTATAAAAAAGTGTATAGATATTTGAATTTTGTAGCGGAAAAGAGAGGGGCCCACGGGAATGGATTTGATAGACACCAAATTCGTGTGTAATGAATCTATAACTATGATATACCCATTTCATTACTGAGCTCACAAAACAAACACCTTTAATGACTTTCAAAGTCATAGTCTCGTTCCTACCAAACACAACTTTAATGATTCGGACCATAAAGGGGTCAAAATCGTGATTCAAAATCTGATCAGCAAGCTTTTTGACAAAATCAATATACTATTTAGTAACTTATCTAGGCGTAACTTTCAAACCACAAGTCCGATTTAGTTGATTCAAATTGCTACGGTTTTGTTTTGAGTTCCTCTATCTTTCTATAAGATTGCCTCACGTCCAAAGTCTATAAATCTAGTCGTTTTATAGCATGAATCCACTTGTTTTACTAGTTTTGCTAATTAAGGTTTTTACTAGTTTGTTTTCATAAAGGTTTCACATGTTTAGCTTGTGTTTTAATTATTTATAACATAAGACCAATATAAGTAAAAATATATAGCATATAAAATAGCATATAACAAGAACGAAAATCATGGAATGATGAGGAGTATTTGTGCTTTCTTACAAAGATTGGTTTTGGAAAGAAAACAAGAACAAGGACAAGGCTAGGACAATTCTCTACTCTTTAGAGATCTTCTACACCTCTTGTGATCTTGCAAGAATTGTGATAATGCCTTGGTGACTTGAGTGGATTTAAACTCAAGAGAATTCACCAAATATTACAAAGGACTTGATATGGTTTACTTGAATCTTCAATCTTGTTGCAATACTTGAAGTCTTAGATTAAATGAGAAGTGTTTGGTGTTGCTTTGAAGTGAACGACCAAAGGGGAGAGGGAGGGGGTTTATATAGGATTAGATAGTCAAAGGAGGTGTAAGAAGTGAAGACTTACCAAGCTTGCTTGGTAAGCTTAGAGTATGTGTCTAAAGATGACTAAAACTTAAGACTTAAGGTTTCATATGTGTAAGGATATTGGACAAGGTTGATTCTAACCAAGCCAAGTGCCCATGTGAGTCATGAAAGCGCCACATAGGACTGGAGTTGAGGAGGTTAGTTATTTTAGATATTTATCTTGAGTTTACAGAGCGAGTTTGGGTCCCGGTAATCGCTATCGTTAAGTATTTAATTCGCGAAACTTAAAACCGGGTATCTTAAAAATATAAAAATTTTAAGAAATGTTAAAACTCATTATTATACTCTATAAAATTATATTAGATGGGTGATAAGTTTAATAGAGTGCGTAAACGCTGTTAAAACCTAAAAACGTAGGTTAAAAACGTGTAAGAGGCAAAACATACAAGGCTTACGTAAAGATGGAAAAAGTGAAATGTGACTTTTCTTATATGATTTTTATGAACCTAAAAGACTTATAATGTCTAGAATGGGCCTAGTCTAGTGTCAGTTGGTGTTAAATGTCCGTTAAACCTAAAACCAGAAGGGTTAAATCGCGTTATACGTAATTCAGAAAACGTGAAAATCCAAAACTTGTGGAAATATTATAAGATATGAAAAACACATGTATTTTTCTTGTTTGTAATATTGTATGGACATATCGGGATGTTTAAACGATGTTTAGACCAAAATGTAAATCAGAGACACGGTTTTGCGAAACTGGTTCTTAGTAAATTAACGTACGTTGTAAAGATGACTCAACGAGTATCAAACTCTCTTGTCATTATAAATGTAGGTTAAATTATGAGAATAAAAAAAAATACGGATATGAATAGTAAAAATACGAGAATGAATAGTAACTTGAAAATACAAATTGTTACATTACTAGCACCAACATCATTGTCATCATTTATTTCATCAATAACAACACCCAATGCCTGCTTTGGATTGAAGTAAGTTCATACTTTGGACACAACATGTTCTATGCACATTTCAATGACCTTATGATCACCTATAAGCGTACTTAAAGAATGCAACCCTACATCAAGATTCATACCAGGTTGAAGAAAGTTATAAAACATTATCTTTCTATCTGTCCAACCCAGGTCCTGATCCATATCATCTAACTCGTGAATCGAGAAGGTTTCAATATCGACCATATCAACAATACCTTTCTTACCCCCATGGTATACCCTTCCTAGAAAAAAGATGAACTCACCACCATGGTGTATCCTCATTGTAAATACAGTAGGATGAATTTCTACAAAAAGTGAAACAATAATTAGAACATGATCTTTTAAATATCAACCAAGTTAAACCAAATGGAACAAAATTAAAACCAACAAAACCAACAGACAACACTTACTATAATCCTCTTTTGCAAACGCATACAGATCTTAATAACTGATCTGAAAGCCTGAACCCTGTCTCTTCCATTTTAGAGTATCCATTTTGGGAACAAACATAACAAAATTATGAACCAACAATTAGGGAAAAAGATTGGGGTTTATCTGTGTGCTATTGAGAAAAGTTTTGAGATGATTTTTGTGAAAGAATTATGTGTAAATGAGTTAAAAAGGGGTAATATATGGGCGGTAGCATTGATATGAAAAGTAGTCAGAGGGTAGCTGAGAAAGTACAAAAAATGTTCGGACAAAAAAGACATTGTGTGATATACACGTGAGGACTGAGAAAACGAGCAAAACTAACGATCGTAAAAAAATTAGACAAATGGCGTAATATTTTCTCAATCGTGAACTAAAAAAGCAAAAATTCGCTTTTCTAAATGTCGTATGAAATCTGCCATTACTTCAGGGACCAACCGTGTAATTTACTCTAATAATTAATTATAGGACGGAGGAAGTAATTTGTTCGTATCAAGGTTGTCAAGATCGGGATCTTACCCAGGATCGTTTTCGTGTTTGCAAGATCGTGATCGTAAGATCGGATCGGGATCTTAAGATCCTACTCTAATGTTATTTCTTAATAGTTTATGTAATTTTATACAAATCTACAAATTCTAATACATTATAACCACAAAATCTGAATGTTTCATATAAATGTTGTCCTAAATTATGATTATAAAATGTTTAAAAAAATTAACTTGTTGTTTTTTGAATTCTACAAACAAACAACCCATAAATTTGTAATTTTTTAGTTTGTAATCCGAGAAAGGTAAGATCGGATCGGATTAGATCGTAAGATCGTATGGTCAAAATCAGGATCCTATAAGATCTTAAGCTTGCAAAGATCCTATGTAAGATCCAGATCGTTTTTGCTTAAACTATGGTTCGTATGATTAAAACCCAATTTAGTTACACCTGACTTTTTTAAAGTCCACGGTTTATGTAAAAAAGTCAGTCACATACACAATAAGCTGAGCTGTCAAAACCCCTTCCTTCTTCAATCTCGATTCCGTCAATTTGATAACACAGTAACTTAACTTACGCTGTTAAATTCATTAACGGCGATGGCGATGACAGTTGAAGGTTAGTAATTTTCTTATAGCTATTGAGAAGCTATGTGGTCAAATTTTGCAATTAAACAATTATTAGGGCTAGTTTCAAAGTCTATGATTTGTTTATATAATAGACTTTGAAACTAGCCCTGCTAAGGTTAGGTAGGATTTTCGTAAAGTAGAAGCTGGAAAACGAGAGTATAAAAGGATTCTAGTGGCTCTGTATATGGGAAAGTATGTTTAGGAGATGGGACGGCGACGAGTAGTGAAACACGTTGTAAATTCACATTTTGATTACATATGGTTATGTTTTTTTTTCAGTTTGTAATTTTGTTTCAATTAGTAGCGAGAGAACAAAAAAGCTGTAATGCTGACTCGAAAGACTTGGATCACGAATTAGCTAGTTATCCGAGTAGGTTAATTGTTATTATCTGTCGGTGGTTAATGTGGATGGCGTTATTCTCACTAATATTCGACACCATAGGGTATAGAGTATAGACCTCTCTTCTATCTTTATTTTTTTTAGGATGCATAGGTAGTGTCGGGTCAACGCTGATTATTGATGCAATATAATATATAAAACTTGGTATCTGATTCAAGTTTTCACTCTCAGAGGGGAGAAAGTAGGTGTGTGATCGTTGGAGATTTGTCATCTATACTTTCGGTTTTGATGCTACATGCTATGTTATTAGAGGTTTTAATATAAGAACTTCCTCTTGATTTATTGCTCCAGTTTTTTTGCATCTGGTTGGTCATGTAACATAAGCTCGGGTGGTGCTTTGCAATGAGTAGTAAGATAACGTGTATGCGACTCTTAGCTGTGTAAAGACTTGTAATTTATCCTTTATGTCTCTTTGTTTTGATGTTTTTGACCGAACTACCTTTAAAGGGTTGAATCAAACTTCAAAAAGATAGGTTAGAAAATCAACTGTATCATAGTGAGTAAACTTGGTTTTGAAGGAAGATAGGAACTACAAAATAGTGTCGAACCCTTGAAAATAAATTTAATTACATGAATAACTAATGGCTTTTGGTTTAACTGCCACCATCTCATGTCTTTTTTTCCCGATTACTAGAGATTTTGGATTGCTGATGATTGCTATTCTTTCATTGGTTTTCCAACAGAGTAAACCACTCGATGTGTGATGTTACAATCTACTTTCTTGAGTGTGTACGGCACATAAGGAATTCAGATATGCATAAACTAGTTATGATGGTGGTTCTTGCGTTTCAATGAGTATTCTAAAAATTACTTGCCTGGAGTTAGATTGCTTATATAAGTATCTGCTATTTGTTTTTAAGTTATTTAGTGGTGCTTTAGATATCATTATAATTGATACTCATGTTATAGGACAATATTGCCTATGGATTGACGTCCTCTCTCGCCTAAATCATTTATCTACATCGCTGCCTTGAAAGAGTGCCAAATTTTTGACATGCTTATCATCGTGAGGATGTCTAGTAAATGACTACGAAGATATACAGTATCTTGCTTGGGCTGTAAAATTGCTAAATTATATATCAATGTTTAGGGAATACGTATTGCAAATGCTTATTAGATAACTTGACGTCTCCCTTCACGGGGAAGCCAAGATATTTATCTTGCCGAACTTGCTAATATGGGAATTACAGTGTGACATAGCACAACAAGGGATGTTTAACGGATCATAAGCATTCTGATTCTTTTACTTGACTAAAGGCATGCATAATTCTGGCTTCTAACTGTCTCTTGCTATGAGACGGCTTTAGAATAGATAAGTACCAAATTTCATGGTTCTATTTTTTTTCTAATTTTATGGTTTGTACTTTTCTATGCATATCAATATATAATGCAACATTTGGTATAAGATGGTCCTAAGTTATCTCCTAGGTAACGCACTAACTAACTAAGAGTCATTTGGCTCTTGATCAAACTAACCACAATGAGTCACTGACGATTACGAAATGAAGAGAGACAAGCAATGTCAAGATTGTTGTTCCCTCTTTAGAATTTTTCAGCCTTTTGAACCTTTTAAAAACTATTGACTGACAATAAGCTGGCCTCTAAAAGCTTCAAGCTGGATCGTAAATTGTCCAGTCATGCGATACTTGAATTACTCTCGAAATGTACTCGATTTTGGTTCCTACAAGTGAGACCACATCACCCTGTCTTAACCTCTTGAGTTTTCCTTGTTCATGTATCTAGGATTTAAACACCAATTGTTACTCAAGAAGTTGGATGCATTTACGTGATGTTGATCATAGTACATTACTATGTTTATCTCATCTTTAGATATATGTTTTGACATAGATTGCTAATTAGTGGGAACTTGTGAGTGTTGCCTACTTGTTATATCATCTAATTGGTAGGAACTAACTTGTCTTTCTTAAATTATGTTCTGTAAAATTGGTCACCGTTGTCAAACATCTTTGCCTATCTTATTTGTTGCTTTTGTCACAACGTTTCTTGACCTATTTCAGGTATATACGTATATAACAAAGAACTGCATTATGATTGTGTTTTAGCTAGCCCTTCCTTTCAATTTGAGTTGAAGTTTATCATCATACCAAATTTTAAAACAGAAAGTGGAGCCTGTTACATGGCTCTTTAAGTGCTGATATAATTTTTCTGTATAGGGCTGATCGGACAAACAGTTCATTTTTCAATCACTTTCGGCTTTCCATTTCAGATTTGCAGATTCAGTTTCTTGTAATTCGAACTTTTGGACACTTCAAAATTCTTTGCTATCAAAATAGTTAAATCTTGGAGTTGTAAGATCAAACACCTTGGGTCAATATCAAATGAGAGAAGTCGGAATTTTGTGCTTAGGAACATCTGCAGTCGTATAATTTGGAAGCAATATTGGGTTCGTTCAAGTAATGAAAGTTTTATCTATATTAATCTCATTAGCTTTCCCTTATGGTATATTAGGATTCAAAATGTGATTCACATATTAACAAGAGGAGAGAACTAAGATTTGTTTGATAATTCTCTTTTGTAGAATTTGCGGATCTTTTTCTCAATCTCTCAGTCCCCTCAACAGAAAATGCTTTGGTATTGCCTTATTGGCAGTTGAGAGAACGAAAGGATACCCTTGGCTGATTTTAGTTATTCCAATGAGCTTTTGCATAAGTAAAAATAGAATCTACAAGACCGCAGTTTTTTTGCTTAAAACTTTTTTCTGTGTGAGTAACTAGATTAACACATATACATTAGTTACATAAGGATATGGTTTAACCATGCTTTTTACAGATGGTTTTACTAATATCTGTTAACTGTGACTCTAGTTTTGGATGGATTTAGGATGAAAGATGGAAAATGAAAATTGGCAATGATCATTAATGTGGTATTATGATTAGCTGGTGCTACATATATTATTACAACACAAATATGTTTGTAAGATAAGCACACTATGGTTAAAGCTTTATCAGTTTTTTCTTTTTATATGATTTTAACTTTTTTTCTCTTTTGATGCATGTCCACTGCTTACCTCTTGGATCAACCTACCCCTGCAGTGTAAGCCAATCAGCTAAAAACGTACTTATTTTTACTCTCTTTCAGCTAAACATATTTTTCTAACACATCATTTCTTTAGCAGGCTTGCTGGACTTGCCCTTATGTTTTCGTCTAGTCTCCTCCTACAAATCCTGGTATATAGAATGATATAAAAATATATACTATTTTGAATTGTAAAATGATAAGTATCTCTGAACTATTAAACCAAATAGAACATGTAAAACAAAAATATAAGAAACTACAAATTTATTCTCTGTTAATCACTTAATCCTTCTTATTCTGGTTGCAGGCTTGTGCAATATACAGCAACTGGTGGCCAATGTTATCAGGTAGCTTAGTGTACCACAATTCAGCGTTTTACATATTGGTTTTTGCATTTAGAGATACTGACGTGGAACTAAAATAACTCTTTTGCAGCACTCATGTATGTTCTGGTCCCTATGCCATGCATGTTCTTTGGTGGAGGAACCACTGAATATTTACTCAGCCGCGATGGTGGAGGGTAAGTACTTCTCTTCTCAAACCTTATGAAATATGTCATCAGTTGATACCTGTCCTTGCATTTTTCATGTCGTTGAGTTAATTCTTACATGGGTACATTATACTTGCGGCAAATCGGGTAGGGAGGGTAATGAATCAAAACAGATCAGGTTGGCCTGATCTGCAAACACTTTTTTTCTTTTCTTTTCTTTTCTTAAAAGTAATAGATAATTATGTAGAATTTGGCATGCTGGAATTAGAGAAGGTATGGAACAGTCCATTGAATTGGAATGAAAAAAAGTTATTTGTTCTGTTCGATGGAATGAATGGACCATTCCCGAATCTAAAAGGAATGTGATTCCATCCCATTAAGCTTATTTTCATCTCATAGGCAGGAGGTGTTTTCTTCTAATTCCATTGTGAATCGGAATGAAAAAAATATAATCTTATATTTTACACAAAGAACTAGAGAATATACTTTTTCTCAATTTAATTTTGTGGTTTTGACGAGTTTGTGTTATATTTATTTTGAAAACACTAAGGGTGACTTTTAACCGATTTAACATGCTCAAGCTGTTTCCATTTTTGCTAATTTTCTAAAAATCAACTCATTTTACCCGTTAGAGAAAGTATAGCTCAAACCGACCCCTTAATCTACAATTGGCTCGATGTTGCCATCTTTACAACCAAACAAATCAACACAAACGACCAAACCTTTTTGGTTCTTAGATTCCCTTTTGAAAAACTAGCACACTGCCATTTGTATGTTATATTCTATGTACAAGTGAGTAAAACTTTCACCCGTTGCACCCCTTGACATTTTATTGCAAACTAACCATTGTTGTTGCTGAAAAGCATCCAACATTGCAAGATTAACCATTTTAGACAAATGATAGAAATGTAGATGCAAATGAGAACAATCATACTTTTATCTATTTGTCCAAAACCTCCTATTATTGCCAAAGTGTGCATTTTATTTTGCATTCCCTAGAACACTTGTTTATTTGCACAAAAAGCCAAATACGATGTTACTAAAATGCAGAGGCAATTACTAGCCCGTATACCTATGAATGGGTCATTTGGGACTGTTTAATCTCACATGTCAAAGAGGTAAAGTAAACGAATTACTTAATAGGAAATAGGTCATATGGGTTGAAAGTTGCCAAGAGTGTAGTGATTCATACAACTTCCTAGATTATCTTACACAAATTGAAACAGTACAACTTTTGTAATTGTAACTAGGGATTAGGTCGAAGAATAGCAATGCACTTTTCCAAATGTACCGATTTGGTACTTGAACTTTAAAAAAGTTGTGTAAATGTAACGAACTTTCATAAGTGTTCCAATTTGATACGTGATGATGACGTGTTATACTTGAAAGTCTGACATGTGGCACCATTTATAACATGACACATCATCACGTACCAAGTTGGAACACTTATGAAAGTTCGTTACATTTCTACTACTTTTTTAAAGTTCACGTACGAAATCGGTACATTTGGAAAAGTACATTGCTATTCTACGACCTTATCCCTTGTAACTATATTAGGCACACTTTCGATTATACAAAACTAAACATTTTTGGACAAGTAGGTTTAGGATCAACCGGTCCTGTGCCAAAAATCATTCTGACTTGTTGACCCGCCCATGTTGCAACCTCTATCTCTAATGAAGCTGCTGGTTTTCTATGACAGGTGGATAGATGCTGCAAAATTCCTGACAGGCGCTTCAGCAGTAGGGAGCATAGCCATCCCCATTATCTTAAGGCATGCTCATCTAATCAGCACCGGAGCTATGTTAATTGAATTCATGTCGTTTTTCATATTTGTCGGCACGGTTATGTGCTTTCATCGTGCTAATCTTGAAGATGAATGGTAATGAAAAATTGAAAACTACAAAAGAACTTTGCTTGTTATCCAGGGGAATTTATTCTAGGTTTCTGACAGACAAACACGGTGAAGAAAGTCGAGAACTTATAAGGAGAACGGATTAGAAAGAACAAGTTCCCATTAATGTAAAGCTAAAAAATGTTGGACTTAATTTGTTTGACTTGCATATCTGATGAACTAAGTAGTTTTTTCTTGGGTTGTTTGTGCATATACAAGTATATAAAGGTGTGCTTTCTGACAAAAAAGATGGTATTTTGGTTATGATTTGGTTTAGTTAATTGGTATGTAGTCGACACCCGAAAGCTTTATATGAATAGAATTCTTTTAAATGCTAGCCCTTTCCGGGATGAGGTAAACAACCACAAGCTACAATTTTTGTTGCACGATGCTTAATGTATAGCAATAATATCTCTGAATACCATGTTATAGCATTATTGCTAGATGAAAGGATTATGTTTTTAGATTACAGCAAGTTACAGAAGTCTTTTTTTTGTTGATACCTATGTTTTGGGTAGGTTACGGAAAAAAAGTTACTATACCATTTTAATATCTGGTCGAAGTGATTTACTGGGCGTCTCTTTGATTTTTCGGACAGGCGCCTTCTAAAGTTTAAGACATTATGGAAAGTGGTTACATAGCTTCGGGTTTTCTACCCCTGCTGCGCTGCAGGACGCGGGGTTTACTTAAAAAAACGTTACATTGTTCTCATATCTCATTTAATGCAGGTTTAGTTTTTACTTGTAAATGGTTTAAGCCTGTGTAAATAAATGTAAGTGACATTAAGAGTTACTTTTATAAAAAAAAACCAAAAACTTGTTAATTTATTTATATTTAAGAGTAAAAGCTAAAAATACTTTATACACTATCCAAGTTTAAGACATTATAGAAAGTGGTTACATCATTGTTAGAGCTTCAGGTTTTCTACTTGCGCTCCGCTGCAGGACGCGAGTTTTACATAAAAAAATTATATATTTCTCATATATCATTTAAAGTAGGTTTAGTTTTTACTTATAAATGGTTTAAACATGTATAAATAAATTTAAGTATGATTAAGAGTTACTTTTAAAAAAGAAAGCAAAAACTTGTTAAATTAATTATACTTAAGGGTAAAAGCTAAAAAAAATACTGATACTATCCAAAATAACTCTTTTGCTTTCTCTGATCTTGAAAAACTCATTCTGCTTTAGTATGAACAACTTTAGTCGTCATTATGTTAATTAAATCTCTATTTTTCACATTAACAGATGTTAATGACCTTTATGTTCTGCACCGGCCGTCACCATCTCCATCACCACCACTAAAAGCATCTCCAATGGAGGTTTATATGGCATCAAGGTTATAAATAGTGTGAGGCGTGACATGACGGCATGGTCAAACCTCACAACTTAGGAGTTATGGCGAAGCCATAACGTTTTATAAGCCGTAACATAAAGCGGCACAAAATATGAAATAATTTATAAAGTTATATATTATATATTATATCATATCTATATGTATCCAAAAAATGTTATATGTAAGGAATTAAGTTAATAAACTATTCTCGCACGTTTTGTTTTTGTTTTTTTGTTTTTTTTTTAAATTAATAAAATAAAAATTCAACGGAGTTGAATTTAAAAAAACGACACCACGTCTCACTCCTTAGCGCGTCTTTCCACGCCTCATCTCACGTCACGCCTAAAGTCGACGCCTTAAACTATTTTGTAACGTAAAGGCCACGCCCCACACCTTAGCGTCGTTATGACGCGCCTTTTAGAACCTTGTATGGCATATCCATAGTGACATGGAGCTTAGGTGGAGTTCATGTGCATAAACCTTCATTGAAGCATCAAGTTTATAGAGGAGAGAAACACAAGTTCATGAATATGAATGAGTGAGAAAAAGAGTCCATTTACAAGTTTATTCAATTATATAATTTTAAAATTGTTAATGGTGATATTCATCGACTTAGTGACGTTCATAACATACAAACATCTTGCGAGAAGTGTTAAGAACATACGGAAGAAACAAAAAATTTGTTTATAAATACCTTTTTTTTTTGTTTGTATTAAATTGTGGTCATGTATGTGGTTGTTTTCTTGATTCAAAGTTATTTTTTGGGTTTTGTCCGTACAATAGCAACGTAATTTCAACTTTGTTCCATTTTAGTACGTGTACTTTTTTTGTTCCACTTAATGTAACGTACTTTCAGGTTTTGTTCATTTTTATTACGTCAAAGTAGAGGCTACCGGTTAAGAAATGAGTTTTACCGGTTAAATGTCTACGTGGTTTTTTTTAGCACATAAATGGTCGACTTAATGCAACGTACTTTCAGGTTTTGTGCTACTTTAGTACCTCAAAGTACGGGCTACCAGATAAAAAGTCATTTTTGTTCGTTTTTTTACGTTTTCATCTTTTTTTGACGATTTCCTCCGTTTTTTTACGTTTTCGTCTGTTTTTTATGTTTTCGAATGTTTTTTTACGTTTTCCTGAGATTTTTTACGTTTTCGTCTGTTTTTTTATGTTTTTTTTTTCCTTTTTTTACGTTTTCGTCTGGGTTTTTACGTTTTCCTGAGATTTTTTACGTTTTGGTCTATTTTTTAACGTTTTCGTCTGTGGTTTTTTACGTTTTTCTTTGTTTTTTACGTTTTCGTCATTTTTTTTACGTTTTCGTCTGTTTTTTTATGTTTTCATCCGTTTTTTTACGTTTTCGTCCGACTTTTTACATTTTCGTCTTATTTTTTACGTTTTCATCCATTTTTTTTACGTTTTCGTCCATTTTTTACCTTTTCATCCGTTTTATTACGTTTTCCTCTGTTTTTTTATGTTTTCCTTTTATTCTTTATGCTTTCGTCCGTTTTTACGTTTTTGTCCATTTTCGTCCGTTTTTTTAAGCTTTAGTATGAAAACATAAAAAATTGACAAAAACGTAAAAAATTGACGAAAACGTGAAAAATGGAGGAAAATGTAAAAAAAAAAGGGATAAAAACGTAAAAAACCAGATGAAAATGTAAAAAGTCGGAAGAAAACGTAAAAAATCGGATGAAAACATAAAAAAAACAGACGAAAACGTAAAAAACGGAAAAAAAACGAAAAAAACGAAAAATGTTAAAAAATAGACGAAAACGTAAAAAATCTCAGGAAAACGTAAAAAACCAAACGAAAACGTAAAAAAATGAAAAGAAAGAAAAAAAAAAAAAAAACGTAAAAACCAGCAAAACGTAAAAAATCTCAGGAAAACGTAAAAAAACGAAAAAAAAGAAAAAAAACTTAAAAAAAACAGACGAAAACGTAAAAAAACCAGACGAAAACGTAAAAAATCTCAGGAAAACGTAAAAAAACATTCGAAAACGTAAAAAAAGGGACAAAAAAAAGATGAAAACGTAAAAAAACGGACAAAAAAAAAAGATGTAAACATATAACTAAATCAAACAAATCACAGGGACCATTCATGTAATTAAATCAAGCAAAGTAGGCTGCTTTATGTTCATTATCCGGTAAAACAAACTTGCACGTACTAAAGTAGCACAAAACCTGAAAGTACGTTACATTAAGTGG
>OU343221.1:137529683-137782148 GCA_910596185.1 Chrysanthemum makinoi | reverse complement strand
CAACAGACATGTCCCTTGATTTGTAACTGTCATATAACTGCTATGTAACTAACTATATAACTGTATTTGTAACTGGAGTTGACTTTTGTCTGGTTTGACTTTCGGGTTGACTTTATCAGATTGGGATTAACCTAATAGAATTTACTATGTGATGACTCTGACTCGGCATAATTGTGCAAGTCAGAAAATTTTTTGAACTCAAACCCGCAAGAGAGTGGAGTAAGGATAGGCTCTACTAAATCTTTGACAAGAGTTGTGTTGTTTAAAGCCCAAGAGTAGATGTAGGTTCCAATACGGTATCTTTCATCATTTCTTGTGACCATCACACTAGTACCTCCTATATTGGGTCTATAGTTTTGAAAAAGCGCGGAGGTGATTACACTACAACAAAACAAAGAATGGGCGACAAAATTTTGGCGAGGACAAATTTGTCCTCGCCAATAGTCACTAAACGACAAAAAAATGCTGACCTGGAAGAGCAAAACCGGGAAAATTCAACCTAACCTTTTGGCGAGGACATGTCCTCGTCAAAAGTTTGACGAATTTTCACAGTTTTCCCTCATTTGCTAATTACTCCAAGCCGTTTTTCCCGTCAACCCTTTGGCGAAGTGTTTACGCAAATTCATAAAAAATGAGTTAAATGAATGATAAACTGATTAAAAAATGATTAATACTTTTGGCGAGGACATGTCTTCACCAAAAATATCAACCTAATACTTTTTAAATTAACTAAAAATGATTTCTATCACTTTAAAATTAAGTAAAATAATTTAGGATTAATATAATTTGGCTATTAAATTTTGTTATGCTTTCAAAATCGAGCTAGATTTGTCTAATGTTGTCGCACTACGTTGCGCGGTTTTAAACCAACAAAGAAGTAAAACGTAAGAATTACATCAAAAATCAATAAACGTTCAAACATTAACATATACGGATTACATTACAAATAGATCAACGTTCAAACACTAAAACATACGAAGTACATTACAAATAGATAAAAGTTTAAGCATTAAAGCATACGAATTACATTAAAAATTGATAAAAGTTTAAATATTAAAGCATACGAATTACATTCCAAATGCTAAATTGCTTTGGCTAAATGAAAAATACTCCAAGCCAAATTTTCCCATGTCATTATAAAGCTCGTGAAGTAGTGCAGCTGAGTCACGTGTGTGGTTCTTGGGATGCATTTCCATTTCTAGTGTTGCCTCGAGTACCTTCATCTTTCTAATCAATAACTTGCAGTTCGCGCACTCTGCATTTCCAGAACTCGATTTTGAAGGTATTTCATAATAACTTGGAGGTTTTGAAGGTCTTGCATAATAACTTGGAGGTGCTGAAGGTCTTGTAGAATAACTTAGAGGCGTTGAAGTTCCAAGAGAACCGGCCAGTAGACGGAATCATTCCTCCTTCCATAGAAAAAATTACATCCATAATCGGTTGACCAAGGCTGTTAAAGAGAGAAAATTAGTTTTAACAACTAACCAAATTATTTATATATTACACAAATAAAAAAACATGTAATTGTTCATCTTTGATAAAAGACATGCATAGTATAGTTTACCACTAGTGTGACGTTGGTGCGATTCTCGCAGAACTACATGTCATCATCCACAAGGATACGCAAAAGCTTCATATGGCACCATCTTCATAATAACGGTGTGTATGTTTATTGGGAGCGATGATAAAACTGTGTAATGTGTTGGTGGTTGTGAGGATAAGAGAGTAATGTGTTTGTGAGGATAAGATTTAATAACCAGATATACTTTTATGATAAAAAAGATAACTTTTATGAACTTTTGGCGCCAAATTTGTTAGGATAAAAGTTAACCAGGTTTTAGTGTCCATAATGTGGCGGGAAATTTTGTCACCAAATTTGTGAGGAAAAGAGTTAATATCTCATGTATAACGAAATCATCTCGACTAATTCGTTTAACATTTCATGTATATCATATCATCTCGACTTATATGTTTAACATGTTATGTATATCATTGATTTGTGTTTCGTTTTATATTCAAGTTTTAAACTTACATTTTTCCAGACTATACCTATAGACACACTTTCATGGGTAGTGTAGCCGATCAATGTAGCCAGTGGGGTAAGTACAAGGTAATTCTCAGGAGCAGTGCTGTTTAGAATTAACCTAGTGTATTTTACAAATTAAAAGGGGTTTTTGAGTTTGAGATTAATTAAACTACTAAAGCAAGAAAAGTAAATTAAACCAATTAAAACAATTAAACTACTATGATTGCGATCAAGAAGAGAAGATAGTTCTAGCAATGTTAATCCTAGGGATGGCAAAAGCACCCGAAACCGACGGGGGAAACCGAAACCCGAACCGGTTGGGTCAGGTTTGGGTGCGGGTTGGCAGGTTTGGATGCGGGTTTGGGTATTGATAAAAAAATTTATCTGGGTACGGGTTCGGGTATGGGTTCTGGTAATACCCACCCGATTACCCGTACCCGTATCCGTTTACCCGAATCTATACCCGCTTTAGTGATATTATAATCAACTAGAAAATATATACATTGTGTATAATTTCTTTCATTATATTTTTTACATAACACATTTTATTTTGTACATGAATAATTCAAAAGCGTTAAATCGTTTGATACAATATTAATTTTCTTTAAAAAATTTTGAATATATTAGGGTGTTTTCCTTTGTTTTGTCAGTTGATTTTAGTGTGACTTAATCTTATACCGCCATTTTGTCAATATAATATTCAATTAGGGATAACCAATACCCGCGGGGAAACCCGAAAAACCGATGGATAATATTAATCGGGTATTCGGCGGGTAATAAGGCGGGTACGGTTTCAGATATTATAAACAGGTGCGGGTATGGGTATACTAAACCCCGCCCGAACCCGACCCATTGCCATCAGTAGTTAATCCTACTGTATTCATTTAGTTATTCGTCAACTCGTGCAATAATTCAATGAAATGCATTAGTGTTATAAGAAATACAAAGACAAGTATTTCTATCTAATGTAAACTAGACCACTTGGTCCATGTATCTAGCCCTACACATGGAACCTATATCCCTGAAGAAAATTACCGGTCTCAAATGCATGCATTAAGTGGTATCAACTAATCTATGTGATTTATCTATGGGACCCCATTGCGGCGGTGATACCTACTCTTCTCAATCTTTAGGTCTGTTAAAGAGCACTATACTAACTTAAGTGTTTTCTGCATTATCTGTCTAACATCAGGTTCCTAGGCCTTAGGTCCTAAGGAAGGACACTAATGAAGCCAAATCAAAAGTACGGACCATATTGATATTGATCACCGACATAGCTAAAGAGCTACACTATGATGATCTAGACTATAAACATCAAATTTATGGAAAACTAGAAGGGGGGATTGAATAGTTTTACCGATTTTAATTTAAGTTTCAAAGATTTAGATTTGATCTTATGTGAATTCGTATGGATGGATAGATAGTATAAAGCAATAAGTAAAGTAAATAATGAAATCAAAGTAAAGGATATAGAGTAGCGACACAAGTGATTTATAGTGGTTCGGCTACAAGGACACCTTACTTTCCCTACTCCACTCCCCGAGTTCCCTACTCGAGAGTTCAAGCACTATGTCAAAAAGCTCCTTCAATACGGCGGAGAAGCCTCACAACGTCGCTTACAATTTTTCCGGTACAAAACTAAATACCGAGTCCTTAGCACGGCGGACCAAACCAAAGACAACTATTACATAACAACTATGTGAAATATGAAATACAAGATCTTGCTACAAAAATCTTGTGGATGGACAAATCAATCAAGAACCCTTTGCTAGGATGACTTGTAGTGTATCGTGATCTCGCCTTTGAGAAGGACCTATATGAGAATCACAACAAAAGAAAGAAGAACTACTAGATTGATCAAGTGATTAGAGATTAGAAGAATGAGATAATATATGAGAGAGTTGTAAGAATAAGGGTGAGTAACAATGAAGAAATGGCTCACTATTTATAGGCACAAAAGCATACTGTAGCCCGGTTCCGGCGGATCCCTCACTTGGGGGATCCGTCTAGTGCAATCCTAGGGATCTGGCAAACTGGGTTGTACCAGTCTTGATTTTGGGTTGCAAACCGAGTTATGGTTTATGGGTATGAGACATGGGTACCCAACAAGATACAATGTATCTAGACAATGGGTCATGGGTTATGGACATTGGGTCATGGGTCATGGATAATACCCAACATGATTTCATGCATGATGTCATGCAATGGGTCATGGGTTATGGATTAGCTCCATGGGTATGGGCCATGGGTCTTGGATATTACCCATCCTATTACATAAACTATTACGACAAATGAATTATTACAACATTTTATGTGAATGACCAAATGTATATACTTTACAAAAAAAACATGTATTCTTATAATTTTACTTATGATAACTTTATATTTGTTATCAACAAAACACAACAAGATCGCTAAATATGAATAAATGTTTTTACGGTTTATTTGTATTAACAATTTCTCCCTTTTTGTTGATGACAAAACATAATGTTATGATGAGTAAAACTTAAGATTAGATGTATGTTGTGAAAGCATATGTAAGTTTTACTTCTTCACCCCCTTTTGTCGTAACAAAAAGCGATCCTAACGAAGAAATAAATTGTGGAGTAAAAATAAGTATGATCCACAAAGCACTAGCTCCCCCTTGACGGTAGCTCCCCCTAGAATTGGGCGTCAAGTGAGAAAATATAATTACCTACAAAAAAAATGTTAGTAGTAACATGTAATATAATCTTGTATAGGACGAGATACAAGATGGAGAGCCAAGGTACGTAAACAAAGCCTTGTAATAAAATATCAAAGAGTAGTGGTATATATGCTACATACAAAATATAAAACTAAGAACAAGGATTGTTCTTTAAAATGACTCAAAAGAAAAACAATAAAGAGAATAATATTATCATTCCTTCCATGCTTGCATATGGTTAATTATGGAAGTTTTGGTGAGTGATAATGTTGATGAATTCAAGGATATGGTTGAGTATGAATTGCATCTCGTCCCTTATTTCCATTGCAAGTTCCCTAGTGGATTGACAATGTTCGCAATGGAGATAGTGAGGATAGTGTTGGTGGATGGTTTTCGGCAGTTTGATTTTGGAGTGCGGAATAGGTGGTGGAAATGTTAGAAAATATGGATCAAAGTCCATGATGTTGGTGAGTGATGGTTGATAAGAACCTGGATGTTCTTGTAAGATGATGGGATGTAAGGGTGGTGATGTTTCAAGTTCTTTAAGGAATGTGTTTGGAGATGTTGGAGGTGTTAAAAAGACTAGTTCTTTTAGGTTTAAGTTGGAGACTAGTTGGGTAGTTTTTAATGGTTGAAATGGAGCGGGTGGTGGATTAGACACGGGTGGAGGAATTGTTTTTGGAGTCTTAAGGAGTTCCGCTAGGGTTATTGGGTGTCAAGTTGAGACTCATTAGGTGAATGTGGTGATGAGATTGTGGGAGATGATGGAGGTGTTACAATGTAGTCATTTGGTGGAGTGTTAGTAGTTGGTGATGGGCTTTTTGACATAAGCAACAAGGTCGGATGCTAACCCGTGCGGTTCTCCTAGATTTGGTTGGTGGTGGCACTACGGAAGGTGGTAGGATGAAGTTTTGGATTTCTTGAAAAAGATTGTTTTCACTAGATGGTTTATCAATGTTTGAGGATCTTTTGGATGACATGATGATGATTGTTTGTGAGGTTGAGAGTGATGGATATGCAAGCATTTTGGAACCTTATTTATAGAGCAAATATTGCATTGCAATGAATGCTAAAACCAAAATGTGGACTATAATCTAATGATTGGATATGAATTTAAGGCACGTGATCATGAGAACACAAGCATTAAGTAACATATTCATTAGTGGCAAAATATTGAAAATATGAAAGTTTCTAGCCAAAGTGAGAAAAATAAGAGAAAAACTTTGCTTTTGTGGCACGGTTCCCACAGATCCAACCCTTTAGGGATCCATCTAGCGTAAAAGCTGGGATCCGTGGAATTGGTATTCTCATGCAGCTCAAATTTTTCCTTTTGGAAACAATAGTGCATAGTGTGTGCCTATATGCAAACCATTTGAAGTTGCGGTTATCTCGACTCCTTTTTAAAAGAAGAAAATAAACAAAGAAGTGAAAAAGCATATATATATATATATATATATATATGTGAGATAACCCGAGTGCTCTTTAATTCATTTTTTTTAATTGAATGTACCCGAAAACACATATTAGTTATATATTCCCTTTAGCATTGAAAAGACATGAGATGCAACGAAAAAGGTTTTTACTTTGTATTAAAAACGAAAGAAAAAGTTTGTCCTAGACGTGAGAGTGATTTGGGAAAAGTGATACGGGGAGAAGTATCCTTTTCGAAAGAGTTTCGAAGAAATTCTTGTATAAAAAATTTATCTTGAGTTTTGAAAATAAATCCCCATATTGTTTATGAGTTGTGTGTGAAATAGAGATCCTAGACTCAGAAAAAAAGGTAAAGCAAACGTTTACGTACCTTGTAGAATGAAAATATTTCACGAATATTGTTCCATAAGACCAAGACCAAGACGAAGCAAGTTGAATTGTTCCCGCTTCAACGGTTTGGTAAGAACGTCGGCTATGTTGTCTTCGGATAATACTTTCTCAAGAGAAATGTTCCCTTTTTGAACATTGTCTCTTAAGAAGTGATGATGGATCTCTATATGCTTGGTACGAGAGTGCAACACCAGATTTTTTCTTAAGTCAATAGCACCTTTGTTGTCGCATAAAATGGCTATGTCACTTAGATGGATGTCGTAGTCAACTAACGCTTGTTTCATCCATAGTGCTTGTTGGCATGCTTTGCCGGCGGAGACATATTCGGCTTCGGTTGTTGATATGGCCAATGCCGTTTGCTTCTTCGAGAACCAAGATGTTAAACAATACCCCATAAAAGTACATACACCACTTGTACTTTTTCGATCAACATAATCACCTACATGGTCAGAATCTGCATATACAATAGTTTCTACCTGTTGGGTTCAGCAAATACCCAAACCCCTTGATCCAGGATTTGAATAGAAAATACCCCAAGTGTTTGGACCGTTAAACACTTACAGGTCACTGAGCGCATAGTCTCTCAGTGAGCCATCTTCAGGATACTCAGTAAGAGGCGAAGAAGTAATCTCTCCACTCAGTAAGGCGAAACTTAAGGGGTGAAGACTGAGTCAAGAAGAAGATGGTGGATTCAGTGAGTGATGACAATAACTCACTGAATCCTTCAACTCCTCACCAACTACTAACACTGAAGACAAACTTGACCAAAGACTGAAGGCGGAGAAGACTGAAGAATGGGAGGGACAAAACGGTTATGCTTGAAGCGGTAAAGACGGAGTGCTTACCTTCAAGAAGTCAACTTTGCCTGAAAGGCTCAGAATTAGTACTGACAAGTAGAAAGTGGCTTTGTCCCTTACCAGATATAGCCTTTGTAAACAGAGACAAAATACGTCAGTATTTTGTCTTCTGTAACCTGTCAGTTTGTCACTTAGGATAGAGTTAAAACTCATACTTGTATAAATAGCATAAGAGATGGAGTGAAAGATTCAAGCTTGTGAATTGTAAAACACACACACACACAAGCCATATTTCACTCCTCCAAGTACAACTCAGTCCCTAAGATAGCTCAGTGGTTCCATAGTAGTTGTGTTCAGACTTAGCCTGAACTTAGTGAGGAGTACCAACCCTTTTTCGTTTCAATCCCAAGTACTATTCTGCAAGTACTTGGGTAACGTATTCTTTTGATTCATTTCTAATAAGAATATAAACGTTGAAAATTTATTAGTGTGTTTTTACTTACATTAATTTCAGTCATTGATTCACTATTAGTTTGTTTTACGTACTTAAACTGTTTTATACGATAGTGAATAGGGAACAACAAGTGGTATCAGAGCAAGGCTGATTATAAAACTTTTTTAAGCCGCTCTAAAACGTTTTTAAATCAGGATCCTTATGGCTGAAATTGATGTACCCCAACTAGTCGACAAAAAGGGTGGAGCTTATTCAGCTGTTGCCCCTAGACTTGAAGTTGGTAAATTTAACAAATGGAAAAAGCGTATGCTTTGCTATTTGATTGGGATGGAACCTTATTATGTCAAGTGTGTAATGAAGGTCCATTTATCCCAAAGACTGCTGAAGGTTTTCCTAAACCTGAAGCTCAGTGGATGAGAAGAGAGTGGTCAACCAGGACCAAAGACTCAAAAGTATATCATATCATGTCTTCCTGATGATATTATGGAGTCAGTCATAAGCTGTAGTACAGCTAAACAAACCTGGGATGACCTGGTCCACAGTCATGAAGGTCCTTCTGATACCAAGGAAAACAGGATAATGGACCTGAAACTTGAGTATAACACCTTCTGGGCTAAGGACTCTGAAACTCTGTCTCAAACTTACACCCGATACAAAACTTTGCTAAATGAACTGTCAAATGATGGTGTTAAGTTGTCCAAACATGAAATCAATGTTGGTTTTGTCAATAGTCTCCCTGAGAAGTGGTTGAATTTCTCTCGGGTCTTAGGAATGCTAATCATATCCGAATCTTGAACTTCCGAAATTTATGAGAAATTTGTCTATGAGGAAAACCTCATCAACAGACGATCCCCTGACTTAAAGAAGTCTCAGGAAGTCAAGAAGTCCCTGACCACCACTTCAACACCAATATCAACTGCTTTTTATTCTAACAGTGTTGTTCAAGATTTTCAGGAAAATTTAGATGATGAGCCTGATGAGAGATCAAGTGAGGAGTACCTAAATGACCTAAACATTGAATTTCAGGAAAGGGCACTCCTTGCTAACTCTCGAAGGTTTATAAAAAGAAACAAAGGTTTTTCAAATGCTAAAGCAAATGAGGACACTGAATGCTTTAAGTGTTACAAAAAAGGTCATTTTGCAAAAGACTGATTTTCAAAAACAATTTCTGAACCCTCTTACAAACCATCAGGGTCAAATCAGTCCTCAGGCTTTAGCAAATTTCAACCAAAAATCTATCAGTCTCATCAAAACTTTCAAAACAAATCTGATCAAAACAAAACTGTAGATTTTGAAGCTAAGTATAGGAAATTGAAAGCTAAGCTTGAATTGCTTGAGGCCAGTCCCTCTAAACAACAAACAATGTTAAATCTGTGCGGGGTAAAAACAAAGGCCTTGTTGCGAAACTTTCGACCGATGAAGAGCCAGTCTCATCCGATGATGAAATGGTGTATGTCACATAATCTGCCGCCCTCTCGAAGAGGACAACCTAGCTGTTGGGAAAAATCATGCAAGGAATGGAGAATGGGTCAACATCACAATGAAGAAGGTAAACATTTTACTTTCTATGGATGATGACTCTGATTGGCAGTCTTATATGAACTATATCAATGTTGACCTTAAGTTTGGAGAAGAGCAACGATTAAATCTTTTTTCAAAATATAACAAGCTAAGTTTTGAACTGAACAAATGTAGGGATGAACTGCTTCTTTTAAAACAAACTAAGCTTGAGGCTATCACTTTGCAAATTCAAAACACTGAACTAGTTAAAAGAAATCAGGCTCTTCAAGATGAACTTAACAAAGAAAAAGATATCATTGAAAGTTGGTCTGCTAAGAATCCAAGGGTCTTTGATGCTGTGGGTGCCCCTAGTAGCAAAAAAAGAGTCATAGGTGAAGACCATCTCCCTGACTCTCACAACAAAGACCTGAGTCTAAAGCCATTTGTGTCTGGTGGCATGATTACCAATATGTTGACATCTCCCAAGCCCAGTGATTGGATTGAACGGGTTAACCCTGAGAGTAAGCTTCCAAATTTCGATTCTGGGAGAATACTAGAGCCTAAGAGTCAAGCTCTTAAGAGCGTGCTTGGACTCCCTGATGTGCCCAGTAGTACTGAACACATCTCTGAGTCTAAAGCATAATCTAATGGACCGCTTCCAACCCTGAAACCTCTTCAGGGTACTGCACCGAGCTATGAGCTTACTCCAATGCAATTCAATCCTCATTCACCAAAGGAAAGGTCTGGACTTGGTAAAACAATCCTGAAAAGACGAACAAAACCAATCCAACATGAATATACTCCCACTAAGACTTCCACATCTTCAGTCCCTACTGAATCTGACCAAATTAAGCAACTGACTGAACTTGTGAGGAAGCTGACTGATAAGATGGAATCCATCGAAAAAGCTCCTGATTCAATCAAGAAAACTAAATCAGCCTCCTCTAGTTCATCAAAGTCTAAATCTACCAACAAGCCTAAACAGAAGTGTGATCTATGCCACTATACCAGTCATACCACTGATAACTGCTATAGAATCCTTTTTTGTATGATCTGCAAAAAGGATGATCACAGAACTTCTGATCACTTATAATATGTAAGTTCACTCAGTAAATCAAACTATACCAATGTTGGTCATCACTATGCTTCAACCTCTAAATCTGCTCAAAAGTTTAGAGCAAAACCCTTTCCTCCTTGCCCACACTGTGGTTTTAATGATCATCATCCTGATGATTGTCTCATGAACACATGCTGTGATATTTGCGGAAATCCAGCTCATGAGACATCCCAGCATGACAGTTTCATCCAAGCAAGGAGAAGTTCCAAGCAACCCAGAATCACCGAGTCATCCTCAGTCTCCAAATGCAAAACTTGTGGTAGCACAATGCACTCAACCACTGACCATGAGTCAATTGCCAAATTCAAACAGACCTTTAGGCCCAAGCCCACTAGTATGTGGGTCAGCAAGAGAAACTAATTCAGTTTACTATTTCTGCAGAGACATGCCAGGGAGCCTATTTGGCATCTAGATAGTGGATGCTCAAGAAGCATGATTGGTGTTAAGGAGTATCTGCACAAGTATGTAAAGGAACCAGGACCCAAGGTAGTATTTGATGATAACTCATCATGCCCCACTGAAGGTTATGGTTCAGTATACTGCAATAGAATAGTTTTCTCTAGAATAGCTTATGTCAATGGTCTTAAATACAATCTCATCGCTGTCACCAACTCGTGATGCAAAGTACATTGTGTAATTCAATGACAAACAAGGCACCATTTTCAATGCCAAAAAAGAAGTTGTCTTGATAGCCCCTAGAAGAGATGATGTTTATGTCTTAGACATGTCAACACTCTCTCAAAATGGAACTTGTCTCTTTGCCATAGCCACTGAAACTGTCAACCTGTCAGGCACAAGACTCTCTCACTTAAACTTCAAAAACATCAACAACTTGGCAAAACAAAACAAGGTCCTTGGCTTACCATCACTGGTTTTGGCAAAAGATAAACCATGCTCGCTTGTGAAAAGGCAAACACCACAGAGCATCATTCAAAACCAAACAAAATTTCTCCATCAAAAGTCGCCTTCACCTCCAAAGATATGGATCTCTTTGGACCTGTCAGTCCAAGATCAATCCAGCATGAGAAGTATACACTTGTCATTGTTGATGAGTTTTCAAGATACACTTGGGTATACTTTATTTCCAAAAAGAGTCAGGCAGCTGATACAATAATGTCATTCATCTGAAATGTTGAAAACCAAAATGACATTACTGTTAAACAAATCAGAACTGACAATGGCACTGAGTTCAGAAATGAAGAGCTTGAGAATTTCTGTGATGAAAATGGAATCTTCCAAAACTTTTCATCTCCTTACACTCCTGAACAAAATGGGGTAGCTGAAAGGAAAAACAGAACTCTCATTGAGGCTGCTAGAACCATGTTAAATGGCTCAGCATTATCAAAACATTTCTGGATTGAAGCAGTCAAAACAGCCTGTTACACTCAAAACAGGTCAATCATTGTCAAAAGACATAAGAAAACCCCATATGAGATATTCAAAGGCGACTTCCGATATCAGCTACTTTCATGTGTTTGGATGTCCTGTGTTTATTCATAACCACAAGGATGATCTAGGCAAGTTTGATGCCAAAGTCGATGATGGATACTTTCTAGGTTACTCATGATCTCCAAAGCCTTCGGGTATTTAACACAAGGAGACAACAAGTTGAGGAAACCTTTCATGTCACCTTTGATGAGAGTTCAGAGGGCATCAGTTTACCAACACCGGTGGAGGAAATAGAATTGATAACTCATCAAGATATCCTCCCGATGAGTATAACACTGAAATCAATTCCTCATACCAAGCTGATGCTGACATCTCATATTATGTCTCACCTCACAACCTTCCTGCACCAACAATCAATGAATTCATTGATAATCAATCACCTGCTGGGATTGGTAACATCGAACCAAATGTTCGTGAACCTCGTGATTCAAGAACCCCAACCTTAACAAGACATCTCAACATATGATCTTGATGATTCTATGGCTCCTCGCACTAACTCACTCCGAAGTTTCCAGGACCTCTTCAAGCTTAGATCCTAGACCACAAAGTAAGTGGACTAAATCTCAGGACACTGAGCTTGTAAACATCATTGGTGAACCCACTGAGGGAATGCTTACAAGAAGCATGGCTGCTAAACTAACTGCAGCTTCAGCAAATGAATGTCTATATGCTGATTACCTATCAGAAATAGAACCCAAAAATATCATCGAGGCTCTAAAACACCCAAGCTGGGTTCAGGCCATGCAAGAAGAACTTCAACAGTTTGATAAAAACAAGGTCATGACCTTGATCAAATGTCCTCAGGAAGTCATTGTCATAGGAATGAAGTGGGTTTTGAGAAACAAAACTGATGAAAACGGCACTGTCATTAAAAACAAAGCCAGACTTGTAGCCAAAGGTTACAGTCAACTAGAAGGCATTGACTATGAAGAGACATTTGCTCCTGTTGCAAGAATGGAAGCCATCAGGATCTTCCTTGCATATGCTACCTACATGAACTTCAAAGTTTACCAAATGGATTTAAAAAGTGCATTCTTGAATGGTGAACTCAAGGAAGATGTGTATGTTCAGCAACCTCCTGGCCTTGAGAGTAGTGAATTCCCTGACTATGTCTGTAAGCTTGATAAAGCCCTCTATAGACTAAAACAAGCTCCCAGGGCATGGTATGAAACTCTCTCAGCCTTCCTGATTCAAAACAAGTTTGTCAGAGGAAAGATAGACAACAAATTATTTATCTACAGGACAAAACAAGATGTGATACTTGTCCAAGTATATGTTGATGACATCATCTTTGGCTCAACAAACTACACTCTTTGCAAATAGTTTGAAAAAGTGATGACAAAGAAGTTTGAAATGAGCATGATGGGTGAACTCACATACTTCCTTGGACTACAAATCAGGCAAACTGATAAAGGAATCTCCATCAGTCAAGAGAAGTACACCAAAAATCTCTTGAAGAAATATGAGATATCTGACTGTGCCTCAGTGAAGACACCAATGGTCCCTCCTAACAACCTTGGACCTGATCTCACTGGCAAATCAGTCAATCAAACCCATTTCAGAGGGATTGTTGCCTAACTAATGTATCTTACTGCTTCCAGACCAAACATACAATTCTCAGTCTGTCTAATAGCAAGATATCAGTTCAATCCCAAAGAATCCCATCTAACTGCAGCCAAAAGAATACTCAAATACCTGAAGGGAACTCCAAGCCTTGGACTTTACTATCCAAAGTGCTCCGGGTTTGATCTCAAAGGATATTCTGACTATGATTATGCTGGCTGCAACATGGACAAGAAAAGTACCTTAGGGTCCTGTCAATTTCTTGGAGGAAAATTGGTTTGTTGGAGTGCTAAAAAGCAACAATCAGTAGCTATGTCCTCACCAAGAGTATGTGGTCTGCGCAGGATGTTGTGCCAATGTTTTATGGATGAAAAGTCAACTCATTGACTATGACATCCATTACAAAATGGTACCCATCTTCTGTGATAACACCAGTATTGCAATCTCCAACAACCCTGCCCCAAAGAAAGAACCAAACACATTGTTATCCGATATCATTTCATCAGGGACCACATAATGAAAGGAGACATAGAGCTTCATTTCATCCCTACTGAATATCAACTTGCTGATATCTTCACCAAACCTTTAGATGAACCTACCTTCAGAGACCGAAAGTTGAATTGGGAATGCTAGACATTGAAAGTCAGAACCCGAAAACCAATCCCAATCTCAGTAAGTTTTCTCTGAAATGGTTCATCCTCCCTGAACAAAACCCAAAACAACCCTCTCACTGAATGAGTAAGACTCATTCAGGGACCCTGACAGTTGATATTGAGCATTGAATGAGTAACTAAATGCTTCAAGTATCAGTTACTTAAATGTCTTAGGTTGGTAACCATGCCAATTTAATATAGGAATATATGTGTCTTTGTCTTACTGTCATCCATGTCAAGGGTCCCTAAAAAAAAACTTACCTCGTCCCACTTGGCATTAAATGCCTCCTCTCACATGAAATATCCAGTGGATATTTTATTACTGCAAAAGTGCACTTTTACTGTGCAATGCAACAGTTTCCTTAAAAACCGGGATTTCACTAAGGGTAGTGGAGTGGTGGCATTAAATGTGGAAATTCGAAACGTTTTCAAAAAATGACTTTACAAATCCACATTTGTGCATAAAATACCCCTCTCGTCACTCTATAAATACCCCTCACAAAATCATTAAAACACACACAAAGTATTTCTGCAACAAAACTCTGTCAAAATACTCTTTCAAACACAGAAATCTTTGTGTTCTACAAACCTTTTCGAAAAATCTTCTCTGTAAACATTTACAAAAGTTTTTCATCACAAACTTAAGAGATTTAAAACTCTTTGACTGTTATAGTTCAAGATTTTTTTCAAAACCCTAAAATCTTTAAATAGAAATGGCTAGAACACAATCTCTTCAGTTTGCATCTCAGTGGGTAGGAGATTTCAGTAATGTTGAATTTAAAACTAACAATGCTATAGGAAATTTTGAATACCCCCAAAATGTCCCAGCCTATAAGGACATAATGAAATTTTTATTCAACTGCCCACTGAAAACGGCCTTTGTTTAGTGTCCCTCTATACTGTACCAAAACCTCCTCAGGGAGTTTTGGGCAACAGCTGTGGCCTTTGACCCGACACCCTCTACTGATGAGAATAACCTTAGACCACTTAGGGAGTATCTCATCAGTGTTCGTCTTTTTAACGGGAACAGTACCACCCTAGACTATAAAACTTTTGTACTTCAACAGGTTAGACTATAATAATGGAGTCTATGTTGCCCATCCCTGAACCCTCCATGTTAGGATGGGTTAAAACAAATTGTTTTAGATCCAAAGTTTTTGGACAAAACCCCAGTCACCAAGAATTCATTTCCTGTGGCTTGGAGGATCCTGTTCACTTTTGTGACTCACGTCCTCAGCGGGAACCACTCATCCACTGAACAAGTTAACTCTATTCAGTTGATGATGGCATACAGCTTGATAAATGGGGTCACTGTCGACATTGGGGAGATCATTTACAGTGATCTCGTAACCAAGCTACAGAGCAAAACTAGGAGGAAATACATTTCATATCCTAGGTTTGTCTCTTGTGCTTTGCAAGTGTTACTGGGTTACAATTATCCTCATGAACAAAAATATTATGCTTTACCTGGCATCCTGAGTCAATCTAATTTTCAAAAAGACCCATCCCATGTCACTAATATCGAATTGACGGCCCATACGGTTGCTGTAAACAACCAGAGGGACTCAGTGTCTCCTAACCCTGCTCCTAAAAAGAGAAAGGGGAAGTCTCATACTGGGACTAAAACCCAAGTCTCAGGGCCCTGAGGCTTCAGAAACACAGCCTAAAAGGCAAAAGAAGCCCAAGACTGATCTGCCACCCACTGGAGACCAAGCAACATCCACCCCGGTGACAACGAATGACACTGATAAATCACAATCAGTGCCCTTGGTCCCAACTACTACTCCCTAAGATCCGAGGAAACATACAACCCACTGGTAGGGGAGCGCCTTCCACAACGCCCAAGGATGACATTAGCAAATCACAGCTTTTGTCCGAGGGCCAACCTGAATGATCCCAAAGACTCAGGGAACTGAACAACCTGCCGATAGGGATCTAATGCCATCGACTCCGCCAAAGGCACTGGAAACACCCACCGTCTCAGGGGTCACAGGGGACAAAAACTCGGAGGGAAAGAAACAACCCAGGATACAAAACCCACCACCAATCCGACTCCGACGAAGGCACGGAAATGCCCACCGGTCTGGAGGGGTCATCTGGGGGACAAACACTGGGGAAACATACCACCCTCGATATGGAACCCATCACCACCACTGGTTTATCGACGGTTGCTGGTTAATGAAATACTCTTCTCTCGATGAAGAGCAAGCTAAAAGTGAAGATGAAATTCTATCGCAGGAGAAGAAGTGGACTGATGTTCAAACTAACAAGAGCATCACCGATCCACAAGAGCCTAAAGAGTCACCTTTCCAGCCAAGAAAATGAATCGACTCTTCTCAGCATCTTCCGTCCTGAAGAATTCAGAAAGTTTGATAATACTCTTCCACTGATAGAGAGGCAACTTGTTATGTGGATCACTAAAGCTTCAAGGAAGCTATATTCTGTGGTTACTGTAACTCTATGGGATCAACACACTGAAGTTGCTGCCAGCTATGCTGATCTAAAGTCTGATGTGCTCACCTTCAATGCCAACACTGATGAACACAGGGATCTCATGTACAAACATCTACACAGACTGGATGAAAACCTGGTTAAATTTCTAAAGCATCTTCGAGGTTGTGGGACAAAGATTGATGAAATCAAGGACTCGGTCAAAGAAGACCCAGCACTCAACTCCAAAGTGCTGGAGGCTACTGAGGCTTACTTGAAAAATTCCTCAAGCCTCACTGAACTTATCACCATGCTCAAAACTGCCAATGTTCAGGGTCTTTAATCTTCGCTTAGTCTCTTCAGCTACACTGGGTTCTTTGGATGCTCAGGTGACTACTCTGGCTAAGGCATCATCCTCAATGGCTTGGAATCTTGGGCCTAGAATGACTGCCTTGGAACTCTCTCAGCTAATCCGCGTAACAAGTCACCGGTCTTCAGAAGGATACAACTGACATTAAGGCTATGGTCACGGAGATCTACCAAGCCTTCAAAGGTCAAGCAACACCAACTCCCCCAGTGTCCGAGGTAACTCTTGCTCTCACCGACGCTGCGCAACAGTTGAGGGGAGAAGACCAGAAGAGACTCCATCTCACACCGAGGGGAGCCACCGACCAGTCTCTGCAACACCAATATCATCAATCCCACTAGTTTTAGCAACACCCTTATCATCAGTCCCACCAACAACAACAATCATGACAACAACACCACCTTTAGTAACATCATCTTCCTCAGGCCAAGAAAAAAGGAAAGGCCATAATGAAAACACCTGAGCCTGAGAAAATCCCTTATATGATCGGCAACACGAGTACTGCCACTCCACAAAGCTAAGTGCCTATCTTGCTAAGGAAGAAAGGAGGAGGAAACTAGCCGAGGAAGAAAAAAAGAGCAAAGAAGCACTGGTACAAGTAGTTGCCTGAAGAAGCCTGAGAACATTGGAATTGATCCTAAGAAGCTTGAAAAGGGTCAGCCGACAAGTTCAAGGATGCTCAGCTGCTAAAATGGTGAAATGAAAAAGAAATTGGATGAAAAGAACAAAAGAGCTGCAGCCATCAGGCAAGAAAGAATTGACCACTACAACGGTCAATGACAAGCGAAGGTTGCCGAGAAAACCATCTGATGTCGAATCATCCCCAAGTCCAAACCACTGGCAATGAATGTCTACAGGGGGATGATAAAAGACATTTCAAGGTTCATGATCCCCGAAATTCATCAATTTGGGATCACCGAACTCGATGAACTTGGTCCGATCATTGAAAAGAAGCAGAATGCGGTGGTTAAGGATCTGATGAAAATGCTCAGCAAAAGGTATGAAAGACAGGGAAGCACCGAAATACCGGGATTCACCGCTTTAATCGCACCTCAAGGATCTCAACCTCAATCATCACAGGGAAAACGAAGAGGGTTGAGTTTCACCAGATCAAAGTGCCGGATGGAATGTAATAAGGAGCTACCTAAAGGAGTGAAGTTTGTAAACTGTCTTGTGATTGAAAAGCCTGAAAGAGGACTGTTCTACATTGATGTCTATGGAAACCCAACATTCCAAATATGGAGTGACATTGATCAGGCAGGTGTGGCTGCAATGCCGAGCTACATACCTGTGGCCTCTCAAATTCAGACTCGGCAAAAACATCGTTCTCAGGTGCTGACTTAAACGCCAAGATAAATGAGCACCCTGACAAAGAAACACTCATCACAAATAAAGTCAAGCTTGAAGCACTGGGGATCCATCTTAAATGACATCATTATCTTTTATCTTTTGTAATAGTGATAGGAACCATGTAATTGATCAATAAACGATGTATGTTTTGTTAAAATATTCAGTGTTCCTTATTATGTTCATTAGTACATTCAGTGTAAGAAGAAGCCAATTGCTCACTTACACTGATCAAACACTTAGGCTATTTGTATATCAAAATAGGGGGAGACTGTTGGGTTCAGTAAATACCCAAACCCCTTGATCTAGGATTTGAATAGAAAATACCCCAACTATTTGGACCGTTAAACACTAACAGATCACTGAGCGCATAGTCTCTCAGTGAGCCATCTTCAGGATACTCAGTAAGAGGTGAAGAAGTAGTCTCTCCACTCAGTAAGGCGGAACTTAAGGGGTGAAGACTGAGTCAAGAAGAAGATGGTGGATTCAGTGAGTGATGACAATAACTCACTGAATCCCTCAACTCCTCACCAACTACTAACACTGAAGACAAACTTGACCAAAGACTGAAGGCAGAGAAGACTGAAGAATGGGCGGGACAAAACGGTTATGCTTGAAGCGATAAAGACGAAGTGCTTACCTTCAAGAAGTCAACTTTCCCAGAAAGGCTCAGAATCAGTACGGACAAGTAGAAAGTGGCTTTGTCCCTTCCCAGATATAGCCTTTGTAAACAGAGACAAAATACATCAGTATTTTGTCTTCTGTAACTTGTCAGTTTGTCACTTAGGATAGAGTTAAAACTCATACTTGTATAAATAGCATAAGAGATGGAGTGAAAGATTCAAGCTTGTGAATTGTAAAACACACACACACAAGCCATCTTTCACTCCTCCAAATACAACTCAATCCCTGAGATAGCTCAGTGGTTCCATAGTAGTTGTGTTCAGACTTAGCCTGAACTTAGTGAGGAGTACCAACCCTTTGTCATTTCAATCCCAAGTACTATTCCGCAAGTACTTGGGTAATGTATTATTTTGATTCATTTCTAATAAGAATATAAACGTTGAAAACTTATTAGTGTATTTTTACTTACATTACTTTCAATCATTGATTCACTATTAGTTTGTTTTACGTACTTAAACTGTTTTATACGATAGTGAATAGGGAACAACACTACCCCCGTCCCCTTAGGATACTGTAGGATCGTAATATTTATTGTGTTGATGATTCGGGTGGTCTTGGATGTTGGAAATACATGTTAGACATTTTAGAGAGAGAAAGTAGAGAGATGGTGTTCTTGGTAGAGAGTTGGTTCAATAAAAATGAAAGGTTAGATTCCAAGCCACACCCCTTCCAAGGATGGAAGGGGTATTTATAGTTACAAGACTACACGACCTCCTAACGGCCTGTGGATCAGGTATACAGTGGGTAAAGACCCGTCCTTCCTCCACGGTGTTACACTACGCTAAACTAAACTAATAACTAACTAATAAACTGATAAATAACATAACTAACGATATGGCTACGAGCTAACTTATGCTAGATAATATTTGGGGTGACCGACACTTTTCTTATGGAATTTCCAATTCCTAACAATCTCCCCCTAAGGGAGGTCACCCCATGTTTTACATTTCGAATCCTACCATTCTATTTAATCTTCAGTCTTGAGCTCGTAGACTTTAATTCTTCACTTCCGCAATCTTTGTGCTTAAGTAGTGCAACTTCAAAGTCCGAATGCTTTGTACTTTAAGTGGAGATCTTTAACTGATCCACATCTTTGATGATCTTTGAGCTTTCTTTGAGATCATCAGCCACAGTAAATATCTGGATCACCCTTTATTGTGTTGCCATCATGTGAAGTTGTGACTTTCGGACCGACATGCTCACACTTTTGAATCATGACATCTTTTCATCAGAGTAGCAGAAGCTTTTACTGGTTCAAGATATTTGTAGCAGCGTAGCAGAAGCATAGTATAAAAAAATATCTGAGCCAGGTTATGTAGATAGGCACTGGTCATGATTTCTTCAAATTAAATGTGGATGCTGTGAGCATGCGGCTTTGGATTGACTCCTCAATTCTGATCAGCTGCAATCGTCGGGGTGTACCTGCATACGACAGTTAGCAATAAAGCGCACGAAAGTGTCTTTGATCACCTTCGTTGAATTGAGGTACACGGCCCACGGTTCCCCGTTGATCAGTACAAGTACTGCCTGTGATCAGGTATAATTCAGAAGAATATCCTTGACAGGGTTTCGCAGCTGTTCTAGCCGTTCTCAAACCGGAACGTCTCAAAGAAGACAACACGGAGTGAGTGAACCAGCGAATTGAGATTCACTGATTGATAAAAAATTGATTTGAAAAACAATCGCGTATTGCTTAGAAGAAAGAGTTTTGCAATACGACGAATGTTTTATCAGAAAGTTCAATTTTCAATAAAAATACCTTTTGTATTTGAAAAGAGTACACATTCGATGTGTTATAGAAAAGAAGAGATTTACACATCGAACGGTTTTTCCAAAAGTATTTTTCAATCAGAGATACTTTTTGTGTTTGAAATATGAATACACATTCGACATGCTAGAGAAAAGAAGGTTTGCACATCGAACGGTTTTTTCCAAAAGTATTCGTCAATTCCAATCCTGGACCAAGGTTGATTCAATAATTAATTGCCCCATCATTTCTATCCAGTTGTCACAAGCTTGATCTTTAGAAAAGATCTCACATGTCACCCACCAAGAGCTTGTTTGATGTTGGCTCTAGAAGGATTTCCATCTTCATCGTGAATAATTTTACATATCACTCGGATGTTCTGGCAATACCACAAGGATAATGCGTAGGTTGTGTGAAACAACACGTCTTCATTACTTTTGTGTCCTAATGAGATATTGTGGATGATCTCTTGGTTCTAGACTCAATCGTGCACATTTGGTTCCTATGCAGGAGACTAGGGAGAGCGTCTCCTTCTTCAATATCAACAATCTCTAAGAGAAAGTCGATAGATTATGCAGGTTCCCTGTGAGAATGAAACAAGCCCTTTTAAGAGGAACTTGAGTAGCTTGGGAAGTTTAGTGCAGTGCGTCACTGAGTCCATGACGTCTTGTCTTCAATACCAGTGTTACCTTAGTAAACACCAGTAGCATATGTATTGAACCCGGTTTCTGCCCTAAGGTTGAATTATTGGAGGGCTATTTCTTTTCACCCTTTTTCACATTCATTTCTTTTTCATTCTTCAACCCCTTCAGTGCTTACCGAAACTTCATTACTAGAACCTTGTTGGGTTTGTTCCAGTACTAGCTCTGTTTCAGTCCGCACTATTCCCATATCACACTTTTCTCCTTTTTTCATCATACCTAAGGACTCTACACTATCTAGTGGATTGTCCCTGGGTAAATCCATCCGGCTCTGGCGGATCATGGGAACAAATACCTAACCTAACCGTCCTTATAACACCATGCATAAAGTAAATTGGTCGGTCTTTTGGTATTGTTCTTTCCTTCTCGAAACCAATTGAAAAATCATTTGGAAAAATCAATCAAGGTACTTGTGATATAAAATCAAAACATTTTGTACCTTAATAGTTTTGATCATTTAGAAAACCTCCCCCTCAACATGTGCATATGATTTAGAAATTGTTTAGCACATGGAGGCAAGAGGACTTAGAAATATTTTCTTTGACCACAATTTTCATAGAAAAAGCCATTTGATTTTCATGGTAAAATTCTCCCCCTCAATATGTGCGTAGGATATTTGAAATCATTTTATCACATAGAGAAAAGAGTTCATTTGAAGTACATCCACGCTCACAAATTCCCTTAAGAAACCATTTAAAACTCAATCAAGGTACTTTATGTTAAAACATAAAAGCATTTGTACCTTGATAGTTTATTTTCTTTTGAAATGCTCCCCCTCAATATGTGTTCGAGATTCGAAAAAGTTTAGCACATATGAGAGAGCAGCCTGCACAATTGAATCAAAACGATCACCTTTTATCAAATTTCATTATTAAATCACAAATTCTCCCCCGATCAAAAATATCAAACCCTTTGAGATTTTGGATCCCAAGTGATTTAATAAGGTTTAGAAAACATAGGAGAAAATGTGCTTGATTTAAAAACTCGTCTTGTTTTTGGATAAATGCTCCTCCACAATCATGTGCATTATGTATTTCAAAATCGTTTGACACATGAAGGAAGGAGTGCTTTGAAACAATCACCCTTTAAAAACGATTTGAGATTTAAATCACGATCTCTCCCCCGATCAAAAATTTCAAACCAATTGAGATTTTGGATCCCGATTGATTTAAATCATTTAGAAAATTTTGGGGAAAGACGTGGCAACATTTAATTTTGAAAAATGACTGATAAGGATCAATTTAAGACATTAAAGATTGTTAGTGTCAGGTATGATAGTTTTTAAGAGATCTTTAAGTAAAATAAAACAATTTCACAATCAAACAAGAACAGAAAAAAATTCATTTTGAAAGACCTTGATTCAAAAGAAAAATCATACCATGACATAACATTAAATCTTTAGATCACCGCTTTATTTCGTACAAACGGACTTGATAGATGAAATATCGTTTGAAAATATTTTATTTTAAATCACTCTCTCCCTCAATCGATGACCGTATTCGATGATTGAGTGACTTAAGTTTTGATAAATTGAAGTCCGGTGATTTTCAAAATTTAATCCAGTTTATTTTCAAAAACAATATTTTCCCATTTTCAAAACAATTTAATCAAATTTTTTCAAAATTGTTTAAAAATGGTATCCTGCACAAAGATACGTTAGGTGGTTGAGCTGCTTTTGTTGTTGTTGCTGAGGGTTGGAAGAAAACCGTCTGCTGATGCAGTGAGACTTCTTACGTTGCATTTTATCATGCCAACTGAGGTCAAATTAAGCTCCGTTTCTTCATTTGCTGATGAAGAAAACCATCTGCTGAAGCAGTGAGACCTCTTACGTTGCATTTATGCCAACTCTCCATAGAAGTCCAATTGTCAACCCAAGATATAGTTACCATTTCCTTTCGGCATCCAATCATCTTCAATTGTGAGATCCGGATCGGGAACATTCTTATATACGAATATACATGCATACGTTAGTAGACATACAAACAGATATATGGTGGTCGACAACACCCAAACAGCAATCGACTAATAAAAGTCAATTCAACATATCAATCAGTTCATATAAGGCTTGGGATTTATGTGTTCATCAAACTATAATCATCTAATCATAACAATCATATCCTAGGCACCTAGTCCTTCAACGTAGGTTAACATCATTTTTCAGTTAAGCATATAGGATAATTAGATAAGTCCGATAGATGATATAAATTTGAAAAACATTCTCCCCCTCAATCAATGACTCATTTTTTGAAAAGTTTAAAAGCGCTGAAGTCATTGATTGAGTTTTCAATTTATTTCGAAAACTCTGAAGAAGATTGATTTTCAAGCAACACATTTACCACCATTTTTGAAAAACAACAAATATTTTTCTGAAGAATTTTAGACGGAAAAACATTTGTGTAGAAACAGCAGTCTTTTTGAAGACATGCTTTCCTTGTTTTGTTTTAGGATAAGTGCACGAATTTTGAAAAATGGTTTAGCGCAACACTTTCCTTTCTTGAAGAACGGGTTGCTATCTGAAATAATAGCAAGCCATAGTTTTAGCACGGGTTACAGTCAGAAATAACTGCAAGCCATTTTTTGAAGCGCAGGTTACAGTCTGAGATAACTGTAAGCCATAATTTTTGACATGTTTTGAAAAGAAATATTTACACCTCCTGCTCGAACTTCATCTATGGTCCCGCGCCATTATTGAATGATATTTCTAAGACCGCAGATGTTATCGATACCAGAAGACATGTCTTAGAAAAACAATATTTTTGTCTTTTTCAAATTTTCTGATTTTTATGGGTTTTGGTTGATTTTATATTTTTCTATTTTGTTTTGCTGGTTTTATATTTTTGTATTTGGTTTTTGAAAAATATATACACAGATAGAGTAGATGATATAGTTTAAGAAGATGATGATACGAGTACCGAGATAAGGATATCGAGCAACCCCATTGAAGAAGATAGAAATCATCATCTCTTAAACGTCCACCACCAAAGCTTCCGAGGCTCTTGAAAAGAAGAAATTAAGCCTTTAAGAATGAGAGACTTTGGCAGCTTCCCCCTAAACCAAAAATCCTTTAGCTGAGCAGATTCAAAGCTTTCTTTCAAGCTTCCATTAGCCAGGTGCACAAAGAAGCACACCATTATCATAAATCCCGCTGCTCCTTTTAAGAACAAAAATCGAGATTCTTCGTTCGGGGTTATATCATCAACAAGAACAGCAATGTATCATCCACTCTTTAAATTTCTTCTCATATTTCATTACCACTGAAGTCTGAAGCAATCCATACCACAAGTTGTCAAGAGACCACTTCCCCCAAGTAGACGAATTGATGCAGTCAGTCTCTTTGTATAATGCTCAAGAACTCTCCCGAATACACATCATGAGGGTAATGAAGAACACCTCCCCAATGTTCACATCTTTCGTCCCTGATGATTGTGTATGAAGCTCAAGAACCCGAAGTACACCAATATCCAAGAACTCTCCCGAATACACATCATGCCCGGAGAGAAAACACCTCCCCAATGTTTGTGGTAAACAATGGCTTTCTTCCCTGATGATCGTGTATGAAGCTCAAGGACCCAAAGTACACACATTCCCCAAAGAGAGAACAACCGATAACATTGAAGAAGCAGGCCGAATCACTGATTATCTCTGCGGATGACAATCTCTGCGGATGTCAACTCCTGAATAAGTGATTATATCTCTGAATCACTGATTAAGCCCTCAAGTGAGACAGCTGAGCGCCCCCAATGTACACAATTCTCTCTCCCCTGATGATTGCGATAACATCGAGATCATCACACACTTGTGTACCTCTTATATCTTTAGAAACTTTCTCTAACATCACTTCCCCCACATAGTTGGAATAATAACACTAAACGCCTTGATGAGTAAAACCTTGAGTTTCTCTGCGGTCATGACATTCGTCTTCCCGGGATATCTTCAATCACTTAGAAGAATTAAGTTCATCAAGTTTACTCGCCATGAGTCAAACCTTGAGTTTCTCTGCGGTAATAACATTTGTCTTCCCAGGATATCTTCAATTACTTAGAAGTATTAAGTTTATCAAGTTTACTCGCGTTTAGGTGCTTGTCTCCTTCCCCCTTGCTGGTTTTGACACTTCAGAATCAGCAAAACATTATAAGCCCAAATACTTGAAATCTGTTGAGAAGATCACTTGAAGTCTTTGTGAGAATCAACTTGCTGAAGTACAGTGTGAGCAAGTCGAATTGGGGATTAAATCTGACATTTCACTCTCCCCCAATTAGTGCTCTCCCCTAAACTGACAATCTTTATAATGAATGCTTGAATTAAGAAGAAGTATTTAGATCTTTAAATGCAACTCGTCTTTAGTCTTCTAACATGTAGCAGAAAATGTAGAACAGACTGTAGACTCGACCTTCTTCAAGATTGTCCAATTGGGGAAATAGAAAGTTAACATCTTCTTCACACCAAATGCATTCCCGTTAACTTGTAAATAGCAAATCCCCTTAATTCAAATCCCTCCCAATCAAACAAGAACAGAAAGATGTTCATCAAGGAAATCCGCCTCGCAACTGGAAGCACTTTGTCATTAATCATATCAGCCCGTGAGAAGATGTCAACCAGCCGCTCTTAGAAGAAAACTCCATGTGAAGATGACCCGATAAGAAGAAGCTCGGTTCTTACATGAGTTTGGAGCCGTTTGACCATTTATTCTCAGAAACCAATCAACCATGCAGTAAATTCACACTTCTTCTCCCCCTCAAGAATTGCAAACGTAGTTGCCATTCTTGATTAAGCAAGTGAATATCTTTAACAATGTAGTCTATTCTCACTACTCCCCTGCAAAATTAGCACAGGATGTCGCCATCGTCATTATAGTTGAGCGAGTGGAATAAGAAAACAATCAACAGTAGCCCGGTTCATTTGATAACTAAAAGCGCATGGAAAAAGCATGAAGCATGTTGATGAGAATGGTCACAATTGAGAAGATTTCTCTTCTTCAGAAGATAAAGCGCACTGAAGCGTACACTTTTCTTTTCTTTAGAGTACGAGGCATGAACTGTTGTGTTCATACGTCATAATGTTGAAGTACGAGGCCTGAACTGATGTGAACAGACGTCATAATCTCTCTCTTTTCAATCTCTCTTGGTAAACTTGTAATCAACCCGTTATCATTCAGTAGGCTCTTTGTCATGACAGCTGATGGGGAAAACCCAATATGATGAATTTGACCCTGAAGTAAACTAACCCGAACTCGTGACTTAAACTTGCACATATGTAACAAAGAGCGGTGTCGAGACTTCATCCACCATTGAATCTCTAAGTACTCTATACTCTTCATCCAACCAACCATCAAGTATTAGATGTACATCACCTCTTGAAAATCCACAATTGAATGTGACACTGAGCACTACAACGTAACTCCTTAAAGTGATAGTTATTTTGAGGTGATAAGAGCCCAATTCCCCCAAGTGGTAAAAGAAAAAGAAAAAGTCACCCTACAATAACTAGATTTCCATGTCTTTGTTTTTGATAAGAAGCTCGAACAAGGATCATGAAGAATCTTCATCCAACCATCCCCGATACCTTCAGATACTAAGTACACTCGCCCGTGATAATTCACTTCAACCTCAAATAAATAATACTGAATTAACGCCGTTGTCACATCTTCTGGTTAACTGCTCAAATCTAGCCTTTTTTGACATTTAAGCGAACTTTAATAATGGTTTCATCCCGACTATGGTTAAATGCACATAACCCCGTAAAACCATGTAATAACCAAACTACCATGAATAATATCCAAACACACATCCAATTCATGAAATACACCCTTTTATCCCTTCTTCGAAGCAGAAACCGTAGCACCAGCATCAAGAAGATCCAGAATTACACTTTCTCTTCTCCAAGATGGTTCCATCATTACGGGATTTTACAATTCCATGGTTTAAACTGAGAAATAGATTCTTTCGCGGGATTTTACAAAACCAGGAATAAACCGTAAGATAGATCCGGAAATGCACTTTACTATTACCAGGATGTTTCCATTGTCACGGGATTTTACAAGTCTATGATTTAAACCGAGAAATAGATTCTTTCGTGGGATTTTACAAAATCAAGACAAAACCGTAACCAATGTCAGCTTGAAAGTGTTATGACAACTTTGGTTTCGGTGAATATCTGTTTTAGGGGAACATGCAGCGGTTCGTCAGCGGTTCAATCTCCAACATCAATAATAACAATCAACCATCCAGTAAATACTTTGGTAAACACATTATTCACGTATTCTGACAGCTATTGTAGTGACCACATGGAGAAGTAAACCCGATATACCAAACTTGATCAAGAGGTAGAATTCCCCAGATTTGTTACTTAAACTTGTACTAATCTTCGTGAACAGGAAACGGTGTACCCAATGTACAAAACCTCTTGATATTCTCAACTGAGTGAGACACCGAAGTGATAGCTACGTTATGGGTTAAGTGAGAAAGAATTACAAGCGCAACTAAATAGCCAAGTCTTTATCACCCTCTATAAACGCCTAAACAAGTCATCTTCGCGGAAGGGTAGAAAGAAAGAAGACGAAAATAAGTAAACGCGTCCGGAAAACTTTACATCAAATCCAAATAAGAAATACCGTACAAACAACCCCGTAGTCAACCTTGTTCAAATATCAATTCAAGCTGTGACATAATCTCCTTTGTGAGAATGTATAAACCAAAGTATCAAACCTCATAGCACATCAAATATCATCCTCAAATCTCATATCAACAACATCTCGGAATCTTATAAAATCAAATCTCATATATATTATCCAATTTTGAGAAGCCCAACCTCAACCTTGAACCAGATCCAATTTATTCCAACATTATGTAAGAAAGAATCTTAAGCCCACTTAGATAACTCTTTTAAGCATGAATTCACAGCCCAGCATGAAGTTCGGTTCAAATAGTAACAACGCTATCAATGTATCAGTCCAACATACTCATAACCAAAGACAAAGAAAAGAATCGACAAAGGAAGCAATAATAAGTTTGGCCCATGTGAAAAGTCATCAAACTCACTCAAATTCGGATACAATCTTAGCTTAACCGTGGTATACAAACTGACAATTATCTAGCTTTATCCACCCATATCCACGTTTAAATAAACTTTTGAATATCACACGTTTTCAATAATAGTTCTACCAATAATAAACACATCTCCAATGTCTAAAGTGATATCCATTTTGACTATTTGATAAACTCATTTCCACGGCCCATTCAATCACATCTACACCTGATTCAATAAGGATAATACTCGGCCCTTGAGAAGAGAAAACAATACCCGGTCCACATTCCTCTAACCCTAATAATCCGGTATTTATAACACCACATGTCCCACTTATCATTTCCCTAAAACTTCTCACAAACCCTAATATAACTCTTATTATCCGCCTCCCATCAGTACTCACACCCAAATCTCAGCTTAACACACCTGATTATACGCTCCCAATATAATTTTCTTCTCTCCCCAGAAGTCGTTCATAACCCTTAAACGCCTTTATCAAAAAGTAAATCATCCATTACCAACCTGCTCCCAAATCTCACGGGTATATTAACCATCTGAATCAAACATCTCTTAACCATCCTTAACATATGCACTATTCGAATCAAGGGGACAATTAAAGGTAATCAGAATCATTTGTGTTTAGACACAACACAAATCGAATAAGCCACAGGGATGGCATCAACAATCGACTAGGCTTCAAGATCTTCAAGTAGGTTTGCATATACTAATGAAATTGATTTAGTTTTGGTTTAGCATATTCGAACAAATGAAAAAAAACGGATTAACTTCAATAGTTAAGGTCGTTTCATCGTTCGTATATTAAAATGAGATGGACACTTTGATCATAGATCAGTGATGAAGATTTATTTCGTGAAATAGACCTTTGGTCTTGATGTTACTTTTGAGTACCACGAAACTAGATAACTGAGATCTAATAATACTTTTTTCCTTTTTGAGTCGTAGATAAGATTGGAGATGAGTTAGGATAGAATGAAGTTTGATGTTGGAGTTGGATTTGTTTTTGGTTTTCTATACTTGACCTCTCGCATTCATTTTTTTCAAAGTAAGTTTGAGGACTGATGATGTTGAAATAGAACTGAGGTCGAGTTTGATTTGGTATTTGGTATTTGTTGTTGGTCTAGTGGTCGTGGTCTGCATTCTTCTTCATCCTTTCTGTTATTACAAGTCGCTAGCTGAGTTTTCATAAGTCGCTAAATTGGTTTTGAAAAGTTGCAACAACAAGTCGCTAACTTTAATTTACTCAAGTCGCTACATCTTCAAAACTGAGCAAGTCGCTACATACACCTTGAATATGGACATCTTTTTAAACAAGTCGCTTTCAATAAAGCTCCTTTAGGACAAGTCGCTAGCAATTAACCAAGTCGCTAACACTGATATCAAGTTGCTACAACTTGTAAAGACAAGTCGCTAGTTCTGTCAAGTCGCTACCTTTCTTTCAAAGTACAACTCGCTAACTTATAAATATAAGTCGCTTCAGTTTTTAAGAGTCAAGTCGCTACAGAAATGCATAACAACTCGCTACCAAGAATATGACCAGTTTCAAACCCAGAAAGACTTATGCAGAAAAGCTTCATTTTTTGACCCAGTATGAACATGTGAATCTGACAAAATGACCATTGACTTCACTGTTTGACCACTTGACATATCTCGAATTAGTGACAAAAGATGTTTAAAGAGCGACAAACGTATTTGGACTAATAAAATGACCAAGACAGATATGATAAAATGTTCACATGTAAAGACCAGGACATAAAAATATGACCAAAACCAGATACACAACAACATGTTAAACTGTTTTACCAAAATACTCAAAAAAATGTTTTCCAACCATAAAAGATAGTACCAAAACAGTTAACAACATGAACCAAAAGATACCACAAACAACAACCATGGTACGAACCACACAAATCAAAGATAACACAATAACCTTGGCTCTGGTACCATTTGTAGGATCGTAATATTTATTGTGTTGATGATTCGGGTGGTCTTGGATGATGGAAATACATGTTAGACATTTTAGAGAGAGAAAGTAGAGAGATGGTGTTCTTGGTAGAGAGTTGGTTCAATAATAATGAAAGGTTAGATTCCAAGCCACACCCCTTCCAAGGATGGAAGGGGTATTTATAGTTACAAGACTACACGACCTCCTGACGGCCTGTGGATCAGGTATACAGTGGGTAAAGACCCGTCCTTCCTCCACGGTGTTACACTACGCTAAACTAAACTAATAACTAACTAATAAACTGATAAATAACGTAACTAACGATATGTCTACGAGCTAACTTATGCTAGATAATATTTGGGGTGACCGACACTTTACTTATGGAATTTCCAATTCCTAACAGATACCATAATCCCAATTGAGTAGTACCCTTAATATATCTAAATATTCTTTTGACGGCTTCTAGATGTAAAGTTTTAGGGTCTTCTTGAAACCAAGCACATAGACATACACTAAACATGATATCCGGCCGACTAGCCGTAAGGTAGAGAAGACTACCAATCATGCCACGGTATTTGGTGTTATCAACGGATTCACCGTCTTCATCTTTGGTGAGTTTGATATTGGATAACATTGGTGTTCTTATAGGTTTTGACTCTTCTAATCCGAATTTCTTTAGCATTTCTTTTATGTATTTGGATTGATTAAAGAAGATACCATCTTCTAGTTGTTTGATTTGTAGACCAAGAAAGAAACTTAATTCTCCCATCATACTCATTTCAAACTCATCATGCATGATTTTTGAGAAATCATCACACATGTCTTGACAAGTCGATCCGAATATAATATCGTCCACGTATATTTGAACAATAATTATATGTGAGTCATTTTTCTTTGTGAAAAGTGTATTATCAACTAACCCCATTGTATAGTCATTTTTGATTAAAAATGACTTGAGTCTATCATACCAAGCCTTTGGGGCTTGTTTAAGACCGTAGAGAGCTTTCTTTAGTTTGTACACGTTATTAGGTTTTTTGAAATCGATAAAGCCCGGAGGTTGAGCTACATAAACTTCTTCATTAATAAAACCATTTAGAAAAGCACTTTTAACATCCATTTGAAAAAGCTTAAGTTAATGAGCACAAGCATAAGCAAGAAGTATTCTTATAGACTCTAATCTAGCTACGGGGAGCATAGGTCTCATCAAAGTCTACGCCTTCTTGTTGGTTATACCCTTGGGCAACAAGTCTAGCTTTATTTCTAAACACGACGCCATTTGCATCTAACTTGTTTTTATATACCCATGTTGTTCTGATTATGGTTTGATTTTTAGGTTGAGGGATAAGTGTCCAAACATTGTTAGAAAAAAATTGATTTAACTCTTCTTGTATACCCATTACCCAACTTTCATCTTTTATGGTTTTTTGAGTATTTTTAGGTTCTATGGTTGAGACAAAACAAAATAAACTACTTTGTTTTTGGACTTGAGATCTTAAAGTTCTTTCATTTAACTTTCCTATAACCTTTTCTACAGGATGATCTTTAGACTCTTTAATATTGATGATTTCATTGTTTAATGGTTCAACTTCTTTATTTATATTTTCTTTGATTACTATGACTTCACTTTCGATTAACTTGTCATAGACAAGAGGTAGGGTAGCTTTAGGTGGACTCTCATCAAATTTTACGTTTAATGATTCTTCAACTTTCATGGTTTCTTTATTTAGTATTACGTATGCTTTACTATAAGGAGAATATCCTAAGAAGATACCTTCGGTTGATTTAGGATCAAATTTAGTTAAATAATCTTTAGTATTAAGTAAGAAACATTTACTACAAAGACTCTAAAGTGTTCTAACGTAGGATTTTTGCCTCGTAGTAACTCGTATGGAGTTTTTCCTAAGAATGGTCTAATTAGGACTCGGTTTAGTATATAGGTTGATGTGTCGACGGCATTGCACCAAAATTTTTGAGGAATTGATTGCTCATTAATCATGGTGCGACTCATTTCTTGTAGGGTTCTATTTTTCCTTTCACCTACCCCATTTGATTGTGGAGTGCGAGGAGCCGAGAAATTGTGGGTAATACCATTAGCATCACAAAAAGCTCCGAATTGCACTTCATTATCAAATTCCCGACCATGATTCGTTCTAATTGACACAATAGAACTTCCTAGTTGTCTTCGGATTTTCTTACTTAATATTTCAAAGTAATTGAACGTTTCAGTTTTATTCTTTAAAAAATTAGTCCATGTAAACCTAGAGTAATCATCCACTATAACCAAAGTATAGAAGTTACCTCCGTAACTTTGAATAGCGGATGGACCAAATAAATCCATATGTAGTAATTCTAGACACTTAGTTGTAGAAACCATATTTTTAGCTTTATGACTAGCATGGACTTCTTTTCCTATGTTACAAGCATCACAAAAATGATGTTCGTATTTTAATTTGGGTAGGTCTCTTACAAGTTCTTTGGATGATAGAGATTGAAGAAGTCGCATATTGGCGTGACATAATCTTCGATGCCATAGGGTCGAAGTATCATCCATAGAGGTAAGATAAAGTTTGTCTTTTGGTTCATTTTCGATTTTAATGACATAGACTCCATGTTTTCTAATGCCACTTCCTATTGTAATACCATTTTTAAATATTTTACTACCGGTTTCACTAAAAAGTACGTTGCACTTTTTATGACATATTTGTCCTATACTTAGAAGATTGAAGTTTAGGTTTTTTATGTGACATACATCGTTAAAGGTTAAAGATTTGTGAGAGATTGTACCTTTACTGATGATTTTACTGTTGCTATTTCCAAATACCACATTTCCTCCATTGAAGGATTCGTACGTGGAGAACAAATCTTTATTACCGGTCATATGCCTCGTGCACCCGCTATCCTTGATCCACTCGCCCGGATCTAAGTCAACCTTTAAGCACACCTAAGAAAAAAATTAACTCAAAAGTTTGGTCCCCATTTGTTCATGGGTCCATTAGTGTTATACATTTCATTCATATGAGACATATACGAAAACGGTGAGAAAGCATTCCAAGGTGTAAAGTTTTGAAATGGAAAACCGTTTTGTGCATTAGGAATCCATCCCATTTGGTGGTGGTTACTTCTCGGATAAACGTTATTTGGTCTTCTTATATTTGTGTTTGGTTTAGAAAACGATGGACCTTTGTTTTTCATAAAACTTTGATTTTGTTTTAGTGGAGGTGGTTGTTTGACATTTCTAACAGTAACATGGGTTGGTTTCTTCTTGTTAACAATAACAAAGTCGGTTCTAGAGGACGTGGTTGCGTAATTTCTACTGTTTGCTAGTACAGACCCACGGATCCCTAAAGTTATACTAGACGGTTCCTTTTTCAAGGGATCTGTGGGATCCGTGGCTACAATAGTCTATTTTTAAATTGCTTTAACGAATTGTATTTCTTTAATTTCACTAGTTGACGCTATGTGTTCCTGAATACCTAAACCTTTTTTATTATTACCCGTTTTAACACTATCAAGTATTATATCAAGAGTATTGGTACTTATTCTAGCAATCTTAGAATCAAGATGATCAACTAACGTTTGAAGTTCTAAACAAAGCTTGCATTTACTATCTACTTCTTTCCCCTTTTCTAATCTCTTTAACTTATCTTTTAGTTCAAGAACTTCCTTTTCTAGTTGTTCATTTTTATTTTTCAGCATCTTGTTTTTGTTGATTACTTTTATACTAATTTTGTAAAGCTTATCATATTCAAGATGTAAAGATTCATCATCTAACGATGAACTATTATAATATAAAGAGTCGGATCATACCTCGTTGGAGTCTTTTGCCATGAGACAAATTTCTTCGTTCTCCTCCTCACTCATTCCCCACAAGCCACTTACGAACGCCTTTTGTTCGTCTCGTTTGGGATACTCACTAATGAAGTGATTAGGATCCCCGCATTTGAAACACTTGAGTTTGTCCTTTACTCTCTATCGTCCTTGCCTTTTTGCAACCCTTTCTTGTCGTCATAAGGTTGCTTGACATATCTTCCTTTTCTCCAAAAGAACTTCTTGAAGTCCCGTACCGCCATTGCATACTCTTCGTCGTAACTTTTCGAAGATGAATTTCTTCATCGCTTGAGACTTTCTTAGCTTTTAAGGCAAGAGATTTGTGCTTCTCTTTCTTTTCCTTTAATACTTCGGAGTCTTTAGCGAGGACGAGCTCATAGACTTTTAGGTTGCCTATGAGTTCATCGAGAGTGAGGATTGACAAGTCTTTCGATTCTTTGATGGCCGTTACCTTCGGTCTCCACTTTGATGGAAGCGTCCTTAGAAATCTCCTGACATGATTACGACTAGAAAAAGACTCATCAAGTGCTTGTAAAGAGGTAATAATAGTATTAAAGTTAGCAAAAGAATTATCTATACCATCCTCATCCGATATTGAAAATTGTTCATATTGTTGAACAAATAAATCAATTTTGTTATTTTTAACCTGTTGATTTCCTTGGTGTGTTACAACTAAAGAATTCCAAATTCCTTTAGAGGTTTTAAGCATAGAAATTCTTTCAAATTCCTTTTTAGGTAAGGCATTGTATAAAACCATTTTTTGCCTCTCTATTTTTGGAAAGCTTTTTCTTCGGTCGTCGGTGAGACGATCATGAGAGATGTTTACTTCGTTCCCGGTTTTATCATCTTTTGAAGTAGCTTAAAAATCACCTTCAACAATAATGTACCAAAGATCAATATCTTTTGATTTCACATAAGTTTCAAATCTATTTTTCCAATAAATAAAACCATTATTTTCAAGTAGTGGTGGTCGTTGCATAGATTGCCCTTCTTTATAATTTTCAAAACTCATTGTGATCGAAAAGTTTTTAAAATACAATTTACTTTAAAACTTTTGTAAACCTTGCGCTCTGATACCAATTGTGGAAAACTAAAAGGGGGGAGGGTTGAATAGTTTTAACGGTTTTAATTTAAGTTTCAAAGATTTAGATTCGATCTTATGTGAATTCGTATGGATGGATAGATAGTATAAAGAAATAAGTAAAGTAAATAATGAAAGTAAGTAAAGTAAAGGATAGAGAGTAGCGACACAAGTGATTTATAGTGGTTCAGCTACAAGGACACCTTCCTTGCCCTACTCCACTCCCCGAGTTCCCTACTCGAGAGTTCAAGCACTATGTCAACAAGCTCCTTCAACACGGCGGAGAAGCCTCACAACGTCGCTTACACTTTTTCCGGTACAAAGCTAAATACCGAGTCCTTAGCACGGTGGACCAAACCAACACAACTATTACACAACAACTATGTGAAATATGAAATACAAGATCTTGCTACAGAAATCTTGTGGATGGACAAATCAATCAAGGACCCTTTGCTTGGATGACTTGTAGTGTATCGTGATCTCGCCTTTGAGAAGGACCTATATGAGAATCACAACAAAAGAAAGAAGAACTACTAGATTGATCAAGTGATCAGAGATTAGAAGAATGAGATAATATATGAGATAGTTGTAAGAAGAAGGGTGGGTAACAATGAAGAAATGACTCACTATTTATAGCACAAAAGCTTACTTTAGCCAGGTTCCGGCGGATCCCTCACTTGGGGGATCCGTTTAGTGCAATCCTAGGGATCTGGCAAACTGGGTTGTACCATTCCGGATTTTGGGTTGGAAACCAAGTTATGGGTTATGGGTATGAGCCATGGGTACCCAACAAGATACAATGTATCTAGACAATGGGTCATGGGTTATGGATTAGCTCCATGGGCATGGGTCATGGGTCTTGGATATTACCCATCCTATTACATAAACTATTACAACAAATGAATTATTACAACATTTTATGTGAATGACCAAATGTATATACTTTACAAAAAAAAACATGTATTCTTATAATTTTACTTATGATAACTTTATATTTGTTATCAACAAAACACAACGAGATCGCTAAATATGAATAAATTTTTTTACTGTTTATTTGTATTAACAAGAGGCTAAACAAATAAACGAGTATACTATTTAAATGATAAACACATAAACTATCTAAAACAATGCATCAAATATTTATAAACGAAATAACATACACATAGTATTCATAACATGGCTAACACCAAAGGGTGTTAGCCCATAATGTATGTAGAGTTACACAAAGCAAGTACAAACGATAAAAAATAGAAATCATAATGAAATCGACGTGCAAACCGAATGATTTAACTAAGTGTGATGATACGAGACCTTTCCTTCTTGATTTTCTAACTCTTGGGACTGATCTTGAGGTGTTGGAATGGTGAAATTTGGTTGTGGTGAAGTGTAGTGGAAGAATGATATGTAAAACACCCGTATTAGGTTTGTATTTATAGTGTTCTGTCAGGGCACCGATACGGCATATCTGATAACGCTCAAATTGAGTATTTTTTAGGAGCGTCATCATGGTTTTTGTACATGTTATTTGGTTAAACTAACGAACTTTTGGTACTTATATGCACAAAGTTATGTTTTCATGTTTGTAGTTAGCCAAGACAAAGAAAACGAAGAAAAGGACGAAGAAACGATTAATAAATGAAGATTTATCCATGTACGAAAAATTCTCGACAAAAGCAAGTCTCTTGGAGTATATTCGAGAAGATAAAGTCATGAAGTTGTCTCTCCAAAGACTCAAGAATAAAATGCATGATGGGAGACGAGAAAGAAATGAAGAAGCTCAAATGAAGAAATTTTGGAAGCTTTGTTGTTCCCAACACACCTTCACCATTTTGTCCATAAGATGAGCATAAGGACTCCGTTTGACCCCCCGTTCGCGGCCATGAAAAGAGAACTGAGATGGCTACAACTTTTATTTTTCTCATTTTAAGCCAAAATGCCCCGGACGATCGGTATAGCCTTGCAACCGAATCGCCTGGATTCACTTTCTCAGCAAACCCCATCCAACCGATCAGCATGGCCCCGTAACCGATCAGATGGACCCCCTGGTCCTCCAAAGTTAGTTATTAAGTCTCCAAACGTGTATTACTTGATTCTAGACCCTTCCCACTCAGTTTCTAGTCCATTCTAGGCTACTTGTTGGCCAAATTGAGCATAGATACCCCAAATGCTTGAGAGGAGTATAAATAGAACCCATTTGTGTGTGTTTTATCATCCCAACTTTAGAGAACTTCTCTCACACCTCTCTTACCACCACCACTCCCTCTCAAACCCAGAAATTCGTCCCTAAACCACTGGAAAACGTAAGAAGCTAAGGAGGATCAAGAAGCCATCATTTGGAGGTCACATCATCAACAAATCATCACCAATCCTTGAGGCATCAAATCCTTATCGTTTTTAATCTCATTTACATCTTTGTAAGACATTTAATAATGTTTTATTATTCTAACATTTGTGAGTTTATGCATGCTATTTGTTTTTTTTAAATACCTCGCACACCTCGTGTGGTTCTTGGCAAAAAGGTGTGGGCATTTGTTTAAGTTTGTGCAGTTAGGCTACTTGCACCAGAGTCGGTCGACCAAGGTCGGTTGTTGGTCGGCACTGGTGTGCGATGTCGGTCGGCGTCGATGGACTACTTTTTTTTGGAATTGATCGCACAGACGACAGGGTTGCAAACCACAAAACAACAAATTTGTGTGGTTGTGTGTTGTGTTTGTGATTTTTTTTGTTAGTATATTCATGGGTTAAAGACTTAAAATATCAACGAACTTTTCAAAATTTCCAAATAAATTTACTTTTTTAAATACTTTTATCACTAACAAAACTTTACACTTTTCTCAGATACCACCAACTTTTTCAAAAGTGACCGGCTATAGCAGGTCACAAAGTACAAAATACTTACACGTCATCATTTTTTACCAGTTACATTAAATTATAAACATTTTTTCCACCTAAGCATCACTTGTCCACCTAAGCATCACACTCACACAAACATATAACAAACTCTGGTTCATCATCTTCATCAACAAGAAACCCAACAAAATAAGAGAACTATATCCAGATTCATAAACACAACCATATCTGCAAAACACATCTCAACTCTCTTGTCCTTTCTCGCCAAAATGGAACACAATTTCAGTTATGATCTTCAAGACCCCCACTCAATCGTTTTCCTTGTTTTGAGGATGCATCAAGTAATTTGGACCCAATATTATATGTACATTTTTTCATATCTCATATAAATGGGACCATAAAGGTGTACTCAGTATTATAGAACCTTCAAGGGGCTTGTTCTTGACGTCAATCTATATTGTCAATTATTTTTTTCCATAGAAAATTTTGTTAAATTGAGTATTAATATGACAGGTGAATTTTAGTTCTGGTAGCTACTTCAGTGGAAGCAAAGAAGAAATCAGCTCTCGACTTCCATTTGATGCCGGATTTGAGGTATAAATGTTTGGACACAGGATTTTGATGATTTTCGTGCTATGATATGTCATGGAATTTGTTTCAATCTGGTCCACATATACTTGTAAGCAACGGTTATTCTTGAATTCTTGCTTATCCGTTTGAATGTCTACAATATTACAGGGTGTAGGATTAGTTGCTGCAGTGGGTGATGGAGTTAAAAATCTCAAAGTTGGCACACCAGCAGCAGTCATGACTTTTGGATCTTATGCTGAATTTTCCTTGGTATAGTAGTATTTTTTTATATTCGTTTATCATTCTCTCAGTAGATATATACCTTAAAATTGGTTCATTTGAGTTATATAACTATAACGGGTCCTTGGTAAAACTTTGGAATTGGGTAAGAAGTTGAACGAGGAAAGAGTCACCCCAAAGTGTATGTAATTGCTTACAACCTCTTAAATCACTTTATTTCTACTTCTAAAATCCATTTTTGTAATTATATGAATATCTATTGTATATTAAGATCAAGAAAGATGGACAATAACCTAACTTGACCTGTTTGGACCCGTTACCTAACCTAGCAGACCGGCCCATTTTTCAGCTCTAATTGTCGGTATTGGCTTCTGTATCTTTTTGGTACCCGCAAAATATATTCTTCCTGTCGCAAGACCAGACCCCGAAGTTGTTGCCATGCTTACTTCTGGACTTACAGCATCTATCGCTCTAGAAAAGGTTTGCTTCCTAATTACTCGTAGTTTAGTTTCAAATAAAATGTGTTACTCATCATGTTTTTGGTTTTAATCATGCTGCTTTTAGTTGGCACAAATGGAGTTTGGAAAAACAGTTCTTGTCACTGCTGCTGCAGGTGGGACTGGCAATTTGCAGTTCAGGTAATTTGACTTTCCGAAACTTTTATTTAGTATTGTGTTAGATTTTTTTCAAAATATTATCGTTTTTTGTACAAGTATAATGATTTGCTGACTGGATCATTACTAATGTTAGCTTGCCAAAATAGGTGGAAACAAAGTGGTTGCAACTTGTGGAGGTAAAGATAAGGCTATACTCTTAAATGATTTGGGAGTTGATCGAGTCATTGACTACAGAGAAGAATCAATAAAAAATGTATACACATGTTTCCATTTAAATATGTTAAACAATTAACCAAAGTGCATATAAACATAAGAAAATATTTTAAAATGAGCAGGTTCTTAAGAAGGAATTTCCAAAAGGCGTTGATATTGTTTACGAATCTGTTGGTGGTGATATGTTTGATACGTGCTTCAATGCGTTAGCGGTTTATGGACGCATGGTCGTCATTGAAATGATCTCTCAGGTAATTGAGCTTTCCACAGAAGTATTTATACACCGACTCTTTTTCTCAACAATTCCATGTTTAAGGCTGCGTTACTCTTAGACTTTTGGGTCAAACCTTTTCCTGATATAGCGTATGCGTTTCAGTATCAAGGAGAGAACGGATGGAAACCACGAAACTACACAGGATTATGTGAGAAACTTCTAACAAAAAGTCAAACTGTGGTATGTAAAGTTTACTATTTCTTTTTTTCCTTTTTCTCTATCACATGCACATTGCAAAACTTAATTTGACACGTAGTTAAAGTGAAGTGTTAGATTATTAGTCAAATAGATAATTCAAGGGTTAATTGAATAAAGGGTAACTAATTTCGATCGAGTTCGTATAGAGGCACCTTAAGAAGATTAGACAAAGAGCTTTAAACTCCTACAACTTATGTTCTATGGCATCCATACATGTTACCAAGTCAAGATTGTACTAGTAACATGCAGTACTTTTTAATGGTTGACTTTTTTGTCAAGAATTTTTCTCAAACTTTTATGGTGCAAAGGAAGTTGGTTTCCAAGAATAGAAATTGAAGCGATATGGTCACCTTTCACTGCAGTTAGTCGATAAGTTAATTGAACGTATTGCATTGGCTACATTTATGATGTTTTGAGGCATTTGCAGGCTGGATTTTTTCTTGTCCAGTATGCTCATCTATGGCAACAACATCTTGATAATCTAGTTCATCTTTTTTTCGTGGGCAAGCTAAAGGTAACCATTCTATTGATTTTTTTTAATCTATCTTTGCATAACTCAAGATTCATCAGGTGCTCTTTTGTGTACACGTATCAGGTCATAATAGATCCCAAAAGTTTTGTAGGCGTTCAATCTGTTGCTGATGCAGTTGAATATTTGCATTCTGGTAAAAGTGTTGGCAAGGTATGTACAAACCATACAAAAGAGCATTGCCGTCACATCAATCTAGAAACTTTGTGTGTATTTATAGCTTAATGGATTTTTTGTTTCCAGGTGGTGGTTTGCATTGACCCGAGTTTCAGTCAACAAATGGCCAAGCTCTAAGACTGCTGTTAGCAATAAACGTATAATGATCACATCAAAATGCACATGATTCCTTTCTTATTGCTCCATAAATCAAGCTGACTAAAGCATACACACCTAGTTCTAAAATACAGGTTACGGATTATGTTTTCAGGAATTATATCAACACATGTATTTAGAGTGTAATATTTGTTTCTCTTTTGTTTAAGCTGTCTTCAGTGTCTTGTTTGTTACTTCTTTAAGAATTTTTACTTGGTTCAGACGATCGTAGCCATAGAGTATGCAACCGATATTAAAAGTTAAGAGTCCTATAGTAATCGTTTTTGTATATGCAAGGAGGCTAAAGATCAAATGAGAAGAATCTTTAAAATAAGAAAGATGATAAATAACTATAACTACACATTAGAGATAACTTAAACCTTATAACTATAACTACACATTAGATATAACTATAACTACACATTAGAGATAACATATTGTAGAGCTTGTTATCTACCTAAGCTCCTATTTCCTTACCAAAACCTTATAACATTCATACGTCCATTACTAATGCAGTAATCCATATATTACCTTCTTCACGCATAACCTACAAAACATTGATAACTTAAAACGTAAGCATAAAGTTTAGTAAGTAAAGCGAATATAACTTAACATCATACATCAAACATACATTACACATCATTGTTAGTTTTATGGACATAAATTAGTAGATGTGTGTTAGGATCGAACTCGAGACCACATGATTGCACACTTTACGTATGAGAATTAAAGAATAATAATTATATATAAAATGTTATATTTAATTATTTATTACACAAATATATAACGACCTATAGTAATTAACTGATAAACCTTTAACTAATAAAACGAAAGAATTATAGAGTGAATAATTGGAAAGTCGAGAAGGTTCCGAATCCCTCTTTTGGGTCTATAGCCGATCGGTGGGGGATTGGGGTAACCCTATCCTACACCAACTTGTCCTTCAAGTTATACACACTATATAAACAAATCTAGGGTCATCGTGTTTACATTTTTTGTACACAAAAGTTATCCCTAAATTTGTTTTCCTCTTTTCTTTTCTTTTAACCGATCGAACAAACACCCTTGTTTAGGGTTGATCGATTTTTGATCAAAACAAAATGTTTGGTTTGAATTTGTGTTCTTTAACTAGCATTACTTTAATCTGTTATAGTACGTGTGTACAAAAATGTGGTACTAACACACTATTGTTAGTATCTTTGACTGAATTACAAAACGGTAAGGGGTAATCCATATAATCCACATAAAACCCTAATTAGGGTTCATCTTGTTCATTGATTGAAGAATTGCTTGGAATTGATTCTTGTTTAGCTAAAATCAAAGGTACGCATACTTTTATATTTTAGTTAATTAATTATACATTATATGTTCCTTACGCTTCCGCATGTGTACTTGATATTTATTATTTATATTTATGAGTAGTCATGTTATATAATTCAACAGTGGCATCACGAGCCTTGGATAATGTGTAATTAACTACTAAACACGTAAAAAATTGATAATTGTATTTTGTTTAAGATATGATTAATTCTAGGGTTTTTTTTTTTTGTGAAACCCTAATTTTTAGGGTTAGGGCCGATTGCATTATGTTTAATTAAAAAAAATCGAACCCTTATTTTTTTAATTGTCAAATGAATTTTTTTTTATGGTTTGCAAGTTTGTTTTGTTATTAGAAAATTAAACCTATAATTATATATATATATATATATATATATATATATATATATATATATATATGTGTGTATATATATATATGTTTACGTGAATCAATTCGTGAATAATTGTTATGTGACATTGAATTGTATGCGATCTTGTGACTAATTGAATAATTGTTATGTTGAATCTATAATAGAACATGCATCTTTGTCATGGATTGTTACTTTGATGATTAATTGTTAAGTTTTTATCACATGTATTGTTTTGATAATTCTTGAATTAGGGAAGACCTCACTAATATTAATGAATCAATTATATGCAATATGGTATATGTTTGACTATGGCTTACGCAATCAATTCATCGATGTATGTGGCTCACTTGCCTTTGTAAGTGAAAGCCCTAGTCGATATATGCATAATTTAACCTAGAATTGCTTATTAATAGGTTTTATCGAATAAGTTGCATGCGGCTACATGTTTTTCACATAATAATTGTTATGTTATGTGTGTTTATTTAGTTGTTTATTTTTTATTGTTATTACTTGTTTTTGTTTATTTTGTTAGACATGTTTAATAGAAAAATAATACGGACTAAATAACAGTTCAATATGATTTGGTTTTTGAAGGGTTAAAATGTTAAATTTTCAAGAGTTTAATTGAGTTATGAGTTTTGTACCAATAGTAAGAACGGCTCACCCAATTTTGACAAACTATAAGAGAGATATAAGGAGGGGAACGCATTAAATTGTGACCCGAAAGAAGAAGGTTGTTAATATGCTTCACGTTGACCCGCTTCTCCGCTTCTTTGTGCATCAAATTAGAGCTACAAAGTATGACTATTCTATGTACAAAATCATCTTAAGGGTGAATTAGCTTTAATTCTATGCGTCACTTTATGGTAATTATCCGAAACACTAATTCTTTGGACTTATGAAAAAGTACGATATAATGGACGATAATTAAAGGTAAATTCTTTAATTGGTGAACCCAATACCTCAATCAAAACTTTGTTAATTTAATCTTAGTAAATTGGTTAATAAAATGTTTTTATTAAAAGTATTGGTACGAAGTTGTATGCATGCTTCTTCGTACATATTTTGATACACCATGATCAAAACTAGTACTCTTAAAATTAAGTTACTTCCATCTAGTTAAAGGAACACTTGAAGTTTAAATTTACGTTATGTGAGAACTTGGCGAGATTGTAATGGGAAAGGTAAATCTTCATGTTGTGTGAGATTTCAACTGGACATATTTGCAGTTCTTTAAATTAGATGACTTAAATTGAGTTGTAAGTGAGAACTTGAACCAATGGCACAAGATTAGGATAAAACATGTTTACATTGCAATATTGTTTGGTAATGTAAACCCTATAATGATCTAAGAATTGGAAATTGTTTGCCAATTATTGTTCGACAGATTACCTTATTGTGTACTTTCATTGCTAGCAGGTCAATTGATGTAATGGAACTATGATAATTCGGGTCATAGTTTTAGAGAAAATTCTATGGTTATATGAATATTTCCTTGGGTATTTTATTTTCTTGAAAATTTTAATTATCGAAAATACTAAAATTGAACCGTAAACATGGGTTATTATTGTATTGGTAAATTGATCTACACCTGTAAGGGTTTTTGGGTAGAGTCAACTTTACTAAAAGAATAAACCTAGTCCTCTTTTCATAAGAAAGAGTGAGATTCAATCCTATTCTTTTTCATGAATGAGAAAAGTACGATAGGAAAATTAGAATTGTCTAAATTCTTAATACGTAACTCATAAGCTTTAATAGTTAAGAAAATTGCACATTTTATGAGTTATTAAATTAAAAGCTAGACTAATTTACTGCAAAAATTGGTAAAAGATAAACTAGCATAAGTTATCTAGTTGTTGTGCTTTGACCATTTAAAGTCACTACATACAATTGTTGGAATGGTAGACCTATTAAGGAAGAAATTGCATGCCTAATTTTTCAAGTTAATAGCATTGATGGATAGTCCATCATCTATATAGTAGAATACACTCTTTTAGTACATAAGTAATTTTTATGTATGGACTTTCTCAAAGGTGTAGGGAAGTAAATAGCACACTATTTTCTTTCACTGGTTAATGAAACACTTACAATGTTGTCAAATCCAGTGGGAGTATTGTGTTCTTATTACTGAATAAGGAATTATTGTAATGATCTCTAATTCAGTGGGAGCTACAAGCTTTGTTATCTTGGTAGTAATCTACATTATCTCTAGAATGTTTTAAGATAATTACTTTCCACTTGTAGACACTTATGTTTTTAAGGATAGTCATGAACGTTTCCTTACTAGATAGTGACATTCTACATCTACTAGTTATGCTAATATCAATGACACAATCATATTGTTCACGTAAACAAACGTGTGTCGTGTTGTTTATCTGATACATGATGTTGTTCCATGCACAAGTGGGAGAAATCTTTATTGTGTGCAAGGTAGAACACATTGAAATATGATTTGAAGAATTCTCTTGACCGCAAGGTAAGAGACTAATGTTCTAATATGACTTATACATATCTAATCCAAGAAACACTTGGTGTTGCAATTTACATTATGTGAGAGTTTAGCTAGATTGAAACAACAAGATAAATCTCCATGTTACGTGAGATCGTATATGAAATAAATTTACAGTTTCTAAATTAGACACGTATTTAGAACATGTGTTAAGATGATATATAAGACTACTTCAAACTAAATATTTATGTATTATTGGAATGACATAAATAAATGAAGTAATCTAATACCACTACAATTGAATATTTATGTATTTTTGGAATGACATAAATAAATGAAGAAATAATGTAGTCCTACATTATTGTGAAGTAATAAATTAACTTGAAATCACTATTGAAACTAAGAGGTAGTGTTCATAATTACTTTAGTTAAACATGTTTATGTTTCATAGTAAAGATATAAACATGAAGTCTTTTAAGACTTATAATAAAGTAAGACATTAACTTATTATGTTTTTTAATTAAGACATATACAAGAAGTCATTGAGTTGATCAATGATTTATAATGTATAATGGGATTATAACAGTTTATGTCTTCTTGATGAGACATGGATATGAAGTGATTTGGTCAAAGAGTACTTGTGTTATAAAGCATGCAATTGGCTTAGAAAGTCTATTATACCATTAAGTTGACTTAGTTGGTAAATAGGTAAGCCAAAAAGAACATGTTTATCTTACATATTGTTAAATTGTCTTACAATATTAATTCTAATGAAATACCACAAGCTAATGGTATGTTCAGTTAGGAGAGTCAAACTCTATTTGATTTGTTTGATTCAACATAACCATAACTTCTTTCTTAAAAGTAATTAAGGTTAGAAAATTGAGTATGGATTGAATATACTCAATAAGACTCCAACCTAGAAGATTAATCAGACATCATTTTATTATGGAATGTGATGAATCATACTAAGTCTTAAAATTGAAGATTCTGAATTTGTTAAACTACTTATGAATAGGTTATTAACAAACTAAAGTCAGAAACTGTCAATGTGTAATTGTAATGTCCCAAAAAGAGAACATTGTATTGTTGCTCTACTTGCTAAGTATTTATAAATAGTCTATATATTACAAAAGGCAAATGGGAGTTTTTTATCTTGAAAGATAAAATTACAAGATACATAATCTTCTAAACCACACTAGTAAATATCATGCTTAGGCTAGACATGAAATGTTAACCTCAAGATGATGGGATTTTCATTCATAGATCTGCAAGGATATCTCAGATATTTGATTTATATGTTGAGAAATATGAGATACAAGATTATGGCAAACCTGATAATCATTATGATGTATTACCAAATATTAAGTTGGGTAAATTACTCATACTATAAATGTTAAAGATGTTGTCCATAAAGATGATCAATTTTTGAAAACTTGGTTTATCTTAATAGTTAAACTAGAGAATGAAGATGAGTTTCTTCAAAGAGATAGAAAACCCTAGTGGTTTAAATCTCTGTGTAGAGAAATCATATGGACAATATTGTACACATATTTAATGCGTGTCATATGACAAGATTATTAATCATACTTAAGCAATTAACTATGATTAATATTCTTTTCTAGACACATTAAATATATAAAGATAATAATTGTCATTCTTATTTTCATTAATATGAAAAATGACAATGGAATATCAAAACTCTTTATTGAAAAATTACTTGAGCGAAAACGGTAAGTAATCGGTTTTTTTTTATTCATATAATCTTTGGAAGTGAACAAAGTGCAATAATCCATGAATGGATAAATGCATGCATCTATAAAATTATTCTTATGTTTAATTATTAAATCCAAGTTTTGATTTATAATTGAAATAATATAATCCCTAAGTATTCTTGAAAGCTAGTGGAAGTATTATGTTTATTTTCTAAAATTAATATGTTGTATAACATATGGATAGTAACATTACATCTAAGCTAAATGTTAAGTTTTAGATTGGAATGAAACTTCACTTGAAAGATTTAGAAAATAAGACATACAACCTTGGAATATATGTTTATTGTTAATAAACATGTGTTGTAAGTAAATGAATCTAATAAAACATGATATATCATTTAGGAAATGGATACATATCTTTTGACAAGATAGAACATGAATGAAATCTATGTCTGACTTGTAGATTCATCATGTACATCATGTTGTGTATTAAAATTGTTGTATCATGCTTGAATGAAAGATGATTTGACAACATTGATATCTAACTAAAAGTTATTAGATAACTTGTGTAATTCCTCAGCCTGAAATTGCTCCTAGTTTCTAAGAATAAACAATATGTCAATTGTTGCGTAATTGTTATAGCTGACAACAAACTTGAAAGTTTGAAAGGCATCAAATATTACACAAAAGATATTAAGTTTACGGATTTTTTAAAGAGCATATTATTGTTTGTATACAATGATGTTGGTTTAATTGAGATGACACTCAATACTAGTCATAGTAGGATTTCATCCTTATTAATGGCCATGTGAACTAGTTGTGCTATCTAAGAGCACAGTTGCATTATACATTAAAGAATAAGAATACTTTAAAATTTAAAAATGTTTGAAAGTTTAATTGTCATAAATTGGTGGTAGAGGATGCCACACACTTTATGATGTGACAATATCAAGATAGTTGAGTGCACACATACAAGAACATTACTAATTGAATTCTTGAAATATAAGTATTCTCAAAATTACGATAAATCAAGTTGGTTGATTTATTCCTTGTCAACAAGTATGATTGTCATTACTTAAGGCATAATTCATCAACTAGAATTTTCATGCATTGATCTAATTGGTATTTTGATAAGGGATTTTAAATAATCATTATAATGAATTAAAATACTTGGTATGTTTGATTTTATAATATATTATATCCTATATTTGCAGTTTAATCCGTGAATAACTCAGTTATTCTAAATTGTCCGTTTTCAATTAATGATATGGGAGTATCATTAAACTAAGGCAAATCTGAGTGATTTGGTAGAATATACTTGAATGTATATTGATGTGTTGCATACCAATTTCCGATGATATTCAATGAATTGAATATAAGACTTATCCCAACTACATGATTTTACTTTATGGATATTGTTATTAAGTAAATCATGAAAAGTTATCCTCACACTTGAGATACCAGATAAGTGTCATGAATGTAGTGCATTTCTGTGGAACAACTTACCGCTAAACGTAACTGGTAGTTATAAGGGTTGTTTTCATAAGTGTTGCAAAGTTTGTGAGTTATGCTTGTAGTCAAGATAGAATTTGTTCCTTCAAATTTATTTTGGAGTTTAATACTGTTGGGCCCCTCTTAGGGTTGACAAGATGTTTGCGTGGCCACGCCCAAGATCTCCCCTGAATATGTTTAGAAGATTTGATAATCTTGCTCAATCACTTATAACGAGAAACATAATAGTTGAATAAAGAATTACTTATATCCATATATTTATTTAACATGGTATTAGAAACAAACGGATAATAATAATGATGAATCATTAAAAGGTTTTTTTAGGAGCCTTACTCGAGTCGTATTAGAGGCATCGACGTGTTGCTAGACGTTAACTGATGTGATCACACTATTAAGATATGTCCAAGTGGGAGCTGTTAGTTTTACGGATATAAATTAGTATATGTGTGTTAGGATCAAACTCGAGACCACGGGATTGCACAATTTACGTATGAGAATTAAAGAATAATAGTTATATATAAAATGTTATATTTAATTATTTATTACACAAATATATAACGACCGTTAGTAATTAACGGATATTGACTAATAACTGTTAACTAATAAAAGGAAAGAATTATAGAGTGAATAAATTGGAAAGTCGAGAAGGTTCTGGATCCCTCTTTTGGGTCTATAGCCGATCGGTGGGGGATTGGGGTAACCCAATCCTACACCAACTTGTCCTCCAAGTTATACACACTATATAAGCAAATCTAGGTAATTGGTTTTACATCTTTTGTACACACAAGTTATCCCTAAATTTGTTTTCCTCTTTTTTTTTTCTTCTAACCGATCGAACAAACACCCTTGCTTATGGTTGATTAATTTTTTATCAAAACAAAACATTTGGTTTAAATTTGTGCTCTTTAACTAGCATTACTTTAATTTGTTATAGTATGTGTGTACAAGAATGTGACACAAGAATGTGATACTAACACAGTATTGTTAGTATCTTTGATTGAATTATAAAACGGTAATGGGTAATTCATATAATCCAAATAAACCGTAATTAGGGTTCATCTTGTTCATTGGTTGAAGAATTGCTTGGAATTGATTCTTGTTTAGCTAGAATCAAAGGTACGCATACTTTTATGTTTTATTTAATTAATTATACATTATATGTTTCTTACGCTTCCGTATGTGTACTTGATGTTTATTGTTTATATTTATGAGTAGTCGTGTTATATAATTCCAACAATCATAAGAATTATTCCTTCACAACATTAATCATAATACATAACTTAAACTATCATTAAGCATCACCATTCACACTCTAATCAAATGCACCATATTTTATCATTCTTTTGCTAGTTATGCCAAACTAGCCTTTAAATCTACTTTCACATAAGCACATACTCATCAAGTCATTCAATAACCTTAACATAACAACACATAACACATAATGCATTGAAATCCATATAACATTAACTTATAACCGGTTTACTTACCTTGATTCCAAGCTAAGCTATCATTCGTAAATCCATCATAGTCATCATCATCCTTATTACCATCATCATCATCATCATCATCATCATCATACACATAAACACTTAAGATACACTCAATTAACCATAATCAATGGTTTATACAACCATTAACTTACTTCTAACACCTCTAGTCATTATATAATCATATATTGATTATATGATAACCAATCCCATCATAGACTAACTTAAAACCATTATAAACTCATCTCATAATCATCATTACCCTTTAATTATCTTAAAACACCATTTACCCATTAAATCCCAAGTTAGGGTTTACAAACCCTAACTTCTCAATTCATCCAATAACACTAATTAAACATCACTTACCTTATGGTAATCCATGCTAGGGACTAACCCATTAATTTAACATCTTCAAACCATCACATCATCACCTAAAGCTTCCATTTTTTCCTTCTCCTTCTCTCTAAACCGACACCCAACGTATACACACTCTTCTTTACAAGAGAGTGTGGAAACTTATAGATAAATGGGCAAGCTTCTAGTTAAAAGGGCATATCCGTCATTTCTGCTTACTTTAGATCGATACGTCGTATCTACTAATAATCCATCAATACTTTGTATTTCCTTATCCGGATAAACCGTATACATGCCAAACTCAATACGTCGTATACAACTTAACCAATACGCCGCATTGGTACTATAATAGGTCCGTTCTATTTCTCATAACATTCGATATGCCATATACATAATCATGGATGTTGTATCCAGGCTAATACCAGTCCACACTTGTACCATACAACCATATCTCCTTAGTCAAACATACTTAGGCCCGGTCAATTCCATCTACAGTGGGGCCTATTTGTATATGAGAAATGAGTGTTACATTACAAAATAGTTAAACAATAGAAAATGGGGCTATGAAACTTACTGTGAGTTAATGATGTTAAGTGTATAACGGAATCGATGGATAAGCCGGGAAAATCTCTACGTACAACCTAGAAATATAATATCGTCTTAGGTTGTGGAATATGAAAATATGACAAGTCTATATAAGTCATTATATTGATCATGATGTTGTACATGGTAGTTTAGTGATCGTGTTGGTCGTTATGGAAATGGCTTACTAGTTTATAAAACATTTTCCGTTAAATATCGTACTACTATTCGGGCCATCATAATTCAACAGTTAAATATGGTAGTTTAGTGATCATGTAGGAAATGTATGAGGAGCTAGGGCACTTTAAATCGTAAATCCAGAAACTTGTCAATACGTTCACCCCAAAGTTTATGAGGAGCTAGGGCCCCTCACATGAAGCTCCCTAGTATCGTAGAACTTAATATGTAAAACGTATATTTTGCATGTTTTACAAAAGTTTATAAGGGTTATAAAAGTTATAAGGTTTAAGAGTTATGAATATAGTTTCACATGTTAAAACTTATAAGGTTTATGAGTTATGAATATGGTTTCACATGTGAAAACTTATAAGGTTTATAAGTTAGGAATATGGTCTCATATGTGAAAAACTGGTTTTCATATATCTCATTAATTATGAAAAACATTATTTTGAGGGTCAAGTGTATGATTTTATTTTATGGAAATTATGTTTATATTTTAATAATGACATATGGTAAGTTTGGTAATTCATCAAGCTCGGGAATTAGGTCAAATGAGAAAGGATTTTGGATAAAACAAGTTTTGGGTCTAAACAGCCCGCGTTTCACAACCTTCGTTTTACATTTTCAGGTTAAAATCTTGATATTCTAGATGTAAAACATCATTCCGGGCAACTTTTGTGTTTTAGACTTTTAGGGGCCGTTTGGTTTGTTGCTAGGAATCACAATGGGTATCGGATTTGGTAAGGAGTAAAATGACAATGGATATGAAAAAGTGAATTATTACAATGTTTATGTTTGGTTGATAAAATATGGTATAAAAAAGTGTATAGATATTTGAATTTTGTAGCGGAAAAGAGAGGGGCCCACGGGAATGGATTTGATAGACACCAAATTCGTGTGTAATGAATCTATAACTATGATATACCCATTTCATTACTGAGCTCACAAAACAAACACCTTTAATGACTTTCAAAGTCATAGTCTCGTTCCTACCAAACACAACTTTAATGATTCGGACCATAAAGGGGTCAAAATCGTGATTCAAAGTCTAATCAGCAAGCTTTTTGACAAAATCGATATACTATTTAGTAACTTATCTAGGCGTAACTTTCAAACCACAAGTCCGATTTAGTTGATTCAAATTGCTACGGTTTTGTTTTGAGTTCCTCTATCTTTCTATAAGATTGCCTCACGTCCAAAGTCTATAAATCTAGTCGTTTTATAGCATGAATCCACTTGTTTTACTAGTTTTGCTAATTAAGGTTTTTACTAGTTTGTTTTCATAAAGGTTTCACATGTTTAGCTTGTGTTTTAATTATTTATAACATAAGACCAATATAAGTAAAAATATATAGCATATAAAATAGCATATAACAAGAACGAAAATCATGGAATGATGAGGAGTATTTGTGCTTTCTTACAAAGATTGGTTTTGGAAAGAAAACAAGAACAAGGACAAGGCTAGGACAATTCTCTACTCTTTAGAGATCTTCTACACCTCTTGTGATCTTGCAAGAATTGTGATAATGCCTTGGTGACTTGAGTGGATTTAAACTCAAGAGAATTCACCAAATATTACAAAGGACTTGATATGGTTTACTTGAATCTTCAATCTTGTTGCAATACTTGAAGTCTTAGATTAAATGAGAAGTGTTTGGTGTTGCTTTGAAGTGAACGACCAAAGGGGAGAGGGAGGGGGTTTATATAGGCTTATTTAGTCAAAGGAGGTGTAAGAAGTGAAGACTTACCAAGCTTGCTTGGTAAGCTTAGAGTATGTGTCTAAAGATGACTAAAACTTAAGACTTAAGGTTTCATATGTGTAAGGATATTGGACAAGGTTGATTCTAACCAAGCCAAGTGCCCATGTGAGTCATGAAAGCGCCACATAGGACTGGAGTTGAGGAGGTTAGTTATTTTAGATATTTATCTTGAGTTTACAGAGCGAGTTTGGGTCCCGGTAATCGCTATCGTTAAGTATTTAATTCGCGAAACTTAAAACCGGGTATCTTAAAAATATAAAAATTTTAAGAAATGTTAAAACTCATTATTATACTCTATAAAATTATATTAGATGGGTGATAAGTTTAATAGAGTGCGTAAACGCTGTTAAAACCTAAAAACGTAGGTTAAAAACGTGTAAGAGGCAAAACATACAAGGCTTACGTAAAAATGGAAAAAGTGAAATGTGACTTTTCTTATATGATTTTTATGAACCTAAAAGACTTATAATGTCTAGAATGGGCCTAGTCTAGTGTCAGTTGGTGTTAAATGTCCGTTAAACCTAAAACCGGAAGGGTTAAATCGCGTTATACGTAATTCAGAAAACGTGAAAATCCAAAACTTGTGGAAATATTATAAGATATGAAAAACACATGTATTTTTCTTGTTTGTAATATTGTATGGACATATCGGGATGTTTAAACGAAGTTTAGACCAAAATGTAAATCAGAGACACGGTTTTGCGAAACTGGTTCTTAGTAAATTAACGTACGTTGTAAAGATGACTCGACGAGTATCAAACTCTCTTGTCATTATAAATGTAGGTTAAATTATGAGAATAAAAAAAAATACGGGTATGAATAGTAAAAATACGAGAATGAATAGTAACTTGAAAATACAAATTGTTACATTACTAGCACCAACATCATTGTCATCATTTATTTCATCAATAACAACACCCAATGTCTGCTTTGGATTGAAGTAAGTTCATACTTTGGACACAACATGTTCTATGCACATTTCAATGACCTTATGATCACCTATAAGCGTACTTAAAGAATGCAACCGTACATCAAGATTCATACCAGGTTGAAGAAAGTTATAAAACATTATCTTTCTATTTGTCCAACCCAGGTCCTGATCCATATCATCTAACTCATGAATCGAGAAGGTTTCAATATCGACCATATCAACAATACCTTTCTTACCCCACGGTTTACCCTTCCTAGAAAAAAGATGAACTCACCACCATGGTGTATCCTCATTGTAAATACAGTAGGATGAATTTCTACAAAAAGTGAAACAATAATTAGAACATGATCTTTTAAATATCAACCAAGTTAAACCAAATGGAACAAAATTAAAACCAACAAAACCAACAGACAACACTTACTATAATCCTCTTTTGCAAACGCATACAGATCTTAATAACTGATCTGAAAGCCTGAACCCTGTCTCTTCCATTTTAGAGTATCCATTTTGGGAACAAACATAACAAAATTATGAACCAACAATTAGGGAAAAAGATTGGGGTTTATCTGTGTGCTATTGAGAAAAGTTTTGAGATGATTTTTGTGAAAGAATTATGTGTAAATGAGTTAAAAAGGGGTAATATATGGGCGGTAGCATTGATATGAAAAGTAGTCAGAGGGTAGCTGAGAAAGTACAAAAAATGTTCGGACAAAAAAGACATTGTGTGATATACACGTGAGGACTGAGAAAACGAGCAAAACTAACGATCGTAAAAAAATTAGACAAATGGCGTAATATTTTCTCAATCGTGAACTAAAAAAGCAAAAATTCGCTTTTCTAAATGTCGTATGAAATCTGCCATTACTTCAGGGACCAACCGTGTAATTTACTCTAATAATTAATTATAGGACGGAGGAAGTAATTTGTATGTATCAAGGTTGTCAAGATCGGGATCTTACCCAGGATCGTTTTCGTCTTTGCAAGATCGTGATCGTAAGATCGGATCGGGATCTTAAGATCCTATTCTAATGTTATTTCTTAATAGTTTATGTAATTTTATACAAATCTACAAATTCTAATACATTATAACCACAAAATACTCTGAATGTTTCATATAAATGTTGTCCTAAATTATGATTATAAAATGTTTAAAAAAATTAACTTGTTGTTTTTTGAATTCTACAAACAAACAACCCATAAATTTGTAATTTTTTAGTTTGTAATCCGAGAAAGGTAAGATCGGATCGGATTAGATCGTAAGATCGTATGGTCAAAATCAGGATCCTATAAGATCTTAAGCTTGCAAAGATCCTATGTAAGATCCAGATCGTTTTTGCTTTGCAGTATCGTAAAATCGTAAGATCCTATTATCTATCCCGCCAACTATGGTTCGTATGATTAAAACCCAATTTAGAGGGTGTTTGGCAAAGCTTTCAAAACGTCATTATTTGATTATCACGTTTTGAAAACGTGAATAATCAACTTTCGGTGTTTGGTAAAAAACGTGATAATCTGATTTTTTGGGCACAAAATGTGGTTTTACAACTGGAGGTGGGGGCTTACTTTTGCAAAACGTCATTTTGGTATCCACGTTTCTAAACTTGATAATCAAAACCAAACACCCTATTAGTTACACCTGACTTTTTAAAGTCCACGGTTTATGTAAAAAAGTCAGTCACATACACAATAAGCTGAGCTGTCAAAACCCCTTCCTTCTTCAATCTCGATTCCGTCAATTTGATAACACAGTAACTTAACTTACGCTGTTAAATTCATTAACGGCGATGGCGATGACAGTTGAAGGTTAGTAATTTTCTTATAGCTATTGAGAAGCTATGTGGTCAAATTTTGCAATTAAACAATTATTAGGGCTAGTTTCAAAGTCTATGATTTGTTTATATAATAGACTTTGAAACTAGCCCTGCTAAGGTTAGGTAGGATTTTCGTAAAGTAGAAGCTGGAAAACGAGAGTATAAAAGGATTCTAGTGGCTCTGTATATGGGAAAGTATGTTTAGGAGATGGGACGGCGACGAGTAGTGAAACACGTTGTAAATTTACATTTTGATTACATATGGTTATGTTTTTTTTTCAGTTTGTAATTTTGTTTCAATTAGTAGCGAGAGAACAAAAAAGCTGTAATGCTGACTCGAAAGACTTGGATCACGAATTAGCTAGTTATCCGAGTAGGTTAATTGTTATTATCTGTCGGTGGTTAATGTGGATGGCGTTATTCTCACTAATACTCGACACCATAGGGTATAGAGTATAGACCTCTCTTCTATCTTTATTTTTTTTAGGATGCATAGGTAGTGTCGGGTCAACGCTGATTATTGATGCAATATAATATATAAAACTTGGTATCTGATTCAAGTTTTCACTCTCAGAGGGGAGAAAGTAGGTGTGTGATCGTTGGAGATTTGTCATCTATACTTTCGGTTTTGATGCTACATGCTATGTTATTAGAGGTTTTAATATAAGAACTTCCTCTTGATTTATTGCTCCAGTTTTTTTGCATCTGGTTGGTCATGTAACATAAGCTCGGGTGGTGCTTTGCAATGAGTAGTAAGATAACGTGTATGCGACTCTTAGCTGTGTAAAGACTTGTAATTTATCCTTTATGTCTCTTTGTTTTGATGTTTTTGACCGAACTACCTTTAAAGGGTTGAATCAAACTTCAAAAAGATAGGTTAGAAAATCAACTGTATCATAGTGAGTAAACTTGGTTTTGAAGGAAGATAGGAACTACAAAATAGTGTCGAACCCTTGAAAATAAATTTAATTACATGAATAACTAATGGCTTTTGGTTTAACTGCCACCATCTCATGTCTTTTTTTCCCGATTACTAGAGATTTTGGATTGCTGATGATTGCTATTCTTTCATTGGTTTTCCAACAGAGTAAACCACTCGATGTGTGATGTTACAATCTACTTTCTTGAGTGTGTACGGCACATAAGGAATTCAGATATGCATAAACTAGTTATGATGGTGGTTCTTGCGTTTCAATGAGTATTCTAAAAATTACTTGCCTGGAGTTAGATTGCTTATATAAGTATCTGCTATTTGTTTTTAAGTTATTTAGTGGTGCTTTAGATATCATTATAATTGATACTCATGTTATAGGACAATATTGCCTATGGATTGACGTCCTCTCTCGCCTAAATCATTTATCTACATCGCTGCCTTGAAAGAGTGCCAAATTTTTGACATGCTTATCATCGTGAGGATGTCTAGTAAATGACTACGAAGATATACAGTATCTTGCTTGAGCTGTAAAATTGCTAAATTATATATCAATGTTTAGGGAATACGTATTGCAAATGCTTATTAGATAACTTGACGTCTCCCATCACGGGGAAGCCAAGATATTTATCTTGCCGAACTTGCTAATATGGGAATTACAGTGTGACATATCACAACAAGGGATGTTTAACGGATCATAAGCATTCTGATTCTTTTACTTGACTAAAGGCATGCATAATTCTGGCTTCTAACTGTCTCTTGCTATGAGACGGCTTTAGAATAGATAAGTACCAAATTTCATGGTTCTATTTTTTTTCTAATTTTATGGTTTGTACTTTTCTATGCATATCAATATATAATGCAACATTTGGTATAAGATGGTCCTAAGTTATCTCCTAGGTAACGCACTAACTAACTAAGAGTCATTTGGCTCTTGATCAAACTAACCACAATGAGTCACTGACGATTACGAAATGAAGAGAGACAAGCAATGTCAAGATTGTTGTTCCCTCTTTAGAATTTTTCAGCCTTTTGAACCTTTTAAAAACTATTGACTGACAATAAGCTGGCCTCTAAAAGCTTCAAGCTGGATCGTAAATTGTCCAGTCATGCGATACTTGAATTACTCTCGAAATGTACTCGATTTTGGTTCCTACAAGTGAGACCACATCACCCTGTCTTAACCTCTTGAGTTTTCCTTGTTCATGTATCTAGGATTTAAACACCAATTGTTACTCAAGAAGTTGGATGCATTTACGTGATGTTGATCATAGTACATTACTATGTTTATCTCATCTTTAGATATATGTTTTGACATAGATTGCTAATTAGTGGGAACTTGTGAGTGTTGCCTACTTGTTATATCATCTAATTGGTAGGAACTAACTTGTCTTTCTTAAATTATGTTCTGTAAAATTGGTCACCGTTGTCAAACATCTTTGCCTATCTTATTTGTTGCTTTTGTCACAACGTTTCTTGACCTATTTCAGGTATATACGTATATAACAAAGAACTGCATTATGATTGTGTTTTAGCTAGCCCTTCCTTTCAATTTGAGTTGAAGTTTATCATCATACCAAATTTTAAAACAGAAAGTGGAGCCTGTTACATGGCTCTTTAAGTGCTGATATAATTTTTCTGTATAGGGCTGATCGGACAAACAGTTCATTTTTCAATCACTTTCGGCTTTCCATTTCAGATTTGCAGATTCAGTTTCTTGTAATTCGAACTTTTGGACACTTCAAAATTCTTTGCTATCAAAATAGTTAAATCTTGGAGTTGTAAGATCAAACACCTTGGGTCAATATCAAATGAGAGAAGTCGGAATTTTGTGCTTAGGAACATCTGCAGTCGTATAATTTGGAAGCGATATTGGGTTCGTTCAAGTAATGAAAGTTTTATCTATATTAATCTCATTAGCTTTCCCTTATGGTATATTAGGATTCAAAATGTGATTCACATATTAACAAGAGGAGAGAACTAAGATTTGTTTGATAATTCTCTTTTGTAGAATTTGCGGATCTTTTTCTCAATCTCTCAGTCCCCTCAACAGAAAATGCTTTGGTATTGCCTTATTGGCAGTTGAGAGAACGAAAGGATACCCTTGGCTGATTTTAGTTATTCCAATGAGCTTTTGCATAAGTAAAAATAGAATCTACAAGACCGCAGTTTTTTTGCTTAAAACTTTTTTCTGTGTGAGTAACTAGATTAACACATATACATTAGTTACATAAGGATATGGTTTAACCATGCTTTTTACAGATGGTTTTACTAATATCTGTTAACTGTGACTCTAGTTTTGGATGGATTTAGGATGAAAGATGGAAAATGAAAATTGGCAATGATCATTAATGTGGTATTATGATTAGCTGGTGCTACATATATTATTACAACACAAATATGTTTGTAAGATAAGCACACTATGGTTAAAGCTTTATCAGTTTTTTCTTTTTATATGATTTTAACTTTTTTTCTCTTTTGATGCATGTCCACTGCTTACCTCTTGGATCAACCTACCCCTGCAGTGTAAGCCAATCAGCTAAAAACGTACTTATTTTTACTCTCTTTCAGCTAAACATATTTTTCTAACACATCATTTCTTTAGCAGGCTTGCTGGACTTGCCCTTATGTTTTCGTCTAGTCTCCTCCTACAAATCCTGGTATATAGAATGATATAAAAATATATACTATTTTGAATTGTAAAATGATAAGTATCTCTGAACTATTAAACCAAATAGAACATGTAAAACAAAAATATAAGAAACTACAAATTTATTCTCTGTTAATCACTTAATCCTTCTTATTCTGGTTGCAGGCTTGTGCAATATACAGCAACTGGTGGCCAATGTTATCAGGTAGCTTAGTGTACCACAATTCAGCGTTTTACATATTGGTTTTTGCATTTAGAGATACTGACGTGGAACTAAAATAACTCTTTTGCAGCACTCATGTATGTTCTGGTCCCTATGCCATGCATGTTCTTTGGTGGAGGAACCACTGAATATTTACTCAGCCGCGATGGTGGAGGGTAAGTACTTCTCTTCTCAAACCTTATGAAATATGTCATCAGTTGATACCTGTCCTTGCATTTTTCATGTCGTTGAGTTAATTCTTACATGGGTACATTATACTTGCGGCAAATCGGGTAGGGAGGGTAATGAATCAAAACAGATCAGGTTGGCCTGATCTGCAAACACTTTTTTTCTTTTCTTTTCTTTTTTTAAAAGTAATAGATAATTATGTAGAATTTGGCATGCTGGAATTAGAGAAGGTATGGAACAGTCCATTGAATTGGAATGAAAAAAAGTTATTTGTTCTGTTCGATGGAATGAATGGACCATTCCCGAATCTAAAAGGAATGTGATTCCATCCCATTAAGCTTATTTTCATCTCATAGGCAGGAGGTGTTTTCTTCTAATTCCATTGTGAATCGGAATGAAAAAACTATAATCTTATATTTTACACAAAGAACTAGAGAATATACTTTTTCTCAATTTAATTTTGTGGTTTTGACGAGTTTGTGTTATATTTATTTTGAAAACACTACGGGTGACTTTTAACCGATTTAACATGCTCAAGCTGTTTCCATTTTTGCTAATTTTCTAAAAATCAACTCATTTTACCCGTTAGAGAAAGTATAGCTCAAACCGACCCCTTAATCTACAATTGGCTCGATGTTGCCATCTTTACAACCAAACAAATCAACACAAACGACCAAACCTTTTTGGTTCTTAGATTCCCTTTTGAAAAACTAGCACACTGCCATTTGTATGTTATATTCTATGTACAAGTGAGTAAAACTTTCACCCGTTGCACCCCTTGACATTTTATTGCAAACTAACCATTGTTGTTGCTGAAAAGCATCCAACATTGCAAGATTAACCATTTTAGACAAATGATAGAAATGTAGATGCAAATGAGAACAATCATACTTTTATCTATTTGTCCAAAACCTCCTATTATTGCCAAAGTGTGCATTTTATTTTGCATTCCCTAGAACACTTGTTTATTTGCACAAAAAGCCAAATACGATGTTACTAAAATGCAGAGGCAATTACTAGCCCGTATACCTATGAATGGGTCATTTGGGACTGTTTAATCTCACATGTCAAAGAGGTAAAGTAAACGAATTACTTAATAGGAAATAGGTCATATGGGTTGAAAGTTGCCAAGAGTGTAGTGATTCATACAACTTCCTAGATTATCTTACACTAATTGAAACAGTACAACTTTTGTAATTGTAACTAGGGATTAGGTCGAAGAATAGCAATGCACTTTTCCAAATGTACCGATTTGGTACTTGAACTTTAAAAAAGTTGTGTAAATGTAACGAACTTTCATAAGTGTTCCAATTTGATACGTGATGATGACGTGTTATACTTGAAAGTCTGACATGTGGCACCATTTATAACATGACACATCATCACGTACCAAGTTGGAACACTTATGAAAGTTCGTTACATTTCTACTACTTTTTTAAAGTTCACGTATCAAATCAGTACATTTAGAAAAGTACATTGCTATTCTACGACCTTATCCCTTGTAACTATATTAGGCACACTTTCGATTATACAAAACTAAACATTTTTGGACAAGTAGGTTTAGGATCAACCGGTCCTGTGCCAAAAATCATTCTGACTTGTTGACCCGCCCATGTTGCAACCTCTATCTCTAATGAAGCTGCTGGTTTTCTATGACAGGTGGATAGATGCTGCAAAATTCCTGACAGGCGCTTCAGCAGTAGGGAGCATAGCCATCCCCATTATCTTAAGGCATGCTCATCTAATCAGCACCGGAGCTATGTTAATTGAATTCATGTCGTTTTTCATATTTGTCGGCACGGTTATGTGCTTTCATCGTGCTAATCTTGAAGATGAATGGTAATGAAAAATTGAAAACTACAAAAGAACTTTGCTTGTTATCCAGGGGAATTTATTCTAGGTTTCTGACAGACAAACACGGTGAAGAAAGTCGAGAACTTATAAGGAGAACGGATTAGAAAGAACAAGTTCCCATTAATGTAAAGCTAAAAAATGTTGGACTTAATTTGTTTGACTTGCATATCTGATGAACTAAGTAGTTTTTTCTTGGGTTGTTTGTGCATATACAAGTATATAAAGGTGTGCTTTCTGACAAAAAAGATGGTATTTTGGTTATGATTTGGTTTAGTTAATTGGTATGTAGTCGACACCCGAAAGCTTTATATGAATAGAATTCTTTTAAATGCTAGCCCTTTCCGGGATGAGGTAAACAACCACAAGCTACAATTTTTGTTGCACGATGCTTAATGTATAGCAATAATATCTCTGAATACCATGTTATAGCATTATTGCTAGATGAAAGGATTATGTTTTTAGATTACAGCAAGTTACAGAAGTCTTTTTTTTGTTGATACCTATGTTTTGGGTAGGTTACGGAAAAAAAGTTACTATACCATTTTAATATCTGGTCGAAGTGATTTACTGGGCGTCTCTTTGATTTTTCGGACAGGCGCCTTCTAAAGTTTAAGACATTATGGAAAGTGGTTACATAGCTTCGGGTTTTCTACCCGTGCTGCACTGCAGGACGCGGGGTTTACTTAAAAAAACGTTACATTGTTCTCATATCTCATTTAATGCAGGTTTAGTTTTTACTTGTAAATGGTTTAAGCCTGTGTAAATAAATGTAAGTGACATTAAGAGTTACTTTTATAAAAAAAAACCAAAAACTTGTTAATTTATTTATATTTAAGAGTAAAAGCTAAAAATACTTTATACACTATCCAAGTTTAAGACATTATAGAAAGTGGTTACATCATTGTTAGAGCTTCAGGTTTTCTACTTGCGCTCCGCTGAGGCGAGTTTTACATAAAAAAATTATATATTTCTCATATATCATTTAAAGTAGGTTTAGTTTTTACTTATAAATGGTTTAAACATGTATAAATAAATTTAAGTATGATTAAGAGTTACTTTTAAAAAAGAAAGCAAAAACTTGTTAAATTAATTATACTTAAGGGTAAAAGCTAAAAAAAATACTGATACTATCCAAAATAACTCTTTTGCTTTCTCTGATCTTGAAAAACTCATTCTGCTTTAGTATGAACAACTTTAGTCGTCATTATGTTAATTAAATCTCTATTTTTCACATTAACAGATGTTAATGACCTTTATGTTTCTGCACCGCCGTCACCATCTCCATCACCACCACTAAAAGCATCTCCAATGGAGGTTTATATGGCATCAAGGTTATAAATAGTGTGTGGCATGACGGCATGGTCAAACCTCACAACTTAGGAGTTATGGCGAAGCCATAACGTTTTATAAGCCGTAACATAAAGCGGCACAAAATATGAAATAATTTATAAAGTTATATATTATATATTATATCATATCTATATGTATCCAAAAAATGTTATATGTAAGGAATTAAGTCAATAAACTATTCTCGCACGTTTTGTTTTTGTTTTTTTGTTTTTTTTTGTTTTTTTTTTAAATTAATAAAATAAAAATTCAACGGAGTTGAATTTAAAAAAACGACACCACGTCTCACTCCTTAGCGCGTCTTTCCACGCCTCATCTCACGTCACGCCTAAAGTCGACGCCTTAAACTATTTTGTAACGTAAAGGCCACGCCCCACACCTTAGCGTCGTTATGACGCGCCTTTTAGAACCTTGTATGGCATATCCATAGTGACATGGAGCTTAGGTGGAGTTCATGTGCATAAACCTTCATTGAAGCATCAAGTTTATAGAGGAGAGAAACACAAGTTCATGAATATGAATGAGTGAGAAAAAGAGTCCATTTACAAGTTTATTCAATTATATAATTTTAAAATTGTTAATGGTGATATTCATCGACTTAGTGACGTTCATAACATACAAACATCTTGCGAGAAGTGTTAAGAACATACGGAAGAAACAAAAAATTTGTTTATAAATACCTTTTTTTTTGTTTGTATTAAATTGTGGTCATGTATGTGGTTGTTTTCTTGATTCAAAGTTATTTTTTGGGTTTTGTCCGTACAATAGCAACGTAATTTCAACTTTGTTCCATTTTAGTACGTGTACTTTTTTTGTTCCACTTAATGTAACGTACTTTCAGGTTTTGTTCATTTTTATTACGTCAAAGTACAAAGCTACGGTTAGAAATGAGTTTTACGGTTAAATGTCTACGTGGTTTTTTAGCACATAAATGGTCGACTTAATGCAACGTCTTTTCGGGTTTTGTGCTACTTTAGTACCTCAAAGTACGGGCTACCGATAAAAGTCATTTTGTTCGTTTTTTACGTTTTCATTTTTTTTTACGATTTCCTCCATTTTTTTACGTTTTCGTCCGTTTTTTTATGTTTTCGAATGTTTTTTTACGTTTTCACGAGATTTTTACGTTTTCGTCTGTTATTTTACGTTTTTTTTTCGTTTTTTTACGTTTTCGTCTGGGTTTTTACGTTTTCCTGAGATTTTTTACGTTTTGGTCTATTTTTTAACGTTTTCGTCTGTGGTTTTTTACGTTTTTCTTTGTTTTAACGTTTCGTCATTTTTTACGTTTTCGTCTGTTTTTTATGTTTTCATCCGTTTTTTTACGTTTTCGTTCGTTTTTTACATTTTCGTCTTATTTTTTACGTTTTCATCCATTTTTTTACGTTTTCGTCCATTTTTTACGTTTTCGTCCGTTTTATTACGTTTTCCTCTGTTTTTTTATGTTTTCCTTTTATTCTTTATGCTTTCGTCCGTTTTTACGTTTTTGTCCATTTTCGTCCGTTTTTTTTAAGCTTTAGTATGAAAACATAAAAAATTGACAAAAACGTAAAAAATTGACGAAAACGTGAAAAATGGAGGAAAATGTAAAAAAAAAAGGGATAAAAACGTAAAAAACCAGATGAAAATGTAAAAAGTCGGAAGAAAACGTAAAAAATCGGATGAAAACATAAAAAAAACAGACGAAAACGAAAAACGAACGAAAACGTAAAATAAAAAACGTTAAAAAATAGCAAAACGTAAAATCTCGGAAAACGTAAAAGAAAACGAAAAAATGAAAGAAAGAAAAAAAAAAAACGACTAAAACGCCATGGTAAAAATCTCGAGGAAACGTGAAAAAACGAAAAAAAAAAAAAAACTTAAAAAAAGCGAAAAAACCAGAACGTAAAAATCTCCGGAAAACGTAAAAACATTCGCGAAAAAGGGACAAAAAAAAAAGATGAAACGTAAAAAAGGGACAAAAAAAGATGTAAACATATAACTAAATCAAACAAATCACAGGGACCATTCATGTAATTAAATCAAGCAAAGTAGGCTGCTTTATGTTCATTATCCGGTAAAACAAACAGTACGTTACATTAAGTGGAACAAAAAAAAGTACACGTACTAAAATGGAACAAAGTTGAAAGTACGTTGTATTGACGGACAAAACCCTTATTTTTTTTAATAAAAAGTTTGTATTTTTATTATTTATTTTTTGTTTAATTGCAGTTTTCAACTTCAATTCATAAGAATGATCTTTCTAATTTGCCAAAAGATACTGAAATTTGGTTAAAGGTGATTACTTTATAATCTTTCTTATATTGTTGTATTTAGCTCATGGCTTTGTTTTAATTTATTTTGTGATTAGCACGTTGGATAACTAAATATAAGAAACAAGTATGAAAAGGTATTCTTTATTTTGATGTGTGCCTCAAATTGTTAAACGGATTTCTATTCTTTATTCATTATTTTGATGTGTTTCGTTTACGTTTTCATGCCATGGATAGTTTTAGGGTTATTTGAGATGATAATTAGCATCGTGTTGTTGAATTGGTTGGTTATGCTATGTTGCTTTAGACCTACTTTAGTTCTAGAAAGTAAAAACATTTCAATAGCTTAATGTTTCGGTTATGCATAGTAATGCTAAAAGATGATTGTTTAAACTAAAATTGTATTAATTGTTATCTGTGAAGGAAAGCGGTAAACCTCCTCGCCCTCAAGGGTTTGAGGAAAAAAAGTACAAACCTCTAGAGATCTTTGAGTTAAATGATGATGCCGTTGCTCATACAATGAACATGGTGATTTTGGTCTAATGGAAATGAACATAACGTCAACAAAAAGAAAGTGGGTTTCAAATCAGATTAAAGAAGGTGACATCGATGATGATAACGCTAAATGTACTACAGTTTGAGAAGAAAAGGACAACGTCCATTCTTTGATTGCAGTTCAGATCCAACTGATGAAAAAGCCAAAATCAGTGATACAATGGACTTACCCAAAGAAAGATAGCAAGTAGAAAAGGATACGGTGAAACAATATGCAAAAGATTTTCAGCTTTGTTGGAATGCTATATGTGCTTTGCATAAACAAGATGCTTCGCAGAAACATGTAGCTTTAGTTTGTATATTTGATGCAAGTTCTTTCACCACATACTCTTCTGTTTCCTATCTTTCTTTGGGTATGTCTATTTTATCACCGATCTTGCCTTTTTCAGCATCTGAATATGAAATATTATCAAAGAATGGAATTAGTCTTTTTCGTCTCAAAACGGAAGTCATTTACCATTATCATCATAGTTGTCATCTCTTTTAATTTAATCTGAAACAAGCTTTATTTTTTATGAAAATATTTTCGTTAAATCATGGTCAACGTGCTCATGATTTTCATGGTCATCATCATCATTTATCTCAACGATCTCTCGAAATTTGGATTCTTTTTCCTCATACCTTGGAGGTGGAGGAGGCGTACTATTTTTTTTCGCAACTAAAAATTCTTAAAATTGAAGATCTTCAATTCACCGCTTTTCAAAAACGGGTTGAGGTTATATGGGGTGCCTTTTTAAAAGTGAATATCATTGCATCTTCTATCTGTTTTCCTGACTCTCAGAAAGCCTGCACAAGCTTACAATTTAGTTTCTAAACCAAAAGAATGATAGAGGAGTAAAGATGGTTGTGCTCGCAGATTGGGTAGTCAGTCAAAATGCATATTTTTCATACGGATTGGATTGACTTGAAACATTTTATGTCCAAAAATTTGAAATTTTATAGACTGCTACGTTAAAAAACGTGGTTTTGTTTATGTTTTCCCGTTTTGGGTATCCTTTCAGAAAAAGTCATAAACTTGCAATAGGTTTTCGAGTACAAACATTTTTTGAACGAATTAGTTACCAACCACATCAGCTCTACACCTGTAAAAAGGTCAACTAAAACTTTCCAATTATAGTGTCATGATTTTGAGTCGATAGGTGGTAAGGTCGCCTTAAGTTCTGATGCACTTTTACAAATCTGAACCTCTATTTTTTCACAAACATCTTCGAGGTGCCAATTTCTTAAGAATGAGAATAGCAGGTAGGTATTATGACGTTGCTAAAGCTAGTAGGTAAACAAATACGTGGATGTATCACATTATACAAGTGGAGCACATGTCATGTTCAGTTTATGTAGAATAACCCATGTAGACTTTGAAGTTGTGTTCCTAGAATAATCTTACCCAAACACCCTTTTAGGACCTTAACTTAAGTCAGTTGAAAAAAGTGCAGATGAGAGTAGAGTTTATAAGACAACGTCATTGGCTGCTTAAGTTAAGCAAAACACACAAGTTTGAAGCAGGATTAGAATTATATCTATACAACCACATAAGGATCTTTAGCTAAATGTATTACATTCTGGGTTTTAAAAAGCGCGATGCGCGTCGATTCGATAAGGGTCAAAAGCCGGTAGCGCTTAGGGCGAATCTTGTAGCGCATCCCGAGGCGACAATTTATAAAAAAATATTTAAATTATATATAGTGCACAAAACAAATTAATAACACATTTATACCACATTTAATGTCAAAAGATACCATGCATGTTCATAGTTCACGATTCTATATCACTAAAATCCATAAATAGTCGAAAACTAAGATCAAAAGTCTTATCGTTTATAAGGAATTGGTCAAATTGGACCCATATTTTAAAAGTAAAGCCCATGAGAAGAAGCCCAATACACATTATTAAATCCAATTAATAATAAATAAAAATAAATAAATAAAATAAAAATAAAAAAGGCCAAAAGTACATGATGCGCAAAAAAGCGTTGATGCGAGCATCAGCTGATGCGTGCCTGATGCGCGCGCATCACCTCGCATCCAAGAACGCAACGCATCAGGGTGTCTGATGCAAAAAAGCCTCGCATCGCAACGCATCACGTATCAGGCGCGCCTGATGCGCGCTTTTTTAAACACATATTACATTATCAAAAAAAACAATAAATAAAAATAATTGGCTGCTTTTTACTTCTCCTTGAGAGTGCTCGATGCACATCTGCAAAACACAACAATCCCTTCTATTTGTGAATAGGCCCCACCCTAGATGAATATGGACTAAGGACTTAACGTGATTGACTAGTCAAACCCGATAGTCAACGGATGTGTTATATACTTATGGAAAGTATGTGGTGTCACAACTATAATGGAAGTAGACTCAAGGAACTTAAGTGGTCATATGCTTAAGGTTTATAAGCTTTCATGTGGCTAAAGTAGAAGAGAATAGACTTAAGGGGCTAAGTGTGCCAAGTAGCCAAACTACACATCTAACTAGATAAATATCTAGTTATCCCTCATTTTCCATAAGGTTCGAGAGGGTGCTTAGTTTTTAGTAAGAAAAATGGAGTGAAGAAGATGAGTATGATGGCTAGGAAGAATGGTGATTAAGACCTTATACGTAAGGTCATCCATGGTAATGATTTACTCAAGCAAGTAAATAACCCCTCTATCTTGATTATGTTAAGATTATAGCTTATAAGAAAGTGGGATTTCATCATATGATCAAGGTATGATCATATGATGATTTAGAAAGGAAGATAAGTATGTTTAATGGGTTATGTTAACCCTTGTTTATGGTATTGATTAATATGTTGTTAGGTCTTGATTAATTGTGAAGATTGATGATGATGGTTATAAGGATGATGAATGAGGATGATGATGTCCTTGTTAGACTTAGCTTGGATTCAAGGTAAGCAAACCGGTAATTATGTAAAGTTATAATGAAATCTATGCATTATGTGTTATGTGGTTTCTTATGTTAAGATTAAGGAATGGCGTGGATAGTTTTGTTTATGTGAAAGTAAGTATAAGGCTAGTAATGTGATAGACAAGAGTGGATTAAGGAGAAAGAAAGGTCAAGGAATTAAGTGGTTAAGGTATGTGTTTATGGTTAATGTTGTAATGGATTAATGGTTGTTATAATGTGTAATATGTGAATGATTATGATATTAAGTTATATACGTTTACTTACTAAACATTCGCTTATGGTTTAAGTGTTTAATGTTTTGTAGGTTCGTGTGTATGAATGGCTTGGACTAAGGTTAAAGGTTTGGATATGTGCAAGATTAGATTATGGGTAAGAAAGTAGGTGCTAGGTAGTATACCGAGCTCATTTCCATGGTTTAACCCCCATTGGTCCTACAATGATTTGTAAAGTGTAGTCAAGTGGCAAATTGGATGTTAAGGTCGTCTTAATGATTCGGTTGTCAATTTTTGTGTCAAAGTATGCTTTAAACGTTTATGGTCAAAGTTAAAGGGGTGTTTGGCATAACGTGTATTTATACCGATTTTAGGTTGTAAACAGGTCAAATGGTTATGGAAACATTGTATTATGTTATATTAATGATGTTGGTTAAGTTTGGTGAGCAAATGAAGTGGTAAAGGTCATATGTTAAGGAAATGGGTCAAAACCGGGTTTTGACACCAAAACCTTCAATTTGTAAAGAATTATTCCAAAGATCAAACGATGAATATTAATGTATGAAAATGAGCTTATTAATGTATTAAGTAAATCTAGAAGCTTTCGTGAATTGTCGAGTTCGGGAACTATGTTTTCCAGAATGACGTTTTGAAAGGTGTTGGGCTGATAAGAAGGCTCTAGCCGATGGGTATAGAGTCCAGCCGTTCGGCTGGATGGTCAAAAAAGCTCCAGCCGATCGGTTGTGAGGCCAGACCGATCGGCTGGAGGGTCCTGTAAGGTTTTGTCATTTTCTAAATCTTGTATCTTTAAATCCGTAAGTCATCAGGGGTCGTGCCACCAATCATTTTAAAGGTAATAAAGTCTAGTTTCGTTTATAAATGATGTCAAGGTTTAAGTATTAATGGATTTTTGTCCATGATCAAAAGAGGATTGAAATGGTCATCAAAGTTGGGTCGTTTCCGCGTGAAAGTCAAAGTTTTTAGTCTAAGCAGGCACGGGGCGTAACAAATTGGTGTCATAGCTTCGGTTTAAGTGAATTATGTTTTCGCTTTAGGTTTCCTAGACTTAAACCACTCGTAGAAACGTTGAACATAAGTGTAAGAAATGCGGAAGGTAAATGTTTAAGTTAAAAGAAGGAAGGTGTGGTAGACTATGTGAACTTAAGTTGGTAAGTATGATGAATGTGCTTTATGTGCTAATGTGTATACGATATAAGTCCACGGAGGACTTGAAGTGTTTAAGTGAATGGTTTGTCGTGCATTTCAGTTAGTGCCGATGATTGTATTGCGATTATGTGAATGGATGCTAGAGTATCAGTAATGGTATGCGAGTAGGAATGATAAGTGGTATTAGAGATGGGCTAACAAGTGAATTAAGTAATGATGCCTTAAGTGTGGATTGTAATGATATTAAGCATGCTAAGGTATAACGTGTAAAGATAAGATAGAGTTGGAACACTAATTGTTAAGTGTTTATTGACATGAAGATTAAAGAGTGGGGCTAAGAGATGATAACATGTGATGATGTATGGCCTGTAAGGAATTAAGACCAACATATGGTCTTATTGTGTTTAGTAGTTTATGATTGACGTTAATGTAGTATGGAGACGGGTTAACGGTAAGCTAAGGTATATGATGTTTAAATATGAACGGGAATATGTAATAATGATAACGATGTTATGGTATTTGGTAATGAAAGTAAGATTGGCTTGACACATTGATTGCTAAGTGTCTAATAATATAAAATTTTAAAGATGGGAATAAAGTGTAATGCCATGCAAAAGAAGAGAAGAGAACGATAGTTGCTTAGATGCATAGATGATTAAAGAGATGAGTTAAGAAATGAGAATGAGAATGTAGTAAGCTAAGTGTGTGAGTAAGAACGTAATCATGCATTGTGAAAACTAAGATATGATAAGAATGTGTAAGTAACTTAAACGTGAAAGACGAATGGATGATGCTAATGAATGTAAATTAACCTAAGTAAGGTTTAAATGTGGAAAGTTTCAGGTAGAATAAAGGGTGATGTAAAGATGTGGTAATGATTAGCGCGGGTTAAGAATGTAAGATGTAATGAAAAGCGAAAACACATCAAAATATGTAAATATAATAATCGGGTTTTGTATACCCTATGATGCTTATGTAAACTAAATAAGATGAATGAGATAACGTGTGTGTGTTAAATGTTAATGACTTGGATCCGTAATTGAAATGTGAAAGGTTAACGATGGCATCTTTCGGGATGGACGAGCTAATGGTGATAAAGATGGTATCCTTCGGGATGACCAAGTAAATGAATGATAAAGATGGTATCCTTCGGGATGACCGAGTTAGAAAACGTTAAAGAATCCTTCGAGATATGTTAAAGATCCTTGGGGATAAAAGGATTGCCTTCATCGGCAAGGGGTTGTCTACATCCTTGGCATGTAAAAAAAAAAGAACGTGGTAAAGGTATGGATCCAAGTCTAAAAAGTTAAAAGGTAATGTGAAGTAGAATGGTTTATGATTTCTTTGTTCAAATGGATTGGGACGCCTTTTCATTTAAATAAAGAAGTTGTGAATCTCCAAACCATGAGTTTATGTTTCTTGGTTTACATAGTTTGGGACGCCTCTCCATGTAAACGAAGAAGTGTAAATGAGTAGGCTTACATAGTCCTGACATAACATGAATAGGGTAACGAGGAAGAACGGGAGTCTAGTAATAGCTAGAGGTCATAAGAACTGAGATAAGTAGATAAAGAAGAGTTGGATATCGACCGTAGGTGGACTATTGATTTAGGTGTCTAAGGTGTGAGTTGAACGATTAAGGAAATGTAAATCAATGCTATAAATGCCTTTGTGGCGTGTTGTAATGTGAGAAATGACCATGGTAATCATAATGTGAAGGTAAATTATTGAGAAAGAAGTAGAGATAACGAAATGCTATAGAATAATGGTTAACAGAATAATGAAATGACTATAGTAGAATATGGAAGTGTTATTAAAGTGATTGACTTATGTAAAGTCAAATTGGTGATTGCTCAAGTGACATGTAGTATTTGACGAGAAAGAAAGAATGAAACGAGCTAGTAAGTCATGTGATAGACTTAGAAATGGTTTGATGATATGCGCTAGTGGTAAGAATTATGTCTCGGATGACATAATAATTGAGAAGAAATGAATGGTTAAAGAAGTTAAGAGAAAGATAGAATGTGTCAAGGGTGTAAAATGTATTATAGAGTAGCTAGAATAGCAAGATCACTTAGATCGTTGCAACTAAAAGGACGAAGAACGGGAAGAGTTAAAAATGGGGTATGTTATGAGATTAAGTTTTGGTTGGCAATAGACGAGATTTTGGGGATGAAATCTAAATAAGGGGGTTGATAATGTTACACCCATTTCTCGGGTACAAATATGCCCCACCCTAGATGAATATGGACTAAGGACTTAACGTGATTGACTAGTCAAACCCCGATAGTCAACCTAATGGTCAAAAAATGTGTTATATAGTTATGGAAAGTATGTGGTATCACAACTATATGGAAGTAGACTCAAGGGACTTAAGTGGTCATATGCTTAAGGTGTTATACGCTTTCATGTGGCTAAATTAGAAGATAATAGACTTAAGGCGCTAAGTTTGCCAAGTAGCCAAACTACACATCTAACTAGATAAATATCTAGTTATCCCTCATTTTCCATAAGGTTCTAAAGGGTGCTTGTGTGGTCCAGTTTTTAGAAAGAAAAAAGGATGGAAAAAGATTAGTTTGATGGCTAGGAAGAATGGTGATTAAGACCTTATGTTTAAGGTTATCCATGGTAATGATTTACTCAAGTAAGTAAGTAACCCCTCTATCTTGATTATGTTAAGATTATAGCTTATAAGAAAGTGAGATTTCATCATATGATCAAGGTTTGATCATATGATGATTTAGAAAGGAAGATTAGTATGTTTAATGGGTTATGTTAACCCTTGTTTATGGTATTGATTAATATGTTGTTAGGTCTTGATAAATTGTGAAGATTGATGATGATTGTGATAAGGATGATGAATGATGATGATGATGTCCTTGTTAGACTTAGCTTGGATTCAAGGTAAGTAAACCGGTTATAATGTAAAGTTATAATGAATTTTATGCATTATGTGTTATGTGGTTTGTTATGTTAAGATTAAGGAATGGCGTGGATAGTTGTGTTTATGTGAAAGTAAGTATAAGGATAGTTATGTGATAGACAAGAGTGGATTAAGGAGAAAGAAAGGTTAAGGCCTTAAGTGGTTAAGGTATGTGTTTATGGCTAATGTTGTAATGGACTAATGGTTATTATAATGTGTAATGTGTGCATGATTATGATGTTAAGTTATATCTGTTTACTTACTAAGCATTCGTGCTTACGTTTTAAGTGTTTAATGTTTTGTAGGTTCGTGTGTATGAATGGCTTGAACTAAGATTAAAGGTTTGGATATGTGCAAGATTAGAAGATGGTAAGAAAGTAGGAGCTAGATAGTTTATCGAGCTCGTTTCAATGGTTCACCCCGTTGGTCCTACAATGATTTGTAAAGTGTAGTCAAGTGTAAAATTGAATGTTAAGGTCGTCTTAATGATTCGGCGGTCAATTATTGTGTCAAAGTATGCTTTAAATGTTTATAGTCAAAGTTAAAGGGGTGTTTGGCATAACATGTAGTTATACCCATTTTGGGTTGTAAATGGGTCAAATGATTATAGAAATGTTTTGTTATGTTATATTAATGATGTTGGTTAAGTTTGGTAGGCAAATGAAGTAGTGAAGGTCATATGTTAAGGAAATTAGTCAAACTGGGTTTTGGCACAAAAACCGTCAATTTGTAAAGAACTATTCTAAAGATCAAACGGTGAATATTAATGTATGAAAATGAGCTTATTAATGTATTAAGAAAATCTGGAAGGTGTTGGGCTGATCAAAAGGAGCTTATTAAATTCGGGAACTATGTTTTCTATAATAACGTTTTGAAAGGTGTTGGGCTGATCAAAAGGCTCCATCCGATCTGTCTGGAGTCCAGCCGATCAGCTGGATGGTCAAAACAGCTCCAGCCAATCAGATGCGGGGTTAGACCAATCGGCTGAAGGGTCCTGTCAGGTTTCGTTGTTTTCTAAATCTTGTATCTTTAAATTCGTAAGTCGTCACGGGTCGTGCCACCCATCATTTTAAAGGTAATAAAGTTTAGTTGCATTTATAAATGATGTCAAGGTCTAAGTATTAACGGATTTTTATCCATGATCAAAAGAGGATTTAAATGGTCATCAAAGTTAGGTCATTTTTGAGTGAAAGTCCAAGTTCTTATTCTAAGCGGGCACGGGGTGTAACAAACGACTTCTTAGGACCAATGTTTTTGTCGAAATAGTCTCTGAAGTATGTAGTATGCGTGGTATGGACGTAATACGTGGTCCTGTTACACACAGGTGGTTCCTTATGGCTGAAGTTTTAGTCTTTTATTTTGGATTGATACTAAGGAAAAAAGAATTTTTTGTACCAAATTTTGGATATACTTCCTTTATTTTATCTGACTTTTTTATGTTTTCTAATTGTTGTACAAAGCAACTCCAAAATATATGTTGAGCCGACAACAGTCTTTTGACAGTTAATTTTTTGTTTATTACATTGTTTTATACTAAACTCCATTAGTATTCTATACAGGTGAAATGATGTGCGGAAAAAATTACGATTTGTAACATATTGGATTTCATAAACACATAACAAATAATAATATGGGTCGAATTGCTTAGAGGTTTTAGAGAGAGAAAGTGAGAGCCTTTCTAGAGAGAGAAAGTGAAATAAAACATAGAAGGTTAGATTAAGATGAATGAAAGGTCCAACCCTCTACCTTGGGAGGTAGAGGGTATTTATAGTTTTACATAATACGCCCTCTGACGGGCTGTGGATCAGGCATACAGTGGGTAAAGACCTGTCCGTCCTCCACGGTGTTGCACTAAGCTAAACTAATAACTAAATAACTAACTAATAAACTACTAAATAACGTAAATAACTACAAGTCTACAAGCTAACATATGCTAGACTATAATTGGGGTGACCGACACTTTAACATGGAATTTTCAATTCCTAACAATCTCCCCCTAAGGGAGGTCACCCCATGAAATACATTTTTCATCCTAGCATTCTTTCTATGTCTTTAGTTCTTGAGCTCGTAGACTTTAATTCTTCACTTCCGCAATCTTTGTGCTTAAGTAGTGCAACTTCAAAGTCCGAATGCTTTGTACTTTATGTGGAGGTCTTTGAACTAATCCACATCTTTGATGATCTTCTAGCTTTCTTTGAGATCATCAGCCATAACAAATCTCTGGATCACCCTTTATTGTGTTACCATCATGTGGTGTTGTGACTTTCGAACCGACATGCTCACATTTGGGATCATGATATCTTCTCATCAGAGTAGTGGAAGCTTTTGTTGATTCATAATATTTCCATGGCGTAGCAAAAGCATGGATTGAAAATATCGAGCAGTTGATGTAGATATGCACTTATCATGATTTCTTTTAAATGTGATGTGTGAGCATGCGGCGTGGATTGACTCCTCAATTCGATCACCGCAATCGTCGGGTGTACCTGCATACAACATTAGCAATAAAGCGCCACGAAAGTGTCTTTGATCACTTTCGTTGAATTGAGGTACACGCCCACGGTTCCCGTTGATCGGTACAAATGCACTTTGTGATCGTATAATTCGAAGAATCTCTTTCAGGGTTTCGCATATGTTCTAGCCGTTCTCAAATGGGAACGTCTCAAAGAAGACAACACGGAGTGAGTGAACCAGCAAATTGAGATTTACTAATTGATTCAAAATGATTTGAAAACAATCGCGTATTGCCTGAAGAAAGAGTTTTGCAATACGACGAAGGTTTTATAAGAAAAATCAATTTTCAATCATAAATACCCTTTTAATTTTGAAAGATTAATACACAGTCGATGTGCTAGAGAAAAGAATTGTTGAGCACAACGACCGGTTTTCAAAGGTATCCGTCAATCCATTTCCTGGACCAAAGTTGATTCAAGAATGAATCGCCTCATCGTTTCCATCTAGTTATCACAAGTTTGATCTTTAGAAAAGATCTCACATGTTACCCACCAAGAGCTTGTTTGATGTTTGCTCTAGAAGGATTTCCATCTTCATTGTGAATATTTTACATATCACTCGGATGTTCTGGCAATACCACAAGGATAATGCGTAGGACTCTTAATATATTCTTACTTTCCACATTGTGTGAAACAGCAAGTCTTCATTAATTTTGTGTCCTAATGAGATATTTATTTGATGATCTCGTGGCTCTAGACTCAATTGTGCACATTTGGTTCCTATGTCGGAGACTAGGGAGAGGGTCTCCTTCTTCAATATCAACAATCTCTAAGAGAAAGTCGGTAGATTATGTCGGTTCCCCGTGAGAATGAAACAAGGCCTTTTAAGAGGAACTTGAGTATCTTGGGAAGTTAAGTGCAGTGCGTCACTGGGTCCATGACGTCTTGTCTTCAATACCAGCATTACCTTAGTAACCACCAGTAGCATATGTATTGAACCCGGTTTCTGCCTAAGGTTGAATTATTGGAGGGCTATTTCTTTTCACCCTTTTCATATTCATTTCTTTTTCATTCTTCAACCCCTTCATTGCTTACCGAGACTTCATAACTAGAACCTTGTTGGGTTTATTCCAATACTAGCTCTGTCTCAGTCCGCACTCTTCCCATTTCTCATTTTTCTCCTTTTTTCATAATACCTAAGGACTCTACACTATCTAGTGGATTGTCCCTGGGTAGATCCTTCCGGTTCTGGCGGATCGTTGGAACTAATACCTAACCTCACCATCCTTATAACTCCATTCATAAAGTAAAATGGTCGGTCTTTTGGTACAGTTCATTCCTTTTTGAAACCAATTGAAGAATCATTTGGAAAAATCAATCAAGGTACTTGTGATATAAAATCAAAGCATTTTGTACCTTAATTGTTTTGATCATTTAGAAAATGCTCCCCATCAACATGTGCATATGATTTAGAAATTGTTTAGCACATGGAGGCAAGAGGACTTTGAAATATTTTCTTTGATCACAATTTTCATAGAAATAGCCATTTGATTTTCTTGGTAAATTCTCCCCCTCAATATGTGCATAGGATATTTGAAATCATTTTATCACATAGAGGCAAGAGTTCATTTGAAGCACTTCCACGATCACAAAAGCCATTAAGAAACCATTAGAAAATCAATCAAGATACTTTATGTTGAAACATATAAATCTTTGTACCTTGATAGTTTATTTTCTTTTGAAATGCTCCTCCTCAATATGTGCTTCGAGATTCGAAAGCGCTTAGCACATATGAGAGAGCAGCCTGCACAATTGAATCAAACAATCACCTTTTATCAAATTTCATTATTAAATCACAAATTCTCCCCCGATCAAAAATATCAAACCCTTTGAGATTTTGGATCCCAAGTGATTTAATACGGTTTAGAGAACATGGGAGAACTTGTGTCCTGGTTTAAATACTCATCTTGTTTTTGGATAAATCCTCCTCCTCAACATGTGCATTGTGTATTTGAAATCGTTTGGCACATGGAGGCAGGAGTGCCTTTGAAGGACTAAAACCGATTCCATTAAAACAGATTTGAGATTTAAATCACGATCTCTCCCCCGATCAAAAATTTCAAACCTTTTGAGATTTGTGATCCCAATTGATTTAAATCATTTAAAAGATTTTGGGGAAAGACGTGGCAAAATTTAATTTTGAAAAATGACCGATAAGGAACAGTTTAAGACATTAAAGATTGTTAGTGTCAGGTATGATTGTTTTAAGAGATCTTTAAGTAAAATAAAACAATTTCACAATCAAACAAGAACAGAAAAAATTTCATTTTGAAAGATCTTGATTCTAAAGAAAAATCATACCATGACATAACATTAAATCTTTAGATCACCACTTATTATCGTACAAAACGGACTTTTTGATGAAATATCGTTTGAAAATCATTTAATTATAAATCACTCTCCCCCTCAATCGATTACCGTATTCGTTGATTGAGTGACTTAGGTTTTGATAAGATAAAGTCCGGTGATTTTCAAAATTTAGTTCAATTTATTTTCAAAACAATATTTTTCCATTTTCAAAATAATGTTTTCAAAATTGTTTAAAAATGGTATCCTGCACAAAGATCCGTTAGGTGGTTGAGAAGCTTATGTTGTTGCTGTAGGGCTTGGAAGAAAAACCGTCTGCTGATGCAATGAGACTTCTTACGTTGCATTTTAATGCCAACTGAGGTCAAATTAAGCTCCGTTTCTTCATTTGCTGATGAAGAAAACCATCTGCAGATGCAGTGAGACCTCTTCATTTACATAGGCAAGGGAATAATGTGTTTCTCAAACTCTAATCATCTAATCCTAACAATCTTATCCTAGGAACCTAGTCCTTCAACATAGGTTAACAACATTTTTAATTAAGCATATTAGGATAATTAAGAAAGCCCGTTAGATGATATAGATTTGAAAACATTATCCCCCTCAATCAATGACTCATTTTTTTGAAAAGTTTAAAAGCGCTGAAGTCATTGATTGAGTTTTCAATTTATTTCGAAAACTCTGAATTAGATTGATTTTCAAGCAACTCATTTACCACCATTTTTGAAAAATAACAAATATTTTTCTGAATAATTTTAGAAGGAAAAACATTTGTGTAGAAACAGCAGTCATTAGACATACTTTCCACATTTGTTTTAGGATAAGTGCACGAGATTTAAGAAAATTGTTTTAGCGCAAAGACTTTCCTTCCTTGAAGAGCGGGTTACTATCTGAAGTAATAGCAATCCATAGTTTTAAGCACGGGTTACAGTATGAAGTAATCGTAAGCCATCATTTGAAGCGGGTTACAGTCTAAAATAATCGTAAGCCATATTTTGAGACATGTTTAGAAAGAAATATTTACACCTCCTGCTCGAACTTCATCTAAAGTCCCGTGACATTATTGAATGACATTTCTAAGACCGTAGATGTTATCGATACCAGAAGACATGTCTTGAGAAAACATATTTTTGGTATTTTTTCAATTTTCTGATTTTTATGGGCTTTTGTTGATTTTATATTTTTCTATTTTGTTTTTGTTGGTTTTATATTTTTGTATTTTGCTTTTTGAAAATTATATACAAAGATAGAGAAATAGTTTAAGAGGATGATGATACGAGAATGTAGATAAGGAAATCCTTCAAAGACTTTGTAGAAGATAGAAGTCATCATCTCTTAAACTTTCACCACCAAAGCATTCGAGGCTCTTGAATCGTCGCAAGAACTTGAGCCATCAAAAAGTGAATATTTGGCAGCTTCCCCCAACCGACAAACTATAAAGACCATTTCCACAAGAAGTAGAGAGGAATAAGAACGGTCTCATTGAATGAAGCTCAGCACCCTGAAGAATCACGAGAGCAACGAAGTAACAAGTTGAAACATTGATCGTCTGGTGGTTATCAAATCCGGAATAACGATTAAGTCCGATCGATGAACTTTGTGCGTCCCCGATGTACACATTACTCTTCGAGAATGACCGTTGTCAATTCAGGGAACAATACGTTAACATCTTCATTTTACCAAGTGCATTCCGGATATCTTTCATATAACCAATCACCCATAATGTACACAAGTACCTAACCGAGTGAGACTATGACATCCAAGTAACATGTTGAATCACTGATTATCTCTGCGGATATCAACTCCGGAATAACATAATAAGCTCGATCAAGTGATCATGTTGTGTGTCCCTGATGTACACAAATCTCTCCCCTGATGGTTGCGATCTCATCGAAATCATCATTACGTAGTGTACATGAAGCGAAACCGAAGCACTTTATCATAATCATATTGAAGATGTCGATAAGCAATATCATCTCACGCTCCAAATATTCTTCTCATATTTCTTCCTCTTGAAAGCTAAGTTAACACATACCGAAGTATCCCGAGACCACTTCCTCCCAAATGGTTGGAATAATACATCCTTCTCCCAAATAGTTAGAATAATATATCCTTCCCCCAAATAGTTGGAATAACACACCAAAGGCTACGAGTTAAACACTGAGTTTCTCTACGGTTGTGACATTTGTCTTTCCCTGGATTACTTCAATAGAGAAGAAGTATTAAGTTCATCACGTGTACTCGTAGTGTGTTTAGATGTATGTCTCCTTCCCCTTGCTGGTTTTGATACCTCAGAATCAGCAACACATTATACATGCCAAATATTCTTTGAAATAGAGAAGAACAAAAATGAGCTCAAATGAATTTTGTGAGAATCAACTGCTAAAGAAACTCTCTCTGACTATCTTTATCAACCCATATGTAGAAAATTTGAAGTGACCACTGTTAAAGAAAACCTGATATACCAAACTTGAAACTGAAGTAGAATTCTCCGCATGTGTTCTAAGCTTGCACTTAATGATGGAAGAACGGTGTCAAGAATCTATGCATCAAGAAAATCTCTAAGTACTCACTACTCAAACAAAGTATGAGACATTAACACCTCTTGAGATTATCCACATCGTCATCTGCATGTGACACTGAGTAAAACAACGTAACTCCTAATAGTGATAGTTAACCAGGTCTTCAATCATCCACCCATCACGGTAACTAGATAAACCAAGTCTTCAACTCAAATTATTAAGCCCGCGCAAGTTATCGAATAAGAACACACCTTTGTTGAAAGTCAACTTCAATCTCAAATAAGTGATAAATGATTAACTCCGAAGTCATTTTCTTTAATGTTCATGTGGTTGATTTATAGCGTGCACAATGAGAGGATGTCAAGAATCCGTGAAGATTTGGCAAAGGAATACCAAAGAGCGGATCATTATTCATGAGTGAAACTGCAATATTATGATAGTCATTATCAACGCCTTGAGGAATAACTCATCAAACATATCTTGAAACAATGAATTCCAAACAATAAATCCCATTTATCCTTAGTGAGTGAAACATTAGGCGTTGGAGGAGAGTCATCAAACATTAAGTCGTATGACCATTATTCAAACATCCATCATCATTTAGTATATTCACTCTTCTCCCCCTCAAAAATTGCATCCGATGTTGCCATTTTCGATTTAGCAAGTGAATAAGAATATACACCAATGAACATAGATCCACTTGATGACTGAATGAGAATGGGAGAAACATGAAGCTTGTTGATGAATAATGTCGATGAGAATGGTCATAAACATGAAGATTTCTCTTCTTACGAAGATAAAGCGCTTCAAGCGCATACCTTTCTTTCTTTGAGGAACGGGGCCTGAAGTGTTATCTGCAGACGCCATAATGTTGAAGTACGAGGCCTGAACTGATGTGAACAGACGTCATTGCCGGTTTGAATATCAAGGTTGAGTTACTTGGACCCGTGAGTTATGAGATATCAATCCATTTGTTATCCATACTTTAAGCCAGTCTATGTAATGAAGGATCAAGCATCTGCAATCGAGTAAGGAATACGCACTAACATTACAAGCTTGTTTGCATATATATGGGTTAGTAACATTAGTATCCAAACTCTTTGGGACTTCACGGTCAACCTTGATTTTGCCATTGGAAAATAGCTTTCCGGTAGGTATCCACCCAAGTCCAGCTTCCTTAAACATTCTACCAGATGGTATCCACTTATGGCCAGGTGTATGATTGTTAGGCTTCTTATGCATAGTGGGAGACTTATCCTTATTCCTAGTTTCTAAAGATTTAGCAGTTGGGATCCATCTAGGTGAAGTTTTAGGTTTGTTTTGCTTCATCACATGTTGAACCTTAGCCATGTTAGTAGTCTTAGTGGATTGTACCTTGGCATGTGAATTAGGAAAATGTTTCTTATGTGGAAAAGACACATAATTTCTAGTTTTGTTTTCTACATGCTTAGCATTCTTATGCACATAACTACTCTTTGATGCACGCCAATCCCTAGTCTTTTGAATGTTCCTAGGTAGTGGTTTACAACTACTAGTAGTGTCTTGAAATCTCGTAGAATTCCTCACCCTAGGTCTTGCACCTAAAATTCCGTCTTTTCAAATCTGTGCCTTTTTCCTAGCTTTTTCTAGATAATAGTTCTTCCACAAGTCATTCATATCATATGAATTTTGGGTTTTAATGCTTGGTTTTGACACTGTTTTCGAACTAATCCTAGAGGTCGGGAGTAGACGTGGCTACGTGTTGAGAGTTAACGGAGCTAGAAGCCTTATTCTTAGGTAACTCAGGTGAAGTGACCGGTTTTGACAAAACTTGTTTCTCATCAACTTGGGAGGCAAACCGTGTTTTTAAAAATTTTGTTCTTTCGATTTAAATGCAGTGGTGCCTAACAACGGAACGGTCTCTAGTGGGATGAGAAACCGCTTCCCAAGGTTGATGGTTTTGTAAACTTAGTATTCACACTTTTCCCTACGGTTTTTCTAAGCTCATTCTTTAAGGCAACAATGGCTAAACTCTTTTCCTGAAGTTGAGCTTTGAGTTCATCAATCTTTGCTATCAAAGGGTTTGTTTGTTCCATTGACTTAGTTCTAGCTTCTTTGACAGAGTCACTTAGTTCTATGTGATGCTTTCTCAAAGACTCATTTTCCTTTAGTAATTTAGCCACATAAATTGACAATTCATTATTTCTTGTTATAGTAGCATCAATGTCTTGTGTATTCATGACTAAATTACTTTTCACATTCAAGGCAGTAAATATGTTTCTTCGTGATTGTAAATGGTTGACTCTTTGTCTTGAAGCTGAGCTTTCAAAGTGTTAATTTTAAAAAGTTCATGGAATTCGTGAAGTTCCGGATTTTACATGGTTTGTTAAGTTGAAAACTTTCTTCTTTACTCTGTATCTCAATTTCAAGTGAAATGCAATGTTTTTCAAGATTTGAGAATTTGTTTGAAAGTTCATCAAAAGCCTTTTATCAACCATATCTTTTGTTTTGAAACACTTAATCTCGGACTCGGCCTCGATTCTGAGAAGATTTATCAAAGCCATGTTCAACATCATGATCAGTTGTTTAAGTACTTTAGCGATTCATTGTGTTGATCGAGTAAAGGGTACCTCATTACATGACTCTGTTCAATTTCGTGCGATATCGCATCCACATCATGTGTAACAAGAGTCACCGAACCGGGTGCTTCAAGCTTATCGTGCCTCTCGAGCCTCTGATTCAGTGTCAATCGATCCAACATCCGGTGCCATACCGGTCTCAACACAACAATTTATTGATTGTACCCGAGATTCATTTTCCTGTCTGATCACAACATCCACTTCTTGTGTGACAGAGTTACCGAAGCATTGTTACGTCATTCTTTGTTGTTTTGATATTCGCATTCAAGACAACACCAAATATCTCTCAACCGCACCCAACTCTCATCGCTTTTTCATCTTCTCGAGTAACTTCCTCAATATACTTCTCCACATTATCCATGAGATGGATAAGTGTCTTCGTGAACACGCTAATTTCCATTCCAATGTATCTCTTGAAGGACATTTCAGTCATGTCTTGATCATAATCAGATGTGAATTCCTTCTAATGAATGACTGAAAGTGTTTGTAGATCACTTGAAGTGCAGCGCTAGAATTATCCTTATGAACCTTCTCTTTGTCAAGTTGTGGCTCCAATTGCTCTAGGTTTAACAGCAGAGTTCCTGTTAATGTGGATAAGTCCTGACGGAAGAGGGCAATACATGTTCGCTCCATTGATGTGGGTAGAAGTAACATGAGGTGAGAGTGAAGTTGTTGATAAGGTTCAATCTTTGCTTTCCTTTTGCATGGCATTCTGAGCCCTAACAGTGCAAATATTTCTCATTGGACTCTGAGCATGAAGAACTCAAATCATCATTGATTGATTCCATCATCTGTAATCATTCAAGATAGCTAATATTCTCATGGTTGTCTGGACATATATACGGTTTGAGTACTTAAAATCGAATCAGTGTAAGACATGATGTTGATGAATCCACGGGATTTTACAAGTCTATGATTTAAACCGAAATAGAATCTTTCGCGGGATTTTACTAAAATCAAGACCAAACCGTTAAGCAATGACCAATGGAACGTGTTAAGATAACTGATGGATTGTCAGAATGATAGACAATTGTGTTTTAGGACATATAATTGTTTGTAGTGTTAATACAAATAAACCGTAAAAACGTTTATTAATATTTTGCGATCTCTTTGTGTTTTGTTGATAACAAATGTAATGTTATCTTAAGTATAATTATAAGGATACATGTTATTTTTGTAAAGCATTTACATATAGCCATTTAAATACAAAAATGTAACAATTAAGAATTTGTTGTAATAGTTTATTAGGATGGGTAAAAACCATAACCCATGGACCATAACCCATGGATCTTAACCCATACCAAAGAAAACTTGATACAATGTATACTTAGATACATTGAATCTAAAGAAAACCCATTGACCAACCCATAACCCATGACCCATAACCAAAAAACCCGTGGGCAAAGAGGAGCGTACCACGGATCCCTAGGATTACACTAGACGGATCCCAAGTGGAAGGGATCCGTGGGATCTGTGGAACAGAGGAGAAATTTGCCTATAAATAGAGAGCCATTTCTTCATTCTAACTCACCCCTCTTCTTACTAAATCTCTCGTACACTCTCATTCTCTTCTAACATATAGATCACTTGATCTAGAGAGTTGTTCTTCTTTCTTTCTATTTGTGATCCTCATATAGGTCCTTCTCTAAGGTGAGATCACGAGCATTCTACAAGTCATCCAAGCAAGGGGTCCTTGATTGATTTGTAACTCCGCAAGATTTCTCAGAGCAAAGATCTTGTATTTGTTATTTCACATATTTGTTGTGTAATAGTTGTGTTGGTTTGGTCCACCATGCTACGGACTCGGTATCTAGCTTTGTACCGGAAAAAGTGTAAGCAACCTTGTGAAGGCTTCTCCGCCAAGTGAAGGAGTTTGTTGACATAGTGCTTGAACTCGAAAGTAGGTGACTCGGGAGTGGAGTAGGGCAAGGAAGGTGACCTTGTAGCCGAACCACTATAAATCGGTTGTGTCTTTTCTATCCCTTAACTTTATTTACTTGCTTGCATTATCATTAGATCTATACGTTCTCAACATCCATACGATTTCACATAATATCGAATCTAAAGTTTTTGAAATCAACTTAAAATCGGCAAAACTATTCAACCCCCCTTCTAGTTTTCCACAATTGGTATCAAGAGCTAAGTTTATAAAAGTTTTAAAATAAAATTGTATTTTAAAAACTTTTCGATCACTATGGGTTCTCAAAATTATAAGGAAGGGCAATCTATGCAACGACCACCACTACTTGAAACTAACGGTTTTATATATTGGAAAAATAGATTCCAAACATATGTGAAGTCTAAAGATATTGATCTTTGGTACATTATTGTTGAAGGTGATTTTGAGGCTACCTCAAATGATGCTAAAGGAAATTTAGTTCACATAACTCATGATAAACTAAACGATGAAATGAAGAAAAAACTTTCTAAAAATAGTGAAGCAAAATGGTTTTATATAATGCTTTACCGAAAGGAATTGAAAGAATTTCTATGCTTAAAACCTCTAAAGAAATTTGGAATTTTTTGGTTGTAACTCATCAAGGCAACCAACAAGTTAAAAATAATAAAATTGATTTATTTGTTCAACAATATGAACAATTTTCAATATCGGATGAGGAAACTATAGATCATTCATTTGCCAACTTTAACACTATTATTACATCTTTACAAGCACTTGATGAATCTTTTTCTAGCTAACCATGTTAGGAGATATCTAAGGGCACTTCCATGAAGTGGAGATCTAAGGTGACGCAATCAAGAGTCAAAAGATTTGACAATCCTCACTCTCGATGAACTCATAGGCAACCTAAAAGTCTACGAGCTTGTCCTTGCTAAAGATTCCGAAGCCTCAAAGGTGAAAGAGAAACACAAATCTCTTGCCCTTAAAGCCAAAAGGCTTCGGCGATGAGGAGAACTCATCTTCGAGTAGTGACGACGAAGAGTACGCTATGGCGGTAAGGGACTTTAAAAAGTTCTTTAGAAGAAAGGGTAGATACGCCAAACAACCGTATGACGATAAGAAAGGCTTTCGAAAAGCAACGAGGACGAAGCCAAAGGATGATCGTACTTGCTTTAAATGTGGGGACCCAAACCACTTTATTAGTAAGTGTCCCAAACAGGATGATCAAAAGGCTCGTGGCGGCACATGGGGAATGAGCGACTAGGAGGACGAAGAAATTTGTCTCATGGCAAATGACGAGGTATGTCACGAATACTATAGTAGCTCATCACTTGATGACGACTCATTGTATAATGAATATGATAAACTATGCAATATTAGCTTAAAACTAGTTAACAAAAACAAGCTTTTAAAGAGTCAAAATAAACGTTTAGATAAAGAAGTCATAGAATTAAAGGCAAAACTAAAACGTTTAGAGAAGGGTAAAATAGCAAGTGGTGAATGTGAACTTTGCCTTCAACTTCAAACACTAGTAGATCACTTAGATTCTAAAATTGCTAGAATGAGCACGAACACTTTAGATACAATACTCGATAGCGTTAAAACCGGTAACAATCAAAAGGGTCTAGGTAGTCAACAACTTGATCCATCAACTAGTGAAAATAAAGAAACAAAATTTGTTAAAGAACTAGAAAAACCAGCCACTGTTGTCGCGGATCCCACGGATCCCCTAAAAAGGGAACCGGCTAGTGTACTGATTGCGCTTGGTAATCCAAGCTAAATCACTCAAACACGCCACTTGTGAATGGCGGGCCGAATCGCCTTAAAACTGCTCAAGCACGAATGCAATTTAAGATCAGAGGAATATAGTGTATTCCCAGGTCGTTAAGTCCCACGGAGGATGAATTGGCGTTTAAACAACTTCAGATGATAGAATGATCACTAAGGATAGTGATCAGTAAGGTTTTGATGGAAAAATTACCTAAAGAAAAGATCTACAAATTATAGCGACTTAAATGCAAATTAAAAGAAATAAAAGTTAAAATCTATTAAATAAACGCTATCACTATTTTTAAAGTGATGAACGTTTAAAACCTAAAACGTACGTTTAAATAAAATTACGTAAACGTACAAAATAAAACGTGAGTTTTAAGAAATAAAAGGCCTACAAGTATGAAAATGATATTTTTACAATCCTAATAATAAAAGAAAATTATTAGAAAAAGAAAATTATTTTTACAACTATTTATTTATTTATTATTAATTAAAAACTATTTATTAAGTAATTAAAATGCACTAAAATACAAGAAAATACAAAATTAACCTAGAAAAATGAAATTATAACTTATAAAAGTCTAAAATATGATAAAACTTATTTTAAAACTGAAAATATATTTTTTAGACTTTATATGTATTTATTATTAATTTAAAACTATTTAAAACTAATTAAAATGCTAAAAAATACTATTTAAACCAAGAAAATTATGGAAAAATATTTTTTAGGCTTTTTATATTTATCTTAATCTAGGAAAATTGAAAACATATTTTTTTAAGCTTTTTCTGATTTATTTGTATTAAAAGGTATTTAAAAAGGATTAAAAACTATTTTAAATAAGGAAAAATAGAAAACAGTGTAAGAAAAATATGAAAAATTCAGGAAAATGCTAAAATATTATTCTGAGTTTATGAAAAATATCAAAACATATGCTTATTTGGAGGAAAAAGCAACTGTTGTGAAATTGCTTATAAATAAGCAAATCAAAATAAGCTAAAAGCTACAAATAACCACCAAATAATCACAGAAGCTAAGTTATGCTATATTAACTAATTACTAACCTATTCCAATCATTCTAAACTTCTGAAAAGCAGATTAAGCCAAAAATTAAGCAAATCAAAAACTAGTTTTGACTCAAAAATGGGACAACATTAAGGCTTATCTAAGAGTGGGGTCCACACTGATTAGGCTCAAAACCTTTACTGAAATGGCTAGTCAGCTGGGTGGTGAGTGATTTGGAACCAAGAACCACCAGTGGGGTCCACTGGTGTGGCCTGTGGGACCCACCAAAGTGGTGCATATCAGATGCACAGGGGATGATTCAGAAATAGGTGCTCAAAAGAAGCTACTGATTAAGCACTATATAAGCTGATACAAAGCAAACTATTATTTTTCTAATTTTCTTAAGCAACTATATTTTACTATCCCAAAATCATTTCAGCTAAATCCTAATATTGAATACACTATAAAATTCTAAGTTTTATTCAAAAACAGGTATATGAGAATTTGACTTTTTATAAAAATAAGCTAGTTTGACTTTTATGAGCTTTTACTTGATTCTATGAACTTATAAGGTTATAATAAGCTGAGATAAGATTATCTATGGCTATGGAAACGACTTTTAAGCATGTTAACTGAATTTGGCAATCCAAATTCTCAACAGTTACCAAAAAATTGATATTAAAGATGAAATTGACTTTTTATTGAACAAGGGTTGAATTTTATGCTTATATTGAACTATATTGAACTAATAGAACATGTACCAACTAACAATGAGATCACAAATGGCCTTGAACATCAAACAGATAGCAAATCCAAACAGCACTATACTTGACTATTTTGAAACTTTTCAAAGCTTAATATGGATTAAAACCATGCCATTGATTCCAAACTTTGTAAGATCATATAAATGGACTGAATGAGCATTAAGCAACAACAATTTCTACATAAAACTGAGAAATTACAATTATACTAATATTACTGTTAAAATAAGAATTTTACTAATTACCAATTCTAAAGAACAAGCCCACTGTTTTATTATATAATTATATTCAACTACTACTCAGAAACATAAAGACATAAAGCTTTTAAGCTATAAGCTTATTATATAATGAAATGCAAAAACACTTATAAAGGGCTTACAATTGTTTTCCAGATAAAGACCATGAACTAGTGACTAATACCACTCCTAACAGCTTTCCACAAAGCCTCTAAACCAAGATCATTCCATATATCATCCTGCTTCAGCTTGTGATCTCATCTTTACTGATTTTTTATTTTATAACTAATTTTTATGAATTTTTTTGCATTTTTGGTTTTTTAACTTTAAACTAAAAATTATTGTTTCTAAAAGCTTTCAGAAGATTTATATGAGCTTGTGTGAGCTTATACAACCCTCAGTAACAACTAAGAACAATATTTGAGAAATTTGGAAATTTAAACATGGAAATAGGCAAAAACTGAATTAGTACACAATAACTGAAATTGAAACTGAAAGAAAGTTTTTATTACACTAAGAAACAATTATAAGGTCTTTGAAAAACTAAACTTACACTGGAAAACATAAAAAAACTTAAAACGAAATACAATAAATAAAATTACACTACTCTTTTTCTCATACTGCTCCATTCTTGATTTATATTGATCTTTTCAACCTTTGTCGACACTCTGAATCTTTCCCAGCATATTTGAACCATTGGATCATTAGATTTCATCACATTCGTGCACTTGGCACTTTGGCGGGAAAAGTCTAAGAAGCAGGTTTTTGCATTAATTGAGGTGGGGGGGTTGGTTTGCAAGGTGGAAAGGTTGAGGTGAAAGGTAGGAGGAGAGGTGGAAAGTGGGTAGTGAGCAGGTGGAAGTATAAGAGTGGTAGCAGGTGTCGATGGGGGAGAAGGAGGGTGAACAGTGGGGGGCGCGTGTTTATTTTAAATTTTTGGACCGGGTTTATATTGGATTTGGGCTGTGGGCTTGGATTTGGCTTAATAATAAGGTCCGTTTGGTTAGGTAGCTACACAAGGACCATTCATATAATTTGGCCAAAGTTGAAGGGTTGAATCATCCATTTCCCAAAGTTCTTACAAGGACCATTCCTGCCAAATGAGATTAATACAAGGACCTATATTGATAATTTTCCATTTTTGTAAATCCAGGGGACCAAAATGTCAAGTTTGAAACTTGAAGGACCAAACATGTAAATTCTCAAAAGTTTTATCATAAGGACCATTTTTGTCATTTATTAATAGTACAAGGTTAATTTTGATCAATTTCCAATTTTAAAACCTTAAGGACTATTTTTGACACTTTTGCAAAGTTGAGGGACCAAAGTTGTAATTTTGTGATTTTAAACTTCAAAGGATTATTTTGAACAACTTGTGAATCCCAAGGACCTAAAATGATATTTTACAAGTTTTTGAATTACCAGGGACTAGATTTGATAACTTTTGTAACTTGGGTGACTAAAACTGCCAATTATGCAAACTTGATACGTTTTTCACCAGATTTTGATGTTTTGCATTTAAAACATATAAAACACTTGTTTGTGATATTTTTATCATTTTGAAGCATTTCTGAGTGTTTTCAGATGTTTTTGGCATTCTAACAGTACAAAAATGATGAGTATTTAGACACTCATCAATCCCCCACACTAAAATATTGCTAGTCCCTAGCAATGATTTGAGATTTTAATGGATTTGAAAAACTCTTTACCAAAAGCCATTACTTCTGGAGTAGCCAAATGTTTCAGTTCAAGTAAGAACCTTGGTACACTGATAACCAAATGATTTAGAGCAAATCATAAGCATCCAACGGATTTGATTTTGTCTTTACCGAGCATACCCTTCCGGACTAGCCAACTCTTAGATAAATTATCAATATTATCTTTGGTGAGTTAATTACCAATTATGGTTTTCCAACGCCTTTACCACAAGCCATAATCTTGCGGGCTAGCCAACTCTTCACTTTTTAGGATATGGTGAGTGAATACCATACAATTTTGGGCAAATTGCAAGCCATAAACGGATTTGAGATATCTTTACCAAAAGTCGTTTGCTCCTGGATTAGCCAATCCTTATGTGGGTTAGACATGGTGGAGTGATTACCATTTGTTGTGTTTAGTACATAGTACTTCCACTAAATAAAAATTTTTAAAATTTGGCCATTTTGGGGGAAAAAGGGACTAAAATGGTACATTTTATGATCAAATTCGCGAATTTCCCACACTTAGAAATGAATATTGTCCTCAATATTCAAAGTACGACTGCATATGCGAAACTTAGAACGTAAAAAGATAATATTTACTAGCTAAGTGTAGAAACACAACAATTATTCTCTTTTTTTTTTTTTTTTTTTTTTTTTTTAATATCTCTATACAACATGTGGGGCATCTCCCCCACACTAAGGTGGTACACACGGGTGAAAACCCATGTTAAGCTCTTGTTTTTGATTCTTAGAAGTCGCTAGCTTGACTCGACCCGAATTAATTTGTTCATGGGGAAGTAAGTGGAAGAGACAATCTCCATCGGACTTTCATTCAAGATGTTTGGATAAACATTGAAACACGTGAAAGTTCCACCGATGAGATCTGAGAGACGAAGGCAGCTCACAAGTGGTACATGGAAATGCCGGGGTCAAAGATAATGTCTTCATTCTCGAAGGAGTGAAGAACAGGAGAAGTGACAGAATATATGAAGAAAAGAAAGAAAATCATGATAACAATCATGACTAACTCTTCATCCTCAATAGGAGAATTCATAGTTTCATGAATCTCCTCAATTAAGCTTATGTGATCAAGACAAATCTCGGGTGTGTCATGATCAAATTGGAAATTATCATACTCGGCATGGAGATATGATATGAGTGAAGTTCACCGAACTTAACCTCGTGAAGAGAATCAATCACAAGATGTAAATCGTGAATTCTTGTTCAACTTGAGATTCATCACTATCTTCAATCGGTATCAAAGAGTTTATTCTCGAGAATTAAAGTGAATTCAGAGTCGAATTCAAATAGAGGATTGGTTGTGGATTCTTGTTCTATCTTGTAGACTCATCACTATCCTCAATGAGTATCAAGAGTGGATTCTCGAAATTAAAGTGAATTCAGAGTCGAATTCAAATAGAGGATTAGTGAAAGTAGTTTTGAATGTTTCAGGAACAAAGTGATTAACTTTCTCAATTGGACTGTTGGGATAAGAAGTGAGTGAACGATCATTATCAAGGAGACTTCGGTCTCTCCCGGATCGGCTTTGAAATCAGAAAGACTATCATTACTTTCCGATGAAAGTGGATTAATGTGAGTGAGTTCATCGGTGAACTCCTCAAGATGATCATCAGGCGTGGGAGTGATGCCTCAACGTACTCGATGTTTTCATGAGAAGTACAATCGTCGCTAACATCCGAGAAAGTTTCAAAATGATCTTTTGAACACTCAAGAGGGGAAATAGAATCACACAATTGCTCGAGAATTCCTTGTGACTCTCTTGGGATTGGTACAAGGTCCTCAACACTAGACTTTATGAATTCGTCCGATTCCTTTTCAGGAACAGTGTCAAGAAGCTCATCCCCATGTTCAGAGAGTGAGTGGGAGCCTCGGGTGTGATAGCGATTATTTGAGAATGAATCTCAACTGCTGGAATATCAATTGATGAATTTGATGAGTCTTCAAGTGTATTCTCATCATCACTGTCATCAAGAATAAAACGAAATTGAGAGCTAGATGCGGCCGCTTTTCTTTTTGCAATTAATTCCCTAATAGATTTTTCAAAGGCAATTTGGGAATTTATTTTAGCAACCTGCTCTTCAACTAGCAATTCTTCCATGGATTTCTCATGTGAATTTTGAATGACGGGACATTGTGGGAGTGGAGATTTGTCAAAACGGGAAGGTTGACATTGATAATCATCATGAGGACCCCCACAATGTACAAGAAAAGCTGGGAATATTATGAAGTATAGTTTTATTGAACTCCTCACCTCTTTTCAAGTAACTCGAAGCTCTAGATAAGTGTCTTGTTGGGCTGTGAGGAGTTGGAGTCATTTGGCCTTGTGGAGGTTGGTCGTGATATGGATAGTCGTAATTGTTACAAGGAAATGGATTCCCTGTTTGACAATCAGAGCTGAAATGGGAACCTCCACAGTTCTCACAACAAAATGATTGTTGTGGGTGGTCATGTGAATAATATAGAATTTGGTCATTTCAAAGTCCACGAGCATCATCGAACTGTTCATAGACAATCGTGTTTTCGGATTGACATTCAAATCCTTGGTGAGGACCTCCACAAAATTCACAGCAGTATTGTTGATTATATGAAGATAAGTCGGGCTGTGGTGGGTAATTGGAAAGATTTGAGGGGTCGATTAAATGAGTTGGATTAGGATCATAATCAAATGAATTCCTAGAACCACAAAACAAACAACTCCCGTTCTGAATATCATTACCACCTTTGTACACACGCATACACAGCGACATGGTGAACCAAAAAGAGGCTCACCACAACCGACACAAGGAATAAACGATTCTATTTGAGAGTTATGAGAAGGAATCATTTCATTCAAAGAATCAACAAAACCAACATGGTGATCTGAATGACTATTAAGACTCAAAGAACATTTTGAAAAATTCGGAGGTGGGACAAGTGGTGTGCTTTCGAGCTAGCAATTTCCACTACTTCGTTATGGTCTCGGTTACGGTTCTTGAGAAGCGTGAAGTTTAGGCAAGTCATTAGTCACCGGTCTAAACTCTGCATGTTTGCTTTTAACCGTAAATCGTGAAAGTGTAGGATCAATTTTAGACGGCTTAGGAGCAATTGAGGGTTAGATCTTTGGATAACCGTAGGTTGGACGTATTTAGCACCTCCATTATCAGATGAAAGTACTTGGTCCTTTGTCACCTTGGTTTCTCGTTCCATTTCCCTACCTGAAATTAATGGATCATTACGAACAACTCGAATTCTAGACATTTGTGATAAAGTAGGAAGTTTTTCAACTTCGTCCCAGAATTCGTTCTCGAGAGATTCCATGAGAATAGAAGAAGTTAGAATCAAATGGATAGAGGGTAAAGGGATAAAGAATCAAAAAGGGTAAGAGGGTAAAGATGAATATTTTTGGACTTTTTGGATAAATATTTTGAAAAAAACTAAAAATGAAAATATTTTTGGTGTTGTTAACACTTTAGGAAAAGTGTTAATGAACTTTTTGATTAACTTTACAAAAAGCATTTATAAAAGGGTGGTATATGTGCAAGTGCGGGTCGGAAATGCTTAAAACAAAGCTTCGGCCTCCCCGGGCGCCAAAATTTGATTACTTGCTGCGAACAGTCAAAGCTAAATCACTCAAACCTCGCCACTTGTGAATGTGGACCGTAATCAGACTTAAAACCTGCTCAAGCACGAATGCAATTTAAGATCGAGAGGAATATAGTGTATTCCTGGGTCGTTAAGTCCCACGGAGGATGAATTGGCGTTTAAACAACTTCAGATGATAGAATGATCACTAAGGATAGTGATCAGTAAGGTTTTTGATGGAAAATTACCTAAAGAAAAGATTTACAAATTAAAGCGACTTAAATGCAAATTAAAAGAAATTAAAAAGTTAAAATCTATTAAATAAACGCTATCACTATTTTTAAAGTGATGAACGTTTAAAACCTAAAACGTACGTTTAAATAAAATTACGTAACGTACAAAATAAAACGTGAGTTTTAAGAAATAAAAGGCCTACAAGTATGAAAATGATATTTTTACAATCCTAATAATAAAAGAAAATTATTAGAAAAAGAAAATTATTTTTACAACTATTTATTTATTTATTATTAATTAAAAACTATTTATTAAGTAATTAAAATGCACTAAAATACAAGAAAATACAAAATTAACCTAGAAAAATGAAATTATAACTTATAAAAGTCTAAAATATGATAAAACTTATTTTAAAACTGAAAATATATTTTTTAGACTTTATATGTATTTATTATTAATTTAAAACTATTTAAAACTAATTAAAATGCTAAAAAATACTATTTAAACCAAGAAAATTATGGAAAAATATTTTTTAGGCTTTTTATATTTATCTTAATCTAGGAAAATTGAAAACATATTTTTTTAAGCTTTTTCTGATTTATTTGTATTAAAAGGTATTTAAAAAGGATTAAAAACTATTTTAAATAAGGAAAAATAGAAAACAGTGTAAGAAAAATATGAAAAATTCAGGAAAATGCTAAAATATTATTCTGAGTTTATGAAAAATATCAAAACATATGCTTATTTGGAGGAAAAAGCAACTGTTGTGAAATTGCTTATAAATAAGCAAATCAAAATAAGCTAAAAACTACAAATAACCACCAAATAATCACAGAAGCTAAGTTATGCTATATTAACTAATTACTAACCTATTCCAATCATTCTAAACTTCTGAAAAGCAGATTAAGCCAAAAATTAAGCAAATCAAAAACTAGTTTTGACTCAAAAATGGGACAACATTAAGGCTTATCTAAGAGTGGGGTCCACACTGATTAGGCTCAAAACCTTATCTTGAAATGGCTAGTCAGGCTGGGTGGTGAGTGATTTGGAACCAAGAACCACCAGATGGGGTCCAGGTGTGGCACCATGGGACCCACCAAAGTGGTGCATATCGGATGCACAGGGATGATCCGAGAAATAGGTGCTCAAAAGAAGCTACTGATTAAGCACTATATAAGCTGATACAAAGCAAACTATTATTTTTCTAATTTTCTTAAGCAACTATATTTTACTATCCCAAAATCATTTAAGCTAAATCCTAATATTGAATACACTATAAAATTCTAAGTTTTATTCAAAAACAGGTATATGAGAATTTGACTTTTTATAAAAATAAGCTAGTTTGACTTTTATGAGCTTTTACTTGATTCTATGAACTTATAAGGTTATAATAAGCTGAGATAAGATTATCTATGGCTATGGAAACGACTTTTAAGCATGTTAACTGAATTTGGCAATCCAAATTCTCAGATTACAAAAATTGATATTAAAGATGAAATTGACTTTTTATTGAACAAGGGTTGAATTTTATGCTTATATTGAACTATATTGAACTAATAGAACATGTACCAACTAACAATGAGATCACAAATGGCCTTGAACATCAAGCAGGATAGCAAATCCAAAACAAAGACTATACTTGACTATTTTGAAACTTTTCAAAGCTTAATATGGATTAAAACCATGCCATTGATTCCAAACTTTGTAAGATCATATAAATGGACTGAATGAGCATTAAGCAACAACAATTTCTACATAAAACTGAGAAATTACAATTATACTAATATTACTGTTAAAATAAGAATTTTACTAATTACCAATTCTAAAGAACAAGCCCACTGTTTTATTATATAATTATATTCAACTACTACTCAGAAACATAAAGACATAAAGCTTTTAAGCTATAAGCTTATTATATAATGAAATGCAAAAACACTTATAAAGGGCTTACAATTGTTTTCCAGATAAAGACCATGAACTAGTGACTAATACCACTCCTAACAGCTTTCCACAAAGCCTCTAAACCAAGATCATTCCATATATCATCCTGCTTCAGCTTGTGATCTCATCTTTCTTGATTTTTTATTTTATAACTAATTTTTATGAATTTTTTTGCATTTTTGGTTTTTTAACTTTAAACTAAAAATTATTGTTTCTAAAAGCTTTCAGAAGATTTATATGAGCTTGTGTGAGCTTATACAACCCTCAGTAACAACTAAGAACAATATTTGAGAAATTTGGAAATTTAAAAATGGAAATAGGCAAAACCGAATTAGTACACAATAAGCTGAAATTGAAGCGAAGAAAGTTTTATTACACTAAGAAACAATTATAAGGTCTTTGAAAAACTAAACTTACACTGGAAAACATAAAAAACTTAAAAGCGAAATACAATAAATAAAATTACACTACTCTTTTTTCTCATCTTGCTCCATTCTTGATTTATATTGATCTTTTTCAACCTTTGTCGACACTCTGAATCTTTCCCGACATATTTGAACCATTGGATCATTAGATTTCATCACATTAGATGCACTTGGCACTTTGGCGGGAAAAGTCTAAGAAGCAGGTTTTTGCATTAATTGAGGTGGGGGGGTTGGTTTGCAAGGTGGAAAGGTTGAGGTGAAAGGTAGGAGGAGAGGTGGAAAGTGGTTAGTGAGCAGGTGGAAGTATAGGAGTGGTAGCAGGTGTCGATGGGGGAGAAGGAGGGTGAACAGTGGGGGGCGCGTGTTTATTTTAAATTTTTGGACCGGGTTTATATTGGATTTGGGCCTGAGCTGGGCTTGGATTTGGTTTAATAATAAGGTCCGTTTGGTTAGGTAGCTACACAAGGACCATTCATATAATTTGGCCAAAGTTGAAGGGTTGAATCTGTCCATTTCCCAAAGTTCTTACAAGGACCATTCCTGCCAAATGAGATTAATACAAGGACCTATATTGATAATTTTCCATTTTTGTAAATCCAGGGACCAAAACTGTCAAGTTTGAAACTTGAGGGACCAAACATGTAAATTCTCAAAAGTTTTATCATAAGGACCATTTTTGTCATTTATTAATAGTACAAGGTTAATTTTGATCAATTTCCAATTTTAAAACCTTAAGGACTATTTTTGACACTTTTGCAAAGTTGAGGGACCAAAGTTGTAATTTTGTGATTTTAAACTTCAAAGGATTATTTTGAACAACTTGTGAATCCCAAGGACCTAAAATGATATTTTACAAGTTTTTGAATTACCAGGGACTAGATTTGATAACTTTTGTAACTTGGGTGACTAAAACTGCCAATTATGCAAACTTGGTACGTTTTTCATCAGATTTTGATGTTTTTGCATTTAAAACATATAAAACACTTGTTTGTGATATTTTTATCATTTTGAAGCATTTCTGAGTGTTTTCAGATGTTTTTGGCATTCTAACAGTATAAAAATGATGAGTATTTAGACACTCATCATGTACAGAAAGGGATCCATGGATCTGCTGTAGCAAACAGTAGCAATAACGTAGCTTCTTCATCTAGAACTGAGTTTGTTATAGTTAATAGGAAGAAACCTAATCATGTCACCACTAGACAACCACCTCCAAAATATAATCCTACTTTTGCAAGAAACAAAGATCCATCTTTTTCAAAACCTAACTCATTTAGGAGACCTAATAACGTTTACCCGAAAAGTAACCATCAAATGGGATGGAATCAAAACATGCAAAACGGTTTTCCTCTTCAAAACTTTGCTCCATGGAATGCATACTCATCTTATCCATACATGTCTAACATGAATGGAATGTTTAACACTAATGGACCCATGAACAAATGGGGACCAAACTTTTGAGTTTATTATTGTTTTAGGTGTGCTTAAAGGTCGACCTAGACCCCGATGAATGGGTCAAGGATAGCGGGTGCACGAGGTACATGACCGACAATAGGGATCTATTCTCCACATATGAATCCATAAATGGAGGTAATGTGGTGTTTGGAAATAGCAAAAGTAGAATCATCGGTAAAGGTACGATTTCTAACAAATCTCTAACCATTAACGATGTGTGTCACGTAGAAAACCTAAACTTTAACCTCTTAAGTATAGGAAAATATGTGATAAAAAGTGCAATGTACTTTTTACCAAAACCGATAGTAAGATACTAAAAAATGTCATAACCATAGGAAGAGGAATTAGGAAACATGGAGTCTATGTCATTAAAATCGGTAATGAACCTAAAGACAAACTATGTCTTACCTCTATGGATGATACTTCGACCTTATGGCATCCAAGATTGGGTCACGCCAACATGCGACTTCTTCAATCGCTATCATCCAAAGATCTAGTAAGAGATATACCTAAGTTAAAATATGAACATCATTTATGTGATGCTTGTAATGTAGGAAAACAAGCTCATTCGAGTCATAAAGCTAAAAACATGGTGTCCACAACTAGGTGTCTAGAACTACTACATATAGATTTATTTGGTCCATCCGCCATCCAAAGTTATGGAGGCAACTACTATACTTTGGTAATAGTGGATGACTACTCTAGGTATACATGGACAAAATTTTTAAAGAACAAAACGGAAACCTTTAACTATTTTGAAATATTAAGCAAAAAGATCCAAAGACAACTAGGAAGTCCCATAGTGTCTATTAGGACGGATCATGGTAGGGAATTCGATAATGAAGTGCAATTCAGAGCTTTTGTGACGCTAATGGTATTACTCACAACTTCTCGGCTTCACGCACTCCACAATCAAATGGGGTAGTAGAAAGAAAGAATAGAACTCTACAAGAAATGAGTCGAACCATGCTTAATGAACAATCCATACCTCAAAAATTTTGGTGTAATGTCGTTGATACTTCAACGTATATACTCAATCGAGTCTTGATTAGACCAATCTTAGGAAAAACTCCATATGAGTTACTTTGAGGCAAAAAGCCTACGTTAAATCACTTTAGAGTCTTTGGTAGTAAATGTTTTATTCTTAACACTAAAGATTACCTTACAAAATTTGATCCTAAATCAACCGAAGGTATCTTTTTAGGTTACTCGCCAAATAGCAAAGCTTACGTCATATTAAACAAAGAAACAATGAAGGTAGAAGAGTCATTAAATATAAAATTTGATGAAAGTCCACCCAAACCCTCTCCACCTCTTGTCGATGACGAGATTATAGAAAGTGAAGCCATAGTAATAAAGAAAAAGATAAGTGAAGAAGAAGAACCTCTAAGTGATGAAATAATAAACATTAAAGAGTCCAAAGATCACCCAGTAGATAAATTCATAGGAAAACTAAACGAACGAACATTAAGGTCTCAAGTTCAAAACCAAAGTAGCTTGTTTTGTTTCGTTTCAACCTTAGAACCTAAGAATACACAAGAAGCCATAAAAGATGAAAGTTGGGTAATGGCTATGCAAGAAGAACTAAATCAATTTGTTTCTAATGATGTTTGGACACTTGTCCCTCCACCTAGTAATCAAACCATAATAGGAACCAAATGGGTTTAAAAAAACAAATTAGATGCAAACGGAGTAGTGTTTAGGAACAAGGCTAGACTCGTTGCTCAAGGGTATAACCAACAAGAGGGAATAGACTTTGATGAGACCTACGCCCCCGTGGCTAGATTAGAGTCTATAAGAATACTTCTTGCGTATGCTTGTGCTAATGATCTAAAGCTTTATCAAATGGATGTCAAAAGCGCTTTTCTAAATGGTGTCATAAATGAAGAAGTATATGTAGCTCAACCTCCGGGCTTCATTGATTTTGAAAACCCAAACATGTGTATAAATTAAAGAAAGCCCTTTACGGTCTTAAACAAGCTCCAAAAGCTTGGTATGATAGACTCAAGTCATTTCTAGTTAAACACAACTACACCATGGGGTTAGTTGACAACACATTTTTTACTAAGAAAAGAGAGTCACATATAATCATAGTACAAATATATGTAGATGATATTATATTCGGATCCACTTGTCAAGACATGTGTGATGATTTCTCTAGAATCATGCATGACGAGTTCGAGATGAGTATGATGGGAGAACTTAGTTTCTTTCTTGGTCTACAAATAAAACAAGTAGAAGATGGTATCTTCTTCAATCAATCTAAATACATCAAGAAGATGTTAAAGAAATTCGGTCTAGAAGAGTCAAAACCAATTAGGACTCCAATGTCATCCGACACCAAACTCACAAAAGATGAAGACGGAAAATCCGTAGATAATACTAAATATCGTGGCATGATAGGTAGCCTTCTCTACCTCACGGCAAGTAGGCCGGATATCATGTTTAGTGTTTTCTTATGTGCTAGGTTTCAAGAAGACCCTAAAATATCACACCTAGAAGCCGTAAAAGGATATTTAGATATATTAAGGGTACAACACAATTAGGATTATGGTATCCTAAGGGCACGGGAGTATAAACAATTGTATATGCGATTCGACAATGTAGGTGATTACGTTGATAGAAAAAGTACAAGTGGGGTATGTACTTTTATGGGATGTTGTTTAACATCATGGTTTTCTAAGAAACAAACGGCACTTGCAATATTAACAACCGAAGCCGAGATGCGTCTCCGCCCGCAAAGCATGCCAACAAGCACTATGGATGAAACAAGCGTTAGTAGACTACGACATCCATCTTAGCGACATAGCCATCCTATGTGACAACAAAGGTGCCATCGACTTAAGCAAGAATCCGGTATTGCATTCTCGCACAAAGCATGTAGAGATTCGTCATCACTTCCTAAGAGACAATGTTCAAAAGGGGAACATCTCTATTGAACCTACTTCGTCTTGGTCTTGGTCTAATGGAACAAACGTCGTAACTTATTTGACTCTACAAGGTATGTAAACACTAGTCTTCTTCTTTCTGAGTCTAGGATTTCTATTTCACGCACAACTCACAAACAATACGGGAATTTTCAAAACCCAAGATGAGTTTTTCACTTATAGCTTTCTTATTTTTTTTCATATACACATTTTCAAAGAAAACATACTTTCACAAATGTTTTCTAAAAGGATGATACTTTCCCGTATCAATTTCACAAAAGCAATTTCTCACGCCTAGGACAAATCGCTTTTTCATTATTAATACAAAGTAAAAACCCGTTTCATTGCATCTCATGTCTTTTGAATGCTAAAGGGGACACATAACTAATATGTGTTTTCGGGTACATTCATTTAAGCAACAATAAATTAGGAGCATTGATAACACAAAATTACGTACTCATGTACTAAATATGTGTTTTCGTGTTATCTCAATAGGATGGTTTTATACTTCTAGTTTATTTTCTATTTCTTTTTAGGAGTCGAGATAACCGAAACTCCAAATAGTTTGCATATAGGCACACACTAGGCAAAAATGTTTTTAAAAGGAAAATTTTGTCTTCAGCTGAATCACAGCACCACGGATCCCACCTTTATGCCGATCGGATCCTCAAGGGAAGGATCCGTGGGATCCGTGAAATAGAAGTCGTTTTCAACTTCTATTTTTTCACTTTGGATGAAAAATCCACATTTGTTTCATTTTTTGGAGTATGCTCTTTAATGCTTGTGTTCTCATGATCACATGCCTTGAATTCATATCTAATCATTAGATTTTAATCCACATTTTGGGTCAAACATTCATTACAATGCTTTGTTTTTCTATATATATATATATCTCCCAAAATGCTTGCATACTCCATCTCCTTCTCACAAACACACTTCATCATGTCATCCAAAAACCTTTTAGGAGAATCATCTAGTACAAACAATCATGATATCTAAACCTTTGTACTTCCACCATCCAAAATACCACAATCAAATACTAGGATATCCGCACGGATTAGTATCCGATCTTGTTGTTTAGCAAAACCAACCTCAAATAGTTCATCCTCAAATAACTCACCACAAGATGCTTCCATTATAGCACCTCCCTCATCACCAACAAGTACACCAACTTCATCACCACCTAAAATAACTCTTTTGGAACTCCTTAAGACTCCAACAAGATCTAACCAACCTAAAGAAAAAGAATTAGTCTTTTCAACACCCCCCACATCTCCATATACTATATTTCAAGATCTTGAAAAATCACCACCATTAGCTCCCATCACATTACAAGAACATCTAGGTTCTTTTCCACCACCATTTACAAACATTCCGAATATTGATCCATATTTTCCTATTTTTCCACCACAACTTCCGCATAACTCAAATCAAAACAACCCGGAAAACTTCCGCACTCATTACCCACATCATTTACATTGTGAACATTGCCAATCCACTAGGGAAATTGCAATAGAAGTTAGGAAAGAAATGCGTTTCATACTCAACCTCATCCTTGATCGCATCAATACCATTACTCATCAAAACCACCATCCATAACCTTATGCAAGCATGGAAGGAATCACTACTACTATTTTCTATTTTTAGTATTATTTTTCTTTTGAAGTCATTTTCAAGAACAAGTTTTGTTCTTATTTTTACATGCTTGTAAGTGGCATACATACCACTACAATTTGTTGTTTTATTACAAGGCCTTGTTTACATACCTTGGCTCCCAATCTTGATTCTCGGCAACCACAAGATTATATAAGCATGTTACTAACCTTTTTTTGTAGGATTTTTATTTTTCTTCTCTTGACCCAAACAAGGGGAGCTACCACAAGGGAGTTAGAAGTTTGTTTATTTCTTCCAAGGGTTAACTTTTTGTTTCGACAAAAAGGGGGAGAAGAAGTAAAACTTAGGGGCTTTCAAAACTCGCATCTATTCTTAAGTTTTACTCATCATAACATTATGTTTTGTCATCAACAAAAAGGGGGAGATTGTTAATACAAATAAACCGTGAAAACGTTTATTAATATTTTGCGATCTCTTTGTGTTTTGTTGATAACAAATGTAATGTTATCTTAAGTATAATTATAAGGATACATGTTATTTTTGTAAAGCATTTACATATAGCCATTTAAATACAAAAATGTAATAATTAAGCATTTGTTGTAATAGTTTATTAGGATGGGTAAAACCATAACCCATGGACCATAACCCATGGATCTTAACCCATACCAAAGAAGACTTGATACAATGTATACTTAGATACATTGAATCTAAAGAAAACCCATGGACCAACCCATAACCCATGACCCATAACCAAAAAACCCATGGGCAAAGAGGAGCGTACCACGGATCCCTAGGATTACACTAGATGGATCCCAAGTGGAAGGGATCCGTGGGATCCGTGGAACAGAGGAGAAATTTGCCTATAAATAGAGAGCCATTTCTTCATTCTAACTCACCCCTCTTCTTACTAAATCTCTCATACACTCTCATTCTCTTCTAACATATAGATCACTTGATCTAGAGAGTTGTTCTTCTTTCTTTCTATTTGTGATCCTCATATAGGTCCTTCTCTAAGGCGAGATCATGAGCATTCTACAAGTCATCCAAGCAAGGGGTCCTTGATTGATTTGTCACTCTGCAAGATTTCTGTAGCAAAGATCTTGTATTTGTTATTTTACATATTTGTTGTGTAATAGTTGTGTTGGTTTAGTCCACGCGGCTACGGACTCGGTATCTAGCTTTGTACCGGAAAAAGTGTAAGCAACGCTGTGAAGGCTTCTCCGCCAAGTGAAGGAGTTTGTTGACATAGTGCTTGAAACTCGAGTAGGTGACTCGGGGAGTGGAGTAGGGCAAGGAAGGTGACCTTGTATCCGAACCACTATAAATCGGTTGTGTCTTTTCTATCCCTTAACTTTATTTACTTGCTTGCATTATCATTAGATCTATACATTCTCAACATCCATACGATTTCACATAATATCGAATCTAAAGTTTTTGAAATCAACTTAAAATCGGCAAAACTATTCAACCCCCCCTTCTAGTTTTCCACATGTAGGATTAGCAGAGATGTTGTTTGGTTGAGATTTGGATTGGTTTATGCATGATTTTCCCGAGAAATTTAGGTCTAAAAACATAAAAACCTCAATAACTTCTGTTCAGAGCGGATTTAGACCTCAAAGGTTGACTCGAATGAACTATAGTTGATTTGGCATGAAATTCTCCTCGTTCTCACGGTCGTTTTGATGGGTAGAACGCTGAAAACGGAGTTACGGATCAAAAGTTATAGCCGTTTGAAGTTTTGTCGGAAAAGTCAACAAGTCGCTAAGAATTCTTGAACCAAGTCGCTAAGTCCAAATCGCTAGGACCCAAGCATTTGGACACAAGTCGCTAAAGCACCAAGTCGCTACACGGTCAAATTAAGTCGCTAAAAGCAACTCCGCTAAGTATCAAGTCGCTAAGAGCAACTCGCTAGTTACAAGTCGCTAAAGACAACTCGCTATGAACCAAGTCGCTAAAGAGCAACTTCGCTAATGGCCAAGTCGCTAAAGAGCAACTCGCTAGTAACAATAGAGACAAGTTGCTAGAAATTGTAAAGACAAGTCTCTACCAAAAATAGAAGCCAAGTCTCTACTAGAAAATAGGCTACAAGTCTCTACTAAAAATAAGTGTCAAGTCTCTACCAAAATGGGCTACAAGTCTCTCTTGAAAATAGGCATCAAGTCTCTACCAAAATAGGCTACAAGTCTCTAGACAGATACATTGAATCTGGACATAACCACAAGTTTCTACGAAAAACATAACTGCAAGTCTCTACGAAGAACATAACCACATGTCTCTACGAAGAAATATAACTACAAGTCTCTACGAAGAACATATTCAAAAGCACCACTTTCCAATCCAAAAACAATCCAACCACACTGATTCAAGCCTTCCAAATCAAAACCTAAGCACTTATAATGATTCTAAACACAAAAGTACAATCAAAATTCAAACTTTAACATTAGAAATGGTCCAAATTATGAAAATACCACTAAAATTTTTCAACCCCAAAAATCATATAAAACCACTAGAAATCCAAAAACATGAAAGATGAATGATCAAACCATGGCTCTTGATACCATTTGTAACATATTAGATTTCATAAACACATAACAAACAATAATATGGGTCGAATTGCTTAGAGGTTTTAGAGAGAGAAAGTGGGAGTCTTTCTAGAGAGAGAAAGTGAAAGAAAACATAGAAGGTTAGATTAAGATGAATGAAAGGTCCAACTCTCTACCTTGGGAGGTAGAGGGTATTTATAGTTTTACATAATACGCCCTCTGACGGGCTGTGGATCAGGCATACAGTGGGTAAAGACCCGTCCGTCCTCCACGGTGTTGCACTAAGCTAAACTAATAACTAAATAACTAACTAATAAACTACTAAATAACGTAAATAACTACAAGTCTACGAGCTAACATATACTAGACTATAATTGGGGTGACCGACACTTTAACATGAAATTTCCAATTCCTAACACGATTGTATAATTTGCCACTATTTTTAAAGCAGGACATGACTATATGCCTAAGTATATATAATTACAAAATTAAAAAGGGTAAAGTGTTTGAGTTTTCTGGCTTAATTAAATTATAATACACATAATTTTGTGCAAGAATCAATACCGCATACATTACTACTGTATACAAATGCCCCATCACAACGCTATCCTTAATTCAATAAGTTGTAGTCTTTTAAATCTGTTTTACTATACTTCCAAGATGTTAACGCTTTGTTTCATACAAAGTTGATAAAAAAATGTACATTTATTTCAAAGACTATCACAAACTATTCAAATAACGGGATCAATTTTTAAAAAATACATTGGTTTAACTATTTTTGGCAAGTTGCAACCCATAGCCTGGAACGACCTCTTAAATTTTACATACCCTCTCAAGATCACATTGCCCTACTTGTTGTAGCATATTTGTCTTCCAATGTATATAGGATGACTTGTGGCAAGTTGCAACCCATAGCTTGGGACGACCTCTTAAAGTTCCTCCCTCTCCTTAACCCTCTTAGACAACCACCTGACAAAGGATGTTCGAATCCTTTGCAAACTTAATCTCTCTAGCGGTCGCTCTTTCAAAATATACAAGCATTTGATCTCTCATCATAGTCGAGTTAGCAGCATCTCCGCAAGTTCATGGAGATGAGCCATTTGTATAACTTTTCTAAAAACTGTTTTTCTCCTTTTTTTTTTGGCTTTGATTAACAACTACTAAAGATTGAGTAAATTATAAGTCCATTAAATAGAAAACCGACACATTTGAGCAGGCAAGAAGTAATCGAGAAGTCAAGCCCTTCATATTGAAAATAGGCATCGGGAAAGATAGTTGCTAGACTTCCCAAGGTTCCATGTAGCCATAAACCTCATAATTACTATAAAACCAAGTGCAAAACATTACATGATCAGGTTTGTTTAAACTATATAAAAGATCTTTTCACACTTATGGATCAAATGGGCTTTGTTGAACATTTGTTAACTACTAAACATAAGTACTAATATTAGGATATATCTTTGAAGTCCATTTATGGAACAAAAAAATTTTAACACAAAAAAAAAAAATACAAACATTAATATTTACAACATAACAAATTTAAGCCTGACATTTAAGCAACAACTCTCGAAAAAAAAAATTAATCATATATCATGCTAAAGATATTTTTGAACAAATATATTCTTCATCAAACATAGAAAAACTGGTTTACAACAAATAACACACTTAAATAACTACCTTCGCCTCAACACACCATATACCGATAATAATTTAACCTTAAATTGTTTGCAAATGTGCGGCAGCCTAATTCCTCATTAGTTTACAAAAATATGAGGAGATAATGCTATGAATTTGATAAAGTCCATAACAATATATATTCTCTAACAAAGTGTTAAGGAACGTAAACATATTAATCATCCAAATAATTAAATCTTCAACAAAAATACCTAAAATTGCATTTATAAAAGTACCTTTTAATATGGTTTCTTTAGAGTAACCTATTCATGTTTTATACTTTACTTGTTCGTATGAGTGTAATTATCTTTCTTAAAAAATAAAATGCAATTAAAGTGTTTTAATCAATTAATAGAGGTATGTTGGTATTAAATTATGGGATTGTCTAACCAGTGCCCTGAGGGCACTGGTTAAGAAAGCTGAGGACCCACAAAAAGGAACCGAAAAAATATTTTTTTATTGAAAAAGTGTGGGTCCTTGAGTCTTTAAATTATTTTTTCGGTACCTTTTTGTGGGTTAGGGCACTGGTTAGACATTCCCTTAAATTATTGCTAACTCTAAATCTACCAAATTTCACACTAGATAAACCAAAATCATCATACAATTATTGTGTTTTTTTTACTTTTACGTTTATTCATTTTCTCCCTCATCTTGACATAGTTTTCTATATTTTTTCTCAAACTTTCTCTCTGTGTCTTTCTACCATTTCACAAATTACAAAAACCCATTATATTAAAAAAAGTACAATCCGAAAACCTAAATATTAATTAAATATCAAGTAAAACAAAACAAAAAATTAAAGAGGTATATTACAATCATGTTAGTGAGAGTACCAATAAACTATCCCTTGTGGCTTATTTAGAAGTGCCCTTAAACTATTAATCAATGCCGCAGTAAAAAGGGTACATGGTTGGAAGTTGGAACAATAGTTGTTGCAAATATTCAATAATTTAAAGGAAGGAATGAATTACACAACTAAGGGTCATTTGGTTCACAAATTTGAAATTATGGTATATGAAACTCTTAAAAATTTGAATTTTAAATGATGAAATTATAAATACAACTCCATGTTTGGTTCCTAAAATTTGATATGAGAATTTAGAATGCATTCAATCAAATGATTATAGTTATCTTTTTTGGCTTTATTATATGATATAAGATTATTTGAGGACAAAAGATTATTTACATACGAAGGGATCAATCTCCACCCTACATTTTTATTTGATTTAATGGATGAGATTAATCCCAACAATTTAAAAACCCCACTTTCATCATTTTTTTCAAATATTAATATCTTTCAAAACGTTGTCGTTGGCGAAAAAATATAATAATAATTAGGCGATTTGTGCATTTAATTATCTTTCTATAGATAGGCACTTTGATATACTTTCGACAAAAAAAATATTTTTTTCGTATTTTCACTTTTTCAAGTTTTTCGTTTTTTTTTCACTTAAATTTTTAAAAAATCATATATGATAAAACACTAATTTGATATTAGTGTAAATCACATATGATATCACATGTGATATTAGTGTAAAATCACGTATGAGATATAACATACCATATATGATTTAACACTAATATCACATGTGATATTCAATTTAGTGTTTAATAAATATATGATTTTTTTTTTGATAGCGTAAAATAACAAAAAGAAAAACCATGTGAAAAAGCGATTTTTTTCTTTTCAAAGTATATCAAAGTGCCATTATCCCATAGAAAGATAATTAAACGCTCGTGGACGGTGTAAATATTTTCGCTTAACGATAAACGGTTCAAGATATATTTAAATTATAAAAAATGGGTGAAATAATAAAATGCTTTTAATCTCAGTCATTGATTTTATTTTAGATGGATGGTGGAGATGAGTCCATTGGTATGTGAAAAAAGTTTGGTATGTCAAATAACTCTCCTCCACATATGACTTTTTAGCTATATGTATATTTGACTTTATCAAATGAGATCATTTTACTATGAGCCCCATCCTTTAACTAAAGGGTAAAATTCACACCAAAATATAAATTCATCCCTAAGCAATTGTAATTAAAACTACTCATATTTTGAGTCACATCACATTTTAAACTCTTACTTCTCTTTTATATACCAAACATAATTTATAATGCATTTTAAGTTCAAATCCTATTAAAATACACCCAATATCACCCAACCAAACACCCCCTAACTGTAATTCCACTTATTATGGGTATGTTTGGCACCGCGTATTTGTGAGAAGTTTGAAGCAACTAACGACAAGCGGTTTAAATATTATGCAAGCAACTAACAATTGAATCGTGTGTAATCGCTCTCATTCAAAATGCTTTATCAAGAAGCATTTAGATATACCTGCTAGCTTTTTGGCTCTTAAATTATATATATGCCCCTTTTATTTATTTAAATAATTTTTATGTTAATGTGTATATGTCATTTTACGTCCTTTTACACTTTATAATCACAACTACGACTACGTTAACAAACAACTACTGTTAACAGCGGCTTATTGTTACTACTTACTCTGCTACTGCCATGTTTCACCAAACTATCCATAAAAAACAAAATTATGTTATGTTAAATGTCAAATGTCAAATGTCAAATGTCAAATGATAAACGTCAAGGTTTAAATGTCAAATGATAAATATAAAGGTTTTTTATGTGTCTATATCCACAATTTTTAGCAGAGGCCTTTTGCAGTATGTTTTTCACTAAAACTAGACTTTAATAGGAGTACTATGTTGCTATTTTTGTCTTAGAGTCCGTTGTTCACTAAAACCGGACTTCATAAGGAGGACTCTATTGCAATTTTCGTAGCAGTGATAGGTATAAAAACGATAATATATTTTGAATGTTTTAGGAAATATTTAAAAGTTTGAAGTTAATAGTGATTATTGAATTGATAATTAATACCAAATAAAATGGTAAATGTATATCTTTGATTTCTAACTACTGACATAAATAAAAGTCAATTTTCCACCTATTTGATTCCTGTAATTCATTTAATATCTTGTTGACTTATTTTTTTTTAAACAAAGTATAGACTTTGACTTATTTCTTACACATAAATGTTGCATTTATGATATTTAGTTGAGCATATGTTGCATACTACCCATTTTTTATTATAAATACCATCGTGCAACATGACAACTTATGCATCACTACTTAAGAATCACCCATCTCTCTTTTTGTAGAAAATGGCGTATTGTTATTACAAATCTTTTATTGTGATTGTTCTTTCTCTTTTCTTCTACTTATTAGGTATTTGTTATGCTGAAAATGGACAAAAGACAGTTGGCAACTGGCTAGAGATTGTGAGCCCAGAAGATCCTGCGGTGATACAAGTGGGACAATTTTCGATCGATGAACACAATAAGGATACAAATAGTACCTTAAAGTTTGAAAGGGTTGTCAAAGGCCAAACCCAGATTGTTGGTGGAATCAACTGGCGTCTAACAATTGAAATCAAAGATGATAAGTTAATTAAAAACTGCGAGGTTCTAGTGTTCGAACAACCGTGGCAAAAAGTAAAGAAACTAATTGATTTTAAGATCATTTAAACAACCATGTTTCTAAGGTTGTTTAATTAACAACGTTTTTTTAATTTCTATGGCGTATTTAATCAATGTTGTATTTCTTGTGTTCAATGAACAACCTTTTGTTTTCTATACACCATGCCTATTCAAATGATATGCAAATGTTTAAGGGATTTGCTAATAGATGTCCATTGATCACCATATAAAAGGTAAATAAATGCATTAAAGTGTTGTTATTATACTTTTAATAAACGTAATTAAACTTATAACTTACTATAATTAAATATAAACTCTAATTTAATTTATTCAAACTTTTAAAATATATTGTTATTCGTTAACAAATCTTTTTATTTAATAACTAGCAGTGTACTCGCGTGTTGTGGCAGCGATTATCATCAGATTAAAACTTTAAGCGAGCATTGTTTTACGATTATATGTTTTTCGTAAAATAACTTAACGTTTAGCGAGAATTTCACGTTGAAATAACTTTTGAGCAATAACAAACTAATTCATATAAAAGAGAATACCACACTATGTTGTGACAATATAAATTTTCGATAATCGGTTATTTTATGAAGAAATGAGGTCATAGAAATTAACATCAACTTATAGTCCCAAGTAGTAAAAGACCGTGTGATTAAAAAGCTTTATACACAAATTGCTTAATAGTATAATTTAAATCAAGCCCAAACTTTTAAAAAGAGATTAATCTTTAATTCAAATTTTTAACCATATGTGTAAACTTCTCAAGTTTCATAAGTTTTATAAATTTATAAATTTAACAAATATTTCATGTAATTTAAATTTTTAGTAAACTTTTGTTAATAGTAGTAGTATTATTATTATTATTATTATTATTATTATTATTATTATTATTATTATTATTATTATTATTATTATTATTATTATTTATAAAAATATCACTTCATTAGAAAAGTCATAGGAGTTACAAGAAATTAGAGGGGAGCCGAGATAATAACTGGGCTCCCACCTCTAACAATATGTAAAAGCTAATCCTACTAAAAAATATGATCGGCCGACGTGCTCGATGTCCTAAGTCAACGAGAATTTTCGGATACGCTTAAAGATTAAGTCACAAGCATCCTTCCAAGTTCTCCAAAGCGAAGAGAGAATGAGAAGGGGAGAAACACGTATCCAATGTCAGCATATTTAGCCTCATACTTGACACGCTTACGTTGTGCGGCATCAATCAACGCTCGACCCGATACAAAATCAGCCATGTTAGTTTGCGTCAAGGGAGACGACCCTATCAAATCAACACATGCATCCTGACCACTTTCCCAGGAATAGAGCAACACATCGGTTGGGCGTAAGGGTTGGTCCCTTGCACCACAGAGCTCAATGTCAACCTCTTTACGAGCAGAAATCCCCACACGAGAACATATGTCAACCAGGGTATCACGTACCAAGTTATGCCGATGTTTAATACCAATGATACCAACACAATATACCGCATGGTCCCCATAAATTTCTCTCGCAACTGTTTGGTAAAACCTACCACTTGAATTTATTTTACCGAAATCCACATATGTTTTACTAGTTTCCTTCTTTATCCCCTTTTAAAGTCAACCAAGAAAAGAAATATTTGCGTATGTAGGGATCTCTTAAGCATAAGACCAAATAAAGCAAACTCATCCCAAATTTTGTAAACCACCTAAAAACTAAGGTTTGCTAACCAATCATATAGGTTGTGATTAAGCTTACCTTAATTGAAAATTCAACAATTAATTAATATCAAAAATTCTATATTTAACAACACCAGAGCCGGAGGGATAAAGAACAGTACCAAAAGACTGATCTTGCATTTAATTTATTGGAGTTATAAGAATGGTAAGGTTAGGTATTCGTTCCCACGATCCCGTCAGAGCCGGAGGGATCTACCCAAGGACAATCCACTAGATAGTGTAGAAGTCCTTAGGTATGATTAAAAAAGGAGAAAAGTAAGAATAAGGGAAGAGTACCGACTGAGATGGAGCTAGTACTGGAACAAACCCAACAAGGTTCTAGTGATGAAGTCTCGATAAGTGCTGAAGGGATTGAAGAATGAAAAACAAAGATAAAAAGAAAGGGTAAAAAGAAATAGCCCTCCAAATATTCAACCTTAGGGCAGAAACCGGGTTCAATACATATGCTACTGGTGGTTACCAAGGTAACGCCGGTATTTAAAACAAGACGTCATGGACCCAGTGACGCACTGCACTAAACTTCCCAGCCACTCGAGTTCTCTTAAAAGGACTTGTTTCATTCTCACGGGGAACCGATGTAATGTATCAACCTTTCTCTTAGAGATGGTTGATATTGAAACAGGAGACGCTCTCCCTGGTCACCGGAAAACCAAAGTGTACTATTGAGTCTAGAGCCAAGAGATCATCCATAAATCTCATTAGGACACACCTTCAATACGCTTGCTGTTTCATACACTGTGAAAAGCAAGAAAATATATTGCGAGTCCTACGCATTTTCCTTCTGGTATTGCCAGAAATCTGAGTGATATGTAAAGTATTCACAATGAAGATGGAAATCCTTCTAGAGCCAACATCAAACAAGCTCTTGGTGGGTGACATGTGAGATCCTTCATGGATCAAACTTGTGACAACTGGAAAACAACAATGAGGCGATTCACATTTGAATCAACCTTGTTCCAGTAATGGAATTGACGTATACTTTTGGGAAAACCTTTCGATGTGCTCAACAATAGTTTTCTAGCACATCGACTGCGCATAAATTTTTCAAACAAAAGTATGTGTGATAGAAACTTGATTTTGCTCATAAAACTTTCGTCGTACTGCAAAAACTCTGTATTCAGCAATACGCGATTGTTTTTCAAACCAATTTCTCATCAATCAGTGAATCTTGATTCGCTGGTTCACTCACTCCGTGTTGTCTACTTTGAAACACTCCAGTTTGGAAACGGCTAGCTCAAGCTGCGAAACCCTGTCAAGGAGATTCTTCAGAATTCTACCTGATCCGCGAGCAGTATTTATACTGATCAACGGGGAACCGTGGTTCTTGCAACCCTATTCAACGAAAGTGAACAAAGACACTTTCGTGTGTTTATTGATAACTGTTGTTTGCAGGAGCACCCGACGATTGCAGCTGATGACTAATGAAACGTCAATTCATAACCACATGCTCACACTACATACTCCCAATCAAAGAAATCATGATAATCAAAAGACATACAACAATGCTTCCATAACTCTGATGCAAAATATCATGATCCAGAAAAGTGTGAGCATGTCGGTCCAAAAGTCACAACATCACATGAAGGCAATACAACAAAGGTTGATTCGGAGATTTACTGTAGCTGATGATCTCGAAGAAAGCTCAAAGATCACCAAGTCAAGGAACATTCAAAGATCACCACTGGAAGTACAAATATTGTGGACTTTGAAGAATTAAAGACTAAGAACCAGATGATCAAAGACGTGTAATAGAATGCTAGAATTCAGTATGTATTTTATGGGGTGACCTCCCTTAGGGGGAGATTGTTAGGATTTAGTAAATCCATTTTAAAGACTCGGTCACCCGGGTATTTGTTACCACTAGAAAGTTCGTATTCTTAAACGTTTATTAGTTAGTTAAGTAACATCGTGGAGGACGGACGGGTCTTTACCCACTGTACACCCGATCCAAAGCCCGTAGGAGGCGTATTTTGTATGAACTATAAAATACCTCTCCCACCAAGGGAGAGGGTGGAGCTTCTAATCATATGACATTTACTTTCTCTCACTAAGTTCCCACTCTTCTACTTCTCTCTCTATAACCTCATACTATTCGATTCATAGCTACTTAGATTTCGCGTGTTTATGATAACCAATGTCTTACAAGAAGTAACACCTAAAGGTAACATAGCAATAATTTTCACACTCCATTCAAACAAGGACATACTTGGTTTACCTTGGTGCGTAACATCCACGTCATGTTGCCATGGTCATCATAGCAAGACATGGCATGCCTCCAAATCGACCACATCACAAGTAACCAAGTCATTGTAATGTTTCCCAATAGCAAAAGGAACCTTACAAATCTCGGTCACCTTAATCAGCTGCCCTTTCTTAATCTACCCAATTTGATATGGATTTGGGTGAGGCTCGGTTGGTAGCTTAAAATCTTTAACCAAAGCCTTAGACACCAAATTCTCGCAACTTCCTCAATCAGAACAAATCTTCTCCTTAACCAAGCATTTAGTTTGAAAATTTTTATTACGTTGCGATAAATCACTAACCTTAGGTGAACACAAAGTCTGTTCGATGATACACGTGACTTGTTCAACCCCTCCATCCAAAGGCTCGGTGTGCTCCAATTCATCTTCTTCTTGAAACAAATCATAACCAAACACTCAATCATTCCTGCCCTCCAAATAGTAGCTCGTTTAGGACACATGTTTGACCTATATCCCGGTTCACCACACCTAAAAGTTTAGTACCCGTTGGTTTAGCATAAGGGTTTCACTTAATTGTGTTAATACAAATAAACCATAAAAACGTTTGTTTATATTTAGATATCTCGTTATGTTTGGTTAATAACACTTATAAAGTTATTTTTAAGTAAAATTATAAGAATACATGTTGTTTTGCAAAGTATATACATTTGGTCATTTACATAAATGTTGTAATATAATGTGTAATAGGTTGGGTAATATCCAAGACCCATGACCCATACCCATGGAGATAATCCATAACCAATGACCCATTGCATGACATCATGCATGAAATCATGTTGGGTATTATCCAAGACCTATGACCCAATGTCCATGACCCATGACCCAAGAACCATGACCCATTATCTAGATACATTGTATCTAGTTGGGTACCCATGACCCAAAGTCCATGACTCATGGCTTATAACCCTTAACCCATAACCCGGTTTGCAACCCAAAATCCGGACTAATCTGACCCAGAAAACCGGATCCCTGGAAATGCACTGGCCGGATCCCTTGGGTGAGGATTCCGCTGGAACCGTGGGACATAAGGCTTTTTTGCCTATAAATAGTGAGCCATTTCTTCATTGTTTCTCACCCTTCTTCTTACAACTCTCTCATATATTATCTCATTCTCCTAACCTCTGACCATTTGATCATTCTAGTAGTTCTTCTATCTTTTGTTGTGATTCTCATTTAGGTCCTTCACAAAGGCGAGATCACGCTATTCTACAAGTCATCCAAGCAAAGGGTCCTTAATTTATTTGTCCATCCACAAGATTTCTGTAGCATATCTTGTAACTCATATTTCACATAGTTGTTGTGTAATAGTTGTGTAAAGGTTTAGTTCTACCTAGTGGAAGAACTCGGTATTTAGCTTTGTACCGAAAAAAGTGTAAGCGACGTTGTGAGGCTTCTCCGCCAAGTTGAAGGAGCTTTTTGACATAGTGCTTGAACTCTCGAGTGGGGTACTTGGTGAGTGGAGTAGGGCAAGGAAGGTTTCCTTGTAGCCGAACCACTATAAATCACTTGTGTCGCTACTTTATATCCTTTACTTTACCTGCATTCTTTACTTACTTTATTTATTGCTTCGTACTATTTATCCATCCACACGAATTCACATAAGATTAAATCTAAATCATTGAAACTTAAATTAAAATCGGTAAAACTATTCAACCCCGTCTAGTTTTCCACAATTGGTATCAAGAGCAAGATTTTCAAAAAAATTTAAAGTAAATTTTATTTTAAAAAAAATTCGATCAAAATGAGTTTTGAAAACTATAGAGAAGGTTAATCTATGCAATGACCTCCACTACTTGAAACTAATAGTTTTATTTGTTGGAAAAATAGATTTGAAACTTATGTGAAATCTAAAGATATTGATCTTTGGTATATTATTGTTGAAGGTGATTTTCAAGCAACCGTAAAAGATGATAAAACCGGAAATGAAGAAAATATTTCTCATGATCGTCTCATTGATGACCAAAAGAAAAAGCTTTCCTAAAATAGTGAGGCAAAAATGGTTTTATATATGCCTTACCCAAAAAGGAATTTGAAAGAATATCTATGCATAAAACCGCTAAAGAAATTTGGAACTCTTTGGTTGTAACACACAAAGGAAATCAACAAGTAAAAAAATAACAAAATTGATTTATTTGTTCAACAATATGAAAATTTTTAAATATTAGATGAGGATAGTATTGATAATTCATTTTCCAGTTTTAATACTATTATTACTTCATTACAAGCACTTGATGAGTCTTTTTCTAGTCGTAATCATGTCATGAGATTTCTGAGGGCGCTTCCATCAAAGTTGAAACCAAAGGTGACGGCCATTGAAGAATCCAAAGACTTGTCAATCCTCACTCTCGATGAACTCATAGGCAACCTAAAAGTCTATGAGCTCGTACTCGCCAAAGACTCCGAGGTCTCGAAGGAAAAGAAAGAGAAACATAAATCTCTCGCTTTAAAAGCCAAGAAAGTCTAGAGTGATGAAGAAACCTCATCTTCGAAAAGTGAAGACGAAGAGTATGCAATGGCGGCACGAGACTTCAAGAAGTTCTTTCAGAGAAAAGGAAGATATGTCAAGAAACCCTATGACGACAATAAAGGTTTGCGGAAAATCAAAGACGACAAGAAAATGAAGGATGAACGCAAATATTTTAAATGCGGGTATCCAAATCACGTCATTAGTGAGTGTCCCAAACGTGACGAACAAAAGGCGTTCGTGAGTGGTTCATGGGGAATGAGTGAGGAAGAGAAGGAAGAAATTTGTCTTATGGCAAAAGACTCCAACGAGGTATGTTCAGGCTCTCTATATTATAGTAGTTCATCTTTAAATGATGAATCCTTACATCTAGAATATAAGAAGCTTTGCAAAATTAGTCTCAAAGTTATTAACAAAAACAAACTTTTGAAAAATAAAAATGAAATTTTAGAAAAGGAAGTTTTTGAACCAAAAGATAAATTATAAAGACTAGAAAAGGGAAAGGAAGTAAGTAGTGAATGCAAGCTTTGTATAGAACTTCAAACTCTAGTTGATCACCTTGATTCTAAAATTGCTAGACTAAGTACTAATTACCTTGATAAAATACTTGATAGTGTTAAAACGGGTAATAATAAAAAAGGTTTAGGTATTCAGGAACATATTACATCAACTAGTGAAGTTAAGGAAACACAATTCGTTAAAGTAATTGAAAACACAACCACTGTAGTGCCGGATCCGGCGGATCCTTTGAAAAGGGATCCAGCTAGTGTAAAAGTCAGGATCCGGGCACTTGTAACAATAAATAGTTAAAATAACACAACCGTCTCTTCTAGAACCGAATTTGTTGTCATTAACAAAAAGAAACCAACCCATGTTACTATTAGAAATGTCAAACAACCACCCTCCTTAAAACAAGGTTAAAGTTTTATGAAAAACAAAACTCCGTCGTTCTCTAAACCTAACACAACTATAAGAAGGCCAAACAATGTTTATCCTAGAAGTAACCACCATCAAACAGGCGGGAATCCTAACACACAAAATGGTTTTATATTTCAAAACTATGTACCTTGGAATGCCTTTTCACCATTTTCATATATGCCTCATATGAATGAAATGTATAACACTAATGGACCCATGAACAAATGGGGACCAAAATTTTGAGGTAATTGTTTTCTTAGGTGTGCCTAAAGGTCGACTTGGATCCGAATGAATAGATCAAGGATAGCGGGTGCACAAGGCATATGACCGGTAATAAAGCGTTGTTCTCCACATACGAATCCTTCAATGGAGGAAATGTGGTGTTCGGCAATAGTAAAGCAAAATCATCGAAAAAGGTACAATATCTCACAGATCTTTGACCATTAACGACGTATGTCATGTAGAAAACCTAAACTTTAATCTACTAAGTATAGGTCAAATATGTGATAAAAAGTGCAACGTACTCTTTAGCGAAACCGGTAGTAAAATCTTGCAAAATGGTATTACTATAGGAAGAGGAATTAGAAAACATGGAGTCTACGTTATTAAAATTGGAAACGAACCAAAAGACAAACTTTGTCTTACCTCTATGGTTGATACTTCGACCTTATGGCATTGAAGATTGGGTCACACCAATATGCGACTTCTTCAATCGCTATCATCCAAAGAACTTGTAAGAAACCTACCTAAACTAAAATACGAACATCATTTTTGTGATGCTTGTAACATCGGAAAACAAGTCCATGCTAGTCATAAAGCTAAAAACATGGTTTCTACAACAAAGTGTCTAGAATTACTACATATGGATTTATTTAGTCCATCCGCTATCCAAAGTTACGGAGGTAACTTCTATACCTTGGTTATAGTGGATGACTACTCTAAGTACACATGGACTAAATTTTTAAAGAATAAAATTGAAACGTTTGATTACTTTGAAATCTTAAGTAGAAAAATCTAAAGACAACTAGGAAGTCCTATTGAGTCAATCCAAACGGATCACGGTCGGGAATTTGATAATGAAGTGCATTTCAGAGATTTTTGTGGTGCTAATGGTATTACCCACAATTTCTCGGCTCCTCGCACTCCACAATCAAATGGGGTAGTTGAAAGAAAAAATAGAACCCTACAAGAAATGAGTCGCACCATGATTAATGAGCAATCTATTCCTCAAAAATTTTGGTGCAATACCGTCGACACATCAACCTATATACTAAACCGAGTCTTGATTAGACAATTCTTAGAAGAAACTCCATACGAGTTGTTACGAGGCAAAAAGCCTTCGTTATAACACATTATTTGGTAGTAAATGTTTTATACTTAACACTAAAGACTATTTTACTAAATTCGATCCAAAATCAACCAAATGTATCTTCTTAGGATATTCTCCTAATAGTAAATCATACGTAATACTAAATAAAGAAACCATGAAAGTTGAAGAATCTTTAAATGTCAAATTTGACGAGAGTCCACCTAAAACTACCTTACCTCTTGACGATGACGAGTTAATCGAAAGTGAAGTCTTAGAAAAAAAAATGTAAACAAGGAAGATGAACCATTAAACAATGAAATCATCAATATTAAAGAGTCTAAAGGTCATCCTGTAGAAAAGGTCATAGGAAAATTAAATGAAAGAACTCTAAGGTCTCAAATACAAAACCAAAGTAGTCTATTTTGTTTCGTGTCAACTATAGAACCTAAAAACACTCAAGAAGCTATAAAAGATAAAATTTGGGTTATGGCTATGCAAGAGGAATTAAATGAATTTGTTTCTAACAATGTTTGGACACTTGTCCCTCCACCTAAAAACCAAACCATAATTGGAACAAATTGGGTATATAAAAACAAGTTAGATGTAAACGGTACCGTGTCTAGAAATAAAGCAAGACTTGTTGCTCAAGGTTATAACCAATAAGAAGGCATAGACTTCGATGAGACCTATGCTCTCGTAGCTACATTAGAGTCTATAAGAATCCTTCTTGCTTATGTTTGTGCTCATGATCTTAAACTCTTTCAAATGGATGTTAAAAGTGCTTTTCTAAATGAAAAAGTTTATGTATCTCAACCTCCGGGTTTTGTCGATTTCGAAAAACCTAATCACGTGTACAAACTAAAGAAAGCTCTCTATAGTCTTAAACAAGCCCCAAAATCTTGGTATGATAGACTCAAAGTATTTTTAATCAAAAACAAATATACCATGGGGTTAGTTGACAATACACTTTTTACAAAGAAAAAGGAGTCACAAATAAATTTAGAGGTGGCAAAACGGGCGGGTCGGGCGGGCATGGGCACGGGCTAAAACGGCCACGGGCTAGAATGGGCACGAGCTTAAATGGGCACGGGTTAAATGGGCACAGGCCAAACGGGAACATGCTATACAAATCGTTTAATAAATGACGTAAAACGACGAAATAAATTCTTTAAACGTAATATCTTATTTATATTTAAAAACTTAAATATATTATATAAATAATTTTATCTTTAAAAACGATCATAATGTTCTTCAATTAAGAAAACAAATATGCCCATTAGTGCCCATTTAAGTTTTCAATGGGCTATATGTGACCATTTCAAAAAAAAGAGGGGGCTAAATATGCCCAAATCTTTTAAAAATTTACCCATTTAGCCCATTTTTTGCTTTTGGGCACATTTTGCCACCTCTACAAATAATTATTGTTCAAATATACGTGGACGATATTATATTCAGATCAACTTGTCAAAGCATGTGTGATGATTTCTCAAGAATCATGCATGATTAGTTTGAAATGAGTATGATGGGAGAATTAAGTTTCTTTCTTGATCTATAAATAAAACAATTAGAAGATGGTATCTTCTTTAATCAATCCAAATACATAAAAGGAATGTTAAAGAAATTCGGATTAGATGAGTCAAAACCAATAAGAACACCAATGTCTCTGATACCAAACTCACCAAAGATGAAGACGGTGAATCCGTTGATAACACTAAATACCGTGGCATGATTTGCAGTCGGTCGGATATCATGTTTAGTGTATGTCTTTGTGCTAGGTTTCAAGAAGACCCTAAAACCTCACACCTAGAAGCTGTCAAAAGAATATTTAGATATATTAAGGGTACAACTCAATTGGGATTATGGTATTCTAAGAGGACGGGGGTAGAAACTATTGTATATGCAGATTCTGACCATGCAGGTGATTATGTTGACTGAAAAAGTACAAGTGGTGTTTGCAACTTTATGGGGTGTTGTTTAAAATCTTGGTTCTCAAAGAAGCAAACCGAATTAGATATCTCAACAACCGAAGCCGAATATGTCTCCGCCGGCAAAGCATGCCAACAAGCACTATAGATGAAACAAGTGTTAGTTAACTACGACATCCATCTAAGTGACATTGCCATTTTATGCGATAACAAAGGCGCTATAGATCTTAGCAAAAATCCGGTGTTGCATTCTCGTACCAAACATATAAAGATCTGTCATTACTTCTTAAGAGACAATGTTAAAAAAGGGAACATTTCTATTGAGAAAGTGTCATCCGAAGACAACATAGCCAACGTCCTCACCAAACCGTTGAAGCGCGAGCAGTTCAACTTACTTCGTCTAGGTCTTGGTCTTATGGAACAATCGTCTTGAAATACTTTTTCTCTACAAGGTACGTAAACTTTGACTTTACCTCTTTTTCTGAGTCTAGGATCTCTATTTCACACGATTCACAAATAATATGGGGATTTATTTTAAAAATTAAAGATATTTTCTCTTCAAGAAACTCTTCAAAATATTTTCTAAAGATATTTCTCCCGTATCATTTTGTCTTAAAATCACTCTCACGTCTAGGACAAACATTTTTTTTCATCATTAATACAAAGTAAAAACCTTTTTCATTGCATCTCATGTGTTTTTTGAATGCTAAAGGGAATACATAACTAATATGTATTTTCGGGTACATTCAACCAAGCAAAAATGAATTGAGGAGTCCTTGGGTTATCTCACGTATATATACATACTTTTTTACTTCTATGTTTATTTTTCTTTCTTTAAAGAGTAGAGATAACCGCAACTCCATATGGTTTCCATCTAGGCACACACTAGGCACTATTGTTTCCAAAAACAATATTTTTCTATTGCCTGAGAACACCAGTTCCCCGGATCCCAGCATTTACGCTCGACGGGCAAAATTTTGATTCGCTCCGAACGGTCTATCTTTTATTAGTTAACCACTTGTGAATGGTCAACCATAAAAGTCAAACAGCTCAGAACAGAATGCAATTAATTCCAAAGGAGTTTAGTGTTTCCCCGGGTCGTTAAGTCCCAACGAGGTGTGAACACTGTAATACAACGAATCTGTGATCGGGTGAATATTGAACAGGAAAAGGTTATGATTGATTTTACACTAAGGAAATTAAATCTAATAAAGACTTTGAAGTCATTTTAATTCTATATTTAAAAACGATTAACGATTAAAACCTAAAACGTACGTTTAAATAAAATTACGTGAACGTACGAAATAAAACGTGAAAATAAAGAAGTAAAATACCTACGGATATGAAAATGATATTTTTACAATCCTAATGATGCAAGAAAATTATTGGAAAAATAAAATTATTTTTATAACTATTTATTTAACTATTATTAATTAAAAACTATTTTTAACTATTTAATAATACCCTAAAATATAAGAAAATATGAAATAAAGCTAGAAAAGTGAAATTATGACTTAGAAAAATCTAAAATATGATAAAACTTATTTTAAAACTGAAAATATATTTTTTAGACTTTTTATGTATTTATTATTAATTTAAAACTATTTAAAACTAATTAAAATGCTAGAAAATCTATTTTACCTAAGATAATTCAGGAAAAATACTTTTTATGACTTTTTGAATATTATAAAACTAAGAAAATTTAAATTGTATTTTTCTGAGCTTTTTCTAATTTATTTGAATAAAAAGCTAATTAAAAATGCTAAAAACTGAAACTAAATGCAGAAAAATAGCAAACAGTGATGAAAAATTATGAAAAATTCAGGAAAATTCTAAAATATTATTCTAAATATAGGAAAAATAATAAAAGTGGTGCAGGTGTGCAAGAATTAGGTTCTGTAGTGAAAAGTGCTTATAAATAAGCACTAAAAATAAGCTATAAGTACCAAATGAGCACCAAATGATCACAGCAGCTAGAGTATGCAAAATATACTTAATAATAACCTATTTCAACTAGCCTAAACCTCTAATATGCAAACTATAATGATTTGGTTCTATTTAAGCACTAGTGCCAAACAGCCCTTATAGCCCTACTTTAAGCCCTGATTAAGCTAGCTTATAAAATTCCTAAAAATAAGCTAAAATCACCATGAAAACCACTACCAACCAAAGTGTCTAAATCCAGAATTTCAGCTAATAAGGACTAAAATTGAGGAAACTAAAAATGCAAAAGTAGAAGCTATTTGTACTTGCAATGGAAATGGGTCAAAATGAGCTATTAAGCTTGCATAAGCTAATAAAAAGCTACCACTACTGAACCAAAGGTTGAATAAGCTATAAACAAGTTATAGGAACTTAGAATAAACAACAACAACAAGAAAAACACACTAAATAAGCAAAAATAAGAAATAAGCAAAAAGGAAGGTTTTTGAAAAAGAGCTTAAAAGAAGCTAGCAAATAAGCAGTTTAAAACACTAACTAAAAATTATAAAAAATACTATGATGAAGATAAGCAACAGAATGACAAATATCCAAAAGCACGAGTCTTCAATCCTAATATTAAGTCCTACATGAAATTCACAAGTTTATTCAAAAACGGGTTTCTATGAAATTTTGACTTTTTTTAATTGTGAAACAAGTTTGACTTATATGAACTTAGATCCTATAAATCAGATTATAAATGATGTATTAGGATGAAATAAGACCTAATTTAGTTAACCTAACATAATCTGTATCTAAATGCAAGCTATCCTGAACCTTGAGCTTAACTGATGTGAAGAAAATAAAGCAAACAAATGATTTTGACTTTTATGTGAATGCAGCAACAAAATAAGAACTATAGTGACTTACTAATGCATAACTAGACTTAAAACAACTGATCCTTACTCCTGAATCATCCTCTAACACAGATAACAACCTTGATCCAAACACCCTTATTAGGAAGAATGCAATTTTACTAATCAAAACACTGTTCTAAGCTTATTTAACCTTTGAAACAGATACACAATACTTAAATCTAACTAGAAGAAACAGATTTAACAACATTGAAACACTTTCACTACTAAATCCTAATAATGCAAAACTCAACAGTTTAGTATGTAAATTGACAGATTAAGCTTAAACAAATTAACTACCAAACATACTAGAAATATAATGATTATATAATCTAATTTAAACAAACAAAAGCTAATCTATACTACTGATTAAGAAATGAAGAAACAGAATTGGACTTACAAATGTCCTGTCATAATGACATGCCTTTGAAATCAATGTAACCACTATCTAATTCTGATATCAAACAAAGTGAATCAAGTTTAACCCAAATCCAATTCCATAGCAGCAAATCAGAATCATGTCACCCATGAAACTGCCACTTTGACTTAGTTGACTTTCGTTGACTTTGTGTGAAACTTTGCATTGAAGGAAACTGCTTTAATTCACTTAAATAAGCTTGAATACGCTTGAAGAAGCTTATTTGAACCATTGTAAACGATTAAAACGTAAAAATGACAATGAACAAATTTGGCGGGAAAATGAATTAAGGTCGCAAACTTGGAATTTCTTAACAGAAACACTTGAATTATAACTGAATTAACTTGTACAATACAGAAATTACAAAACCCAGCAAACTTTTACATTAAACTTGAAAAACGATTTTAAAGTTACTTTAAGAAATGGTCTAAAAACTGGGACACTTATTTCTTCTGTCTTCTTTCTCTTTTATAGCTCTCACAAAGTCTTCTCTCATCATTCTTGGCCCTTGATTTAGTCAAAACGATCCCAACCCTTGATTTTGCTTTTTGGCGCCAAAAGTCTTGAGCAGGTTTTTGCAATTAAGGAATTTTGGGTGGATGTGGAGGTGGAAGGTAGTGGGTAGACAGCTGGGGAGACAGGTGGAAGGGCTGGTGGACAGGTGGTGGTGGTTTTGGAGCAGTGGAGGGTGGTTTTGGTTTACAGTGGTGTATGTGAGGGGAAAGAAAGAAGGTGGGTTTGACTGAGGTTGACCCTGGTATTATTTATAAGGGATTGGGCTGGGTTGTTTGTTGGGCTGGGTTTGGATTTGGGTAAATAATACAAAGGGTCCATTTGGTTTGTAGTTTATATCACAAGGACCATTTTTGCAATATTCTGAAAATGAGGGACTGAACCTGCCAATATTCCAAAGTTATCACAAGGACCGATTATGCCATATATGAATAGTACAAGGGTTATATTTATTAATTTTCCATTTTAAATAACCCAGGGACCATTTTTGACAATTTTCAAAGTTGAGGGACCAAAGTTGTAAATATGCAACTTTAACTTCAAAGGACTATTTCTAACAACTTGTGAATCCCCAAGGACCTTTAATGATATTTTACAAGTTTTGAATTACCAGGGACTAGTTTTGCCAATTTATGAAAGTTTAGGGACTGAAACTGTAAATTATGTAAACTTTGTTGTTTTTCATCAGTTTTCAATCCTTTTGCACTTGTAACTCATAAAAACACATTTTCATGAATTTGTAACAATTATAGGGTCATTTGTGTGTTTTTGGCCGTTGTTGTGGGTTTAAATAATATAAAATATATGTGTTTTTAGACACATATCAAATCCCCCACACTAAACTATTGCTAGTCCCTAGCAATCTTTTATGAAAAATTAATGGATTTCATCTCTTTACCAAAAGCCATTACTTCTGGAGTAGCCAATTGTTTCAGTTCAAGTAAGAACCTTGGTACAATGATAACCAAATGATTTTGAGCAAATCACCAGCTTTCAACTGTTTTTGATTTGTCTTTACCGAGCCGTTTGTCGGACTAGCCAACTCTTAGATAAAATATCTTTGGTGAGTCGATTACCAATTATGGTTTTCCAACTGCCTTTACCACAAGCCATAAACTTGCGGGCTAGCCAACTTTTCACTAATTAAAGATATGGTGGGCTGAACACCATACAATTTTGGGCAAATTGCAAGCCATAAACGGATTTGATAAATCTTTACCAAGAGCCGTTTGCTCTGGATTAGCCAATCCTTATGTGGGTTAGACATGGTGGACTGATTACCATTTGTTGTGTTTAATACATAGTACTTCCACTAAAAAAAAAATTAAAATTTGGCCATTTTGGGGGAAAAAGGGACTAAAAGGGTACATTTTATGATCAAATTCGCCGAATTTCCCCACACTTAGAAATGAATATTGTCCTCAATATTCAAAGTCCCGACTATTATGCCGAATCCTTGAACGTAAAAAGATAACATTACTAGCTAAGTGTAGAAACACAACAATTATTCTCTTTTTTTTAATATTTACAATTTTCATTATTTTTTAGATCTATATACAACATGTGGGGTATCTCCCCCACACTAAGGTGGTACACACGGGTGAAAACCCATGTTTAACTACTGTTTTTGATTACCGAGTCGCTAGCTTGACTCGATCCCCGCATTCATTTGTTCATGGGGAAGTAAGTGGAAGAGACAATATCCATCGGACTATCATTCAAGATGTTTGTATAAACATTGAAGTACGTGAAAGTTCCACACCGATGAGATATACATAGAACCGGCTCAAAAATGATAAATGAAAATGCCGGGATCAAAAATAGTGTCTTCACTCCCGAATGAGTGAAGAACAGGAGAAGCCACGGGATAGGTGAAGAAGAGAAAGAAAGTCATGATAAAAATCTTGACTAACTCATCATCATTCGAAGGAGAATTCATAATAGCATGAATTTCATCTTTTAAGCTCAATTGGTCTAGACATATCCCGGGTGTCTAGATCAAAGTAGAAGTTATCATACTTCGGTAGAGATATGATATGAGTGAGTTCACAGGAGAACTCCTCAAAGGCGAATGATTCATATTTGGGATTGATTTGAGTGAGTTCACTAGGGAACTCCTCAAAAGTGAATGATTCATAATCGGGAGAGAATTATGAGAATGAGAAGTGGTAATACCACTAATCTTCTCTCCCATATGATCAAAATGGAACGTTTGCAAATTCGGAATAGAATCATCGAACAAAAGTTCACTATCCTCAAAGGGGATAGGATATGAAGTAGGCTTTTCATTAAAAGCCTCGATTCTAGAAATGAGAAGATTAACATTCAATAATGTAAGACGAAGAGCTTCGTCTTGGATTATTTCTTCATCATTCTCTTCTCCTAAGCTGACAAGCTCAGAAGGTAATTCTCCTACATAACTTATGTCTCCACAAGATAAAGAATAGTCCTCATCGAATCGAGAACATCTCAATATGATCATTTTGGAAGATAAGAGGAGGAGGAATATCACACACATGATCAAGAATTCCCTGTGATTCTCTTGGAATTGGGACAAGGTTCTCAACATTAGACTTTATGAATTCGTCCGATTCCTTTTCAGGAACAGTGTCAAGATGCTCGTCCCCATGCTCGAGAGAGTGAGTGGGAATATCGGGTGTGATAACATCGATGAGGGAGTTGAGAAGGACTAGCATACATATGTTTTATACTTTCCATTTGTTCTTCTGCTAGTAATTCCATCATAGTCTTTTCTCCCTGAGTTTTCATGGAAGGAATTTCAACTGATGAACTTGATGAACCTGTACAAAATTGACTAATATCAAGGGTAACTTCATCATCATCGTCATCAGGAATGAAACAGAATCGAGACCTAGATTTGGCTGCTTTTTCTTTTGCAATTGATTCCCTAATAGATTTTTCAAAGGCAATTTGGGAATTTAATTTAGCAGCCCGCTCTTCGACTAGCAATTCTTCCATGGATTTCTCATTTGGATTATCTTGGGAGTGTTTACATTCCTTCAAATCTTTCACTAAATCCAAAAGATCAAGGAGAAGATTTTGAGGAAGTGGATCAAGCTGAGGTGGTTCCGATTCATTTGGTACTGTGGAGGTTGGTCATGATACGAAGAGTCGTAATTGTTACAAGGAAATGGATTCCTTGTTTGACAATCAGAGCTACAGTGAGGACCTCCACAATACTCACAACAGTAAAACTGATGTGGCTGTGAGTTATATGTGTTGTAGTCATAATTGTTATCAGGAACCTGCTCATAGACAAGCGTGTTTCCCGATTGACAATCAGAACTGGAGTGTGAACCATCACAGTACTCTTAACTAATTAAAGATATGGGGAGTTGATTACCATACAATTTTAGGCAAATTGTAAGCCATAAACGGATTTGAGATATCTTTACCAAGAGCCGTTTGCTCCTGGATTAGCCAATCCTTATGTGGGTTAGACATGGTGGACTGATTACCATTTGTTGTGTTTAGTACATAGTACTTCCAAAAAAAAAAATTAAATTTGGCCATTTTGGAGGAAAAAGGGACTAAAAGGGTACATTTACGATCAAATTCGCCAGAATTTCCCCCCCACACTTAGAAATGAATATTGTCCTCAATATTCAAAGTCCCGGCTATTATGCCAAAACTTAGAACGTAAAAGGGAAATACTACGGCCATTATTTTATTTTGGATATATACACATTTTTTTTTAATGAGAAAACTTATATACAACAGCGGGGGGCAACTCCCCCACACTAGGGTGGTACACACGGGTGAAAACCCATGTTTAACTACTGTTTTTGATTACCGAGTCGCTAGCTTGACTCGACCCCGAATTAATTTGTTCATGGGGAAGTAAGTGGAAGAGACAATCTCCATCGGACTTTCATTCAAGATGTTTGTATAAACATTGAAGTACGTGAAAGTTCCACACCGATGAGGTATACATAGACCTGGCTCACAAATGATAAATGAAAATGCCGGGGTCAAAAATAATGTCTTCATTCCCGAAGGAGTGAAGAATAGGAGAAGCCACGGGATAGGTGAAGAAGAGAAAGAAAATCATGATAAAGATCTTGACTAACTCATCACCCACAGGAGAATTCATAATAGCATGAATCTCATCATTTAAGCTCAATTGGTCTAGACATATCCCGGGTGTGTCTAGATCAAAGTAGAAGTTATCATACTCCGGTGGAGATATGATATGAGTGAGTTCACAGGAGAACTCCTCAAAGGCGAATGATTCATATTCGGGATTGATTTGAGTGAGTTCACTGGGGAACTCCTCAAAAGTGAATGATTCATAATCGGGTAGAGAATTATGAGAATGAGAAGTGGTAATACCACTAATCTTCTCTCCCATATGATCAAAATAGAAGGCTTTCATTTCCGGAATAGAATCATCGGAAAGAATGTCACTATCCTTAATGGGGATAGGAGATGAAATAGGCTTTTCATTAAAAGCCTCGATTCTAGAAATGAGAAGATTAACATTCAATAATGTAAGACGAAGAGCTTCGTCTTGGATTATTTCTTCATCATTCTCTTCTCCTAAGCTGACAAGCTCAGAAGGTAATTCTTCCACATAACTTATGTCTCCACAAGATAAAGAATAGTCCTCATCAGAATCAGAGAACATCTCAATTTGATCATTTTGGAAGACAAGAGGAGGAGGGATATCACACACATGATCAAGAATTCCCTGAGACTCTCTTGGAATTGGGACAAGGTTCTCAACACTAGACTTTTTGAATTCGTCCGATTCCTTTTCAGGAACAGTGTCAAGACGCTCATCCCCCATGTTTAGAGAGTGAGTGGGAATATCGGGTGTGATAACAGATGAGGGAGTTGAGAAGGACTAGCATACATATGTTTTACAATTTCCATTTGTTCTTCTGCTAGTAATTCCATCATAGTCTTTTCTCCTTGATTTTTCATGGAAGGAATTTCAACTGATGGACTTGATGAACCTGTACAAAATTGACGAATATCAAGGGTAACTTCATCATCATCATCATCAGGAATGAAACGAAATCGAGAGCTAGATTTGGCTGATTTTTGTATTTTAATTAATTCCCTAATAGAGTTTTCACGGCAACTGGGAATCTAATTTAGCGCCGCTCTTGACTAACAATTTTTCCATGGATTTTTGATTTGGATTATCTTGGGAATGTTTACATTCCTTCAAATCTTTCACTAAATCCAAAAGATCAAGGAGAAGATTTTGAGGAAGTGGCTCGTGCTGAGGTGGTGCCTGATTCATTTGTAGAGGATGGTCATGATACGAAGAGTCGTAATTGTTACAAGGAAATGGATTCCTTGTTTGACAATCAGAGCTAAAGTGTAGACCTCCACAATACTCACAAGAAAACTGATGTGGTCGTGAGTTATATGTGTTGTAGTCATAATTGTTGTCGGAACACGCTCATAGACAAGTGTGTTTCCGATTGACAATCGAAGCGTAGTGTGAACCACCACAGTATTCACAAACAGAAAACTGCTGAGTTTCACAGTGTGGTAGCTGATGGAATAAATCGGTTGTGTTATGGTAGGAATAGGGATGCTGGTTATAGACAGACCCGTTTCCTGATTCCACCATGCTACAATTGGGGCAATTGCCACCATTATAAGGACCACCACACCATTGACAACCAAGAGGGTGAGGATGAGACATAGAAAGAATCAAATGGTTCCAGAGGGTAATAAATGAAGAATCAAAAGGGTTAGAGGGTAAAGATGGATATTTTTGGATTTTTGAAAAACATGTTGTAAAAACAAAGAATGAAAATATTTTTGGTAATCGATTAGTCAAACGAATTAACTTCACGATAATTTTGGTTTTATATGAAAATAAGGAAATATGGACAAAGATGGTAAATATACAATGGGTGTATATTCAACAATCACTGATGCTTCAAATTCGTAGTACGCAACACACCTCCCGGCAGCAAAAATTTTGATTCGCTCGACGGTCTATCTTTTATTAGTTAACCACTTGTGAATGGTCAACCATAAAAGTCAAACAAATCGAACGAATGCAATAAAGTCCAGAGGAGTATAGTGTTTCTCCGGGTCGTTAAGTCCCAACGAGGTGTGAACACTGTAATACAACGAATCTGTGATCGGGTGAATATTGAACAGGAAAAGGTTATGATTGATTTTACACTAAGGAAATTAAATCTAATAAAGACTTTGAAGTCATTTTAATTCTATATTTAAAAACGATTAACGATTAAAACCTAAAACGTACGTTTAAATAAAATTACGTGAACGTACGAAATAAAACGTGAAAATAAAGAAGTAAAATACCTACGGATATGAAAATGATATTTTTACAATCCTAATGATGCAAGAAAATTATTGGAAAAATAAAATTATTTTTATAACTATTTATTTAATTATTATTAATTAAAAACTATTTTTAACTATTTAATAATACCCTAAAATATAAGAAAATATGAAATAAAGCTAGAAAAGTGAAATTATGACTTAGAAAAATCTAAAATATTATAAAACTTATTTTGAAACTGAAAACATATTTTTTAGACTTTTTATGTATTTATTATTAATTTAAAACTATTTAAAACTAATTAAAATGCTAGAAAATCTATTTTAACTAAGAAAATTCAGGAAAAATACTTTTTATGACTTTTTGAATATTATAAAACTAATAAAATTGAAATTGTATTTTTCTGAGCTTTTTCTAATTTATTTGAATAAAAAGCTAATTAAAAATGCTAAAAACTGAAATTAAATGCAGAAAAATAGCAAACAGTGATGAAAAATTATGAAAAATTCAGGAAAATTCTAAAATATTATTCTAAATATAGGAAAAATAATAAAAGTGGTGCAGGTGTGCAAGAATTAGGTTCTGTAGTGAAAAGTGCTTATAAATAAGCACTAAAAATAAGCTATAAGTACCAAATGAGCACCAAATGATCACAGCAGCTAGAGTATGCAAAATATACTTAATAATAACCTATTTCAACTAGCCTAAACCTCTAATATGCAAACTATAATGATTTGGTTCTATTTAAGCACTAGTGCCAAAACCTTATAGCCCTACTTTAAGCCCTGATTAAGCTAGCTTATAAAATTCCTAAAAATAAGCTAAAATCACCATGAAAACCACTACCAACCAAAGTGTCTAAATCCAGAATTTCAGCTAATAAGGACTAAAATTGAGGAAACTAAAAATGCAAAAGTAGAAGCTATTTGTACTTGCAATGGAAATGGGTCAAAATGAGCTATTAAGCTTGCATAAGCTAATAAAAAGCTACCACTACTGAACCAAAGGTTGAATAAGCTATAAACAAGTTATAGGAACTTAGAATAAGCAACAACAACAAGAAAAACACACTAAATAAGCAAAAATAAGAAATAAGCAAAAAGGAAGGTTTTTGAAAAAGAGCTTAAAAGAAGCTAGCAAATAAGCAGTTTAAAACACTAACTAAAAATTATAAAAAATACTATGATGAAGATAAGCAACAGAATGACAAATATCCAAAAGCACGAGTCTTCAATCCTAATATTAAGTCCTACATGAAATTCACAAGTTTATTCAAAAATGGGTTTCTATGAAATTTGACTTTTTTAATTGTGAAACAAGTTTGACTTATATGAACTTAGATCCTATAAATCAGATTATAAATGATGTATTAGGATGAAATAAGACCTAATTTAGTTAACCTAACATAATCTGTATCTAAATGCAAGCTATCCTGAACCTTGAGCTTAACTGATGTGAAGAAAATAAAGCAAACAAATGATTTTGACTTTTATGTGAATGCAGCAACAAAATAAGAACTATAGTGACTTACTAATGCATAACTAGACTTAAAACAACTGATCCTTACTCCTGAATCATCCTCTAACACAGATAACAACCTTGATCCAAACACCCTTATTAGGACAGGAATGCAATTTTTACTAATCAAAACACTGTTCTAAGCTTATTTAACCTTTGAAACAGATACACAATACTTAAATCTAACTAGAAGAAACAGATTTAACAACATTGAAACACTTTCACTACTAAATCCTAATAATGCAAAACTCAACAGTTTAGTATGTAAATTGACAGATTAAGCTTAAAAAAATTAACTACCAAACATACTAGAAATATAATGATTATATAATCTAATTTAAACAAACAAAAGCTAATCTATACTACTGATTAAGAAATGAAGAAACAGAATTGGACTTACAAATGTCCTGTCATAATGACATGCCTTTGAAATCAATGTAACCACTATCTAATTCTGATATCAAACAAAGTGAATCAAGTTTAACCCAAATCCAATTCCATAGCAAGCAAATCGAATCATGTCACCCATGAAACTGCCACTTTGACTTAGTTGACTTTCGTTGACTTTGTGTGAAACTTTGCATTCGAACAGAAACTGCTTTAATTCACTTAAATAAGCTTGAATAAGCTTGAAGAAGCTTATTTGAACCATTGTAACAGATTAAAACGTAAAAAATGACAATGAACAAATTTGGCGGGAAAATGAATTAAGGCTGCAAACTTGGAATTTCTTAACAGAAACACTTGAATTATAACTGAATTAACTTGTACAATACAAAAATTACAAAACCCAGCAAACTTTTACATTAAACTTGAAAAACGATTTTAAAGTTACTTTAAGAAATGGTCTAAAAACTGGGACACTTATTTCTTCTGTCTTCTTTCTCTTTTATAGCTCTCACAAAGTCTTCTCTCATCATTCTTGGCCCTTGATTTAGTCAAAACGATCCCAACCCTTGATTTTGCTTTTTGACGCCAAAAGTCTTGAGCAGGTTTTTGCAATTAAGGAATTTTGGGTGGATGTGGAGGTGGAAGGTAGTGGGTAGACAGCTGGGGAGACAGGTGGAAGGGCTGGTGGACATGTGGTGGTGGTTTTGGAGCAGTGGAGGGTGGTTTTGGTTTACAGTGGTGTATGTGAGGGAGAGAAGAAAGGTGGGTTTGACTGAGGTTGACCCTGGTATTATTTATAAGGGATTGGGCTGGGTTGTTTGTTGGGCTGGGTTTGGATTTGGGTAAATAATACAAAGGGTCCATTTGGTTTGTAGTTTATATCACAAGGACCATTTTTGCAATATTCTGAAAATGAGGGACTGAACCTGCCAATATTCCAAAGTTATCACAAGGACCGATTATGCCATATATGAATAGTACAAGGGTTATATTTATTAATTTTCCATTTTAAATAACCCAGGGACCATTTTTGACAATTTTCAAAGTTGAGGGACCAAAGTTGTAAATATGCAACTTTAACTTCAAAGGACTATTTCTAACAACTTGTGAATCCCCAAGGACCTTTAATGATATTTTACAAGTTTTGAATTACCAGGGACTAGTTTTGACAATTTATGAAAGTTTAGGATTTGAAACTGTAAATTATGTAAACTTTGTTGTTTTTCATCAGTTTTCAATCCTTTTGCACTTGTAACTCATAAAAACACATTTTCATGAATTTGTAACAATTATAGGGTCATTTGTGTGTTTTTGGCCGTTTTTGTGGGTTTAAATAATATAAAATATATGTGTTTTTAGACACATATCAGATCCCTAATGGATCGGACCTGTGGGAACCGTGTCACAGTAGCTTCTTTTATCAACTCTCTTTCTTATTTTGGCTTGAAATTTTCAACATTTTAATTTTATCACTAATGAATATTTTTCTTAATGCATGTGCTCTCATGATCACTTGCTTTAAATTCAAATCTAATCATTCGATTATAGTCCATATTTTTTGTTTGGCATTCATTGCAATGCATTATTTGTCCTATAAATAAGGTTCCAAAATGCTTGCATATCCATCACTTTCAACCTCACAAACAACCCTCATCGTGTCTTCTAAAATATCTCCAAACAATGATGAACTCTATAGTGAAAACAACCCTTTTCAAGAAATCCGCAAATTTATCCTACCACCTTCCATAATACCACCACCACCCAAAACTAAGAAAACCGCTCGAATTAGCATCCGACCTTGTTGCTTAGCTAAACCTTTGTCAAATAGCTCATCACCTAAAAACTCACCACACATTCCCCAACCGAGTCTCAACTTGACTCTCAAATCACTCTAGCGTTAGGACTCCAAAAACCACTACGCTACCTTTTTCTAGTCCATTACCCGCTCCATCTCAACCATCAAAATCCACCCAACTAGCCTCAAATATAAACCCACAAGAGCTAGTCTTTTTAACACCTCCAACATCTCCAAATACCTTTTTCAAAGAGCTTGAAAACTCACCACCTCTACCACCCATCACCTTACAAGAACATCTAGGTTCTTTACCACCACCAATCATCAACATCATGGACTTTCATCCATACTTACCAACACTTCCACCACCAAATCCGCACTCCAAAAACCAAACTTGGCCGGATACCATCCACCACACCTCCTTCACCATCTCTTTTGCGAACATTGCCAATCCACTAAAGATCTCGCAATGGAAATAAGGGACAAAATGCGGTTCATTATCAACCATATCCATGATTGCATCAACATTATCACTCACCAAAACTTCCACCATTAGACCCTATGCAAGAATGGAAGGAATGATATAATATTTTCTCTATTTTTTTTCTTTTAGGTCTTTTTAAAGAACAAACCCTTGTTCTTATTTTTACAATTGTATGTGGCATATATACCACTACATTTTGAGGTTTTATTACAAGGTTTTGTTTATGTACGTTTTCTTTCTCTCTTGTTTCTCGTCTTCTACAAGATTATATTACATGTTATCACTAAAATTTTCTTTGTAGGTATTATTTTGTTCTTTCTCACTTGACGCCCTATTCTAGGGGGAGCTACCGTCAAGAGGGAGTTAGTGGCTTTGTGGATCATTTTTTTTCACCATTTAATTCTTTACTCGACTCACTTTTTATTTCAACAAAAAAGGGGAGAAGAGAGTAAAACTCGCATATACACTTTCAAAACGAACATCTAATCTTAAGTTTTACTCACCATAACTTTATGTTTTGTCATCAACAAAAAAGGGGAGATTGTTAATACAAATAAACCGTAAAAACGTTTGTTTATATTTAGCAATCTCGTCATGTTTTGTTGATAAAAAATATAAAGTTATCATAAGTAAAATTATAAGAATACATGTTATTTTGAAAAGTATATACATTTGGTCATTCACATAAATGTTGTAATATAATGTGTAATAGGTTGGGTAATATCCAAGAGCCATGACCCATACCCCTTGGAGATAATTCATAACCCATGACCCATTGCATGACATCATGCATGAAATCATGTTGGGTATTATCCAAGACCCATGACCCAAGACCCATGACCCATTTTCTAGATACATTGTATCTTGTTGAGTACCCATGACCCATGGCTCATAATCCATAACCCGGTTTGCAACCCAAAATCCGTACTAATCTGACCCAGATAGCCGGATCCCTCGAAATGCACTGGCCGGATCCCTTGGGTGAGGGATCCGCCAGAACTGTGGGATAGAAGGCTTTTTTGCCTATAAATAGTGAGCCATTTCTTCATTGTTTCTCACCCTTCTTCTTACAACTCTCTCATATATTATCTCACTCTCCTAACCTCTGATTATTTGATCATTCTGGTAGTTCTTCTATCTTTTGTTGTGATTCTCATTTAGGTCCTTCAGGAAGGCAAGATCACGCTATTCTATAAGTCATCCAAGCAAAGGGTCCTTGATTGATTTGTCCATCCACAAGATTTATGTAGCATATATTGTAACTCATATTTCACATAGTTGTTGTGTAATAGTTGTGTAAAGGTTTAGTTCTACCTTGTGGAAGAACTCGGTATTTAGCTTTATACTGAAAAAAGTGTAAGCGACGTTGTGAGGCTTCTCCGCCAAGTTGAAGGAGCTTTTTGACATAGTGCTTGAACTCTCGAGTGGGATACTCGGGGTGGAGTAGGGCAAGGAAGGTGTCCTTGTAGCCGAACCACTATAAATCACTTGTGTCACTACTTTCCATCATTTACTTTACTTGCATTCTTTACTTACTTTATTTATTGCTTTGTACTATTTATCCATCCATACGAATTCACATAAGATTGAATCTAAATCTTTGAAACTTAAATTAAAATCGGTAAAACTATTCAACCCCTTCTAGTTTTCCACAAATTGGTTAACTTTCCTTGTTCTTATCCACTCCACATACACTAACCTTATAAATTGTAGTTGTAGCAACAATAGTAGTACTAGGAAGGGCAAATTGGCTTTGATTGGGCCAACTCCCATAACTACTTGAACCCTCTATGGTAGCACGCCTAAACCCAACTTCGGTTTTAGAAGCCATCCTCTCCGCTTTCATTTTCAAGTTTTAAGCTTGGTCCACATAACAAATCGAAATCAAACTCAACTTCTCTTGAATTGAGGAATTTAGACCACTTATATACCTAGACGCGGTTTGTTCCTCCGTCTCCCTCAAGTTACAACGGGCTTGCAACCTCAAAAATGCACCCGTATATTCGGATACATTTCTCTACCTTGGACACAATTATGGTATTGTTGGTACAAAATTTGCTCAATATTCGAGGGTAAAAACCTACCTTTGACCATCCTCCTCATCCTCATCCAAGTATCCACGAGTCGTTTACCTTGTGCTCTATTGTTGGGTTAATTCAGTACCTAATTAACCCTTATATAGTATTTGAAGGAAAAATACCCTAAGTATAAATCGAGTCCCTGATGTATTACAAAACATCAGGGAGTCATCCTCAAGACATTCTTTAGAGTCTGAAGAAGAAAGACTCATCACTCCCCTGAGGTGGTACTCAGTGAGTGAAGATCGACAACCAAGACTTAGATGATGGAATCAGAGTGTGATGACAGTAACACGCTGACGCCCTAAAGACTTTCTCTGAAAAGAAATACTAATATGGATGGGAACTTTATTGGGAAGACAAGCTACAAGCATGGACAAGAAAGTCAAATAAGTACAAAAGCAAAAGAAGACAAAAGCTCTAGAGTAGCTAAAAAGTAAATAGTTAATATTAACAATTTACTTTATGTAACATTTCTCAAATTTTCATGTCACTATTTGATTTATTATGTCATTTAAATATTTCATTTCGTAAATATTTGAAGTGTTGCAATTTTTATTTTTCCATTTCTATGGAAACATTGTACGATTTACATTTCAAGTAATCCCAAACCTACAATTCTAGGTTTTAGCAACGATTATACGTCCAATTAAATATGTCTTCATTTAATATACTAAGTCATAGTATATTTACAAGTATCAACATTTCCTATGAATCTTATATAATTCAAATTTAAGTTTGTTGCTTAAATTGCTTAACAATAATAATTTCCGAAATCAAATTATAACATAACAAATCAAGCACTTAAAACACTAGACAAGAAAACATTTTAGTTTTCCTGTTTCCACCTCATTTCCCTCCCCCTCCTCCATTTTGGGCGTGCACTAAGGAGAATAACCAAGACATTTTGATATTATAAAATAACACATGTCCTTATCAAGTCAAAGACTTAGCCACCAAGGCTAAGTGAAATATCTTATTACCACCTCATCATAAGAGGAGGTAACCAAATTGACTAACAAAGCCATGTGGCTTTGGTAGGTTCAATCTTACTTAATCTAGCAACACATGTATAATCTTAACATGGAAGTAAGGTGATTCAACTAGCTCATCACCTCCTCAAGAGACTATAAAAACCTCCCTTGGCTTTTCATTTGGACGCTCAACTTAAACAAACACACCATCATTCTCATTTGATCATCTACTTCAAGTATTACATCAAGTTGAAAGCCCTTTGCAAGCTTTAACAACTCTTTGCATTCTTTGGTGATTTTTCTTAAGTTTAAAACTACTTAAGTAACCAAGGTCTAGCACAAGTCCTACAAGCTCACAAGAAGTGTAGAAAGTATTCTAAAGAGGGTATAGATTGCTCAAAACCTTGTCTTGGTCCTTGTTTGTCCTTTTTCGAAAGCCAAAAGTTGTAAGCCCTAGCTTGTGCTCATCAGCATCATCATTATTTTGTTTCTCATACTTATGCTATGCTATATATGATCATTATATTGATTTCATGATGTAAAAACTTAAAAGAACAAGTTAAACATGTCAAATCATTTATTTACCACAAACTAGTAAACTAGATACCTTATACTTGTTTTTGCCATAAATTCATGTGCATTTGAACTTGGATAAACATACGTGATGAAAGAGGAACTCAAACCAAAGCTATATCAATTTAAATCAACCAAAACGGACATACAAATCAAAAGTTAAGGCCAAATGAAACTTACCAAAACCAACGAAAACCACAATGAGTGGTTTAGCCGCCGGCTGTGAACCACAGCCGCAGGCTAAACCACTTACGACCAGGCTGTTTAGCCTTAGGACGAGACCACAACCATGGCAAAGGCCAAGACCGTAGTCTCAAGGCCTTGCAGCCGAGACCTTAGCCACAGCTAAGGGTCTCAAGGCCACATGCTCGAGACCTTGGTCAAAGCCTTAGCCTCGGCAAAACACCAACAAAACCAACCCAGCCACACAGCTGGTTGGCATAAAAAAGATAGCGTCCATCTAAATCCCATAAAGAGCCACATCCGCCAGCTGTGAATTCCAGCCGCGCGGCTGTAAAGGGTTTGTTTGCCGGTTATCGATTTTCCAAAACATTTTTGCAAACGACCTAGTTCCCGACCTCGATATCTTATGAAACTTTACAGAATTCATTATATACTTATGAATATCACTTTTATCAAATAATATCGCTTACCTAAACTTAGGAATAGTGATTTTCATAATTGACGAGAACTTATAAAACCATTTTGATCCATTCCATTAAACTAAAAACCTTATAACTTTTGTTAAATATCAAAAGTGACCAAAAATCATTTACGAAACATTACCAAACTTACTTCACAGACCGTGTAACCATTTTAAAACTTATTTCATAGAATCAAAGAAGCAAAATTTACGAGTTAAAGCGTCCTAGCTCCTCATACGTTCACTACATGACCTCTAGATTATGATGGCGTTTCACAAACTGAACCTTTTCTATAAACGACATGCTCAAATCTTATAAACTATCATGTACAACATCATGATCAATATAATGACTTATATAGACTCAGTTATATTTCCCCTTCGTTATTATGAAACTTAAGACACAATTTCATATTTCTAGGTTATACATAAATGTTTCCATGGATTATCCATTGATTTCGTTATACATTTAACATCAGTTAACTCACGGTGAGTTCACATCCCCATTTTCAATTGTTTAATTACTTTAGAAACCCTTGGGGGAGATACATGTTATTTTCAACTGAACACAATGCTTTGAAACTGTATGCTAGATCCGAATATTTTATTGGCACTAAGTACTTACTATTGCCAAACTTAAGTCACTACCATCATGAACCATTAATCACAAGTGAGTGAATGCGGATAATATGGATAGGCCTATTGGGATTGACGAATCCCGTTTGTTTGACCAGGCCCGACGAACAAACGCACTATATTTGAGACCTCAAGGTATAATGGCAAGTTACCTACTAGGGTCACTATTACTATTATATATATTTCTATTGATTCACTATTAACGTTTTGGTTGTCATGAGCTTAGTGAAATAATATTTTTTTTGTTTTCCAACCATGGGTGCGTAAAATTAACGTAACCCACACTGAAAATCTTGTGTTCAAACTATAAACTTATGAATTTCACTCAACCTTTGTGTTGACTGTTTTAAGCATGTGTTATCTTAAGTCCATAAGGCATGAGGCTGGCAAGCATGGAAAGGAGAAGCACGGATGTTTAAGAAGGCTATAAATTTCATTATCGTTCAAAAAATTTTGTATTATGTGAACATGAAACTACTGTGACCTCTCTTTTGTAAACTCTGATATTTGAATAAATGAATGATAATCCTTTTTAAACGACTCAATTAGAGATCGTTTGCTATTATTTTAAGTGTTATACCAATGAGTAACACCCAGTTTGAATTCCGCTGCATTCACGAAATTGGGAGTGTTACACTTTAGTACTTTATTGAAGTTTCACATGGAAGCTTTACTTTCCTAGCTTATATATACGTATATTGAAATAGAGATAGGTAGAGATACTTCACACAAAAATGAAAATGATACTAAATGTATAGTTGATAGGATCCTCCCCTCATGAAGTATAATCTTAGCTTTGATTCATGAGAGTTTACATTGTCATTCAATCCCAAGTGTTGTTCCGCAAACACTTAGCTATATATTCTTTGATTCATTTCTAATAAGAATATAAGTGTTGAAAAGTACAATGTGTGTTATTAGTGTCATTTGGTTATTGTGTAAACTTAAATCATGTTTTGCACAATTTTTAGGACCAACACCTATGGTTATCTTATTCACATTGCCACCAAGCTCTCGCTCCTTCACGTAACTTATAAGTCACGATCTTTACTTGCTTTTCTTCTAGAGAATCCATGATGTGATCGACCTCATATAACCAATCTAGCACCGCCTCAATGTCAATATTTCAAACAAAGTTAGGAATCTCGGCCTTGAGCCGATAACATTGTCGCTCACCATAGCCTCGATGATTGACAATCCTTCCAACCATGGCCCTACGTCTTGGGTCGCCTCCCTTAAGACCTTCATCAAATTCCTCATAAGCTTTTTCTCCTTCATCATCTGAAAACATAAATCCTCATGTCTCCAAACTCGTTTAGGAGGTTGGTTACGCCCATGATTATCATAGAATCCCTCATAATTGGTACGAAATCTAGGCTCACGATTTGGATGGTTACCACCACCTACGATCGCGGATCGTATCTCATCAAGAACAATAGACATACTCGCAAATTTTGAAGTGGGATCATTAATCGTACTATCCATCTCTTCAGTCGACCGCACCCTACCAACGAAACGAGTTTGAGGAATCTCTGCATCCTTCGTCATCAGGATACCAACACGCTTTGATGCCAACTGACGTAGAACGGAAGCGTGTAAATAAACCCTAACAAGGGTTAAACAAATCACAACGGATTTAAAGACCAAAAGTCAAGAATTTTATTGATTATTAAATGCCTCAACAATGAACCCAAGCCCTATATTTATAGGGAAGTCAAACTTGAGGAAAAAGTTAACAAAATTGGTCTAGAACTGTCTTAAAACTTAAAAGAAGGAAACATATCGCAACACGTATACAATGTAGTAGTAAATGAGAGGTGGTTATTAGTAAGAATGAACGGCTAAACGACATTAATCCAATACGGCGTAAAGGCTACAGTCTTCTACGTCGTATATAAATCACGACACAAACCTAAAATTAAACAGTAGCTATTACAAGTAAGGCTTTAGCCCTACGCCGTAGAAAAAAACGAATTCTGCGTTTTCTTCTGTTGAGACCTCTTGCCATGCTCTATGTGCTCCATGTACTCCTCCACAAATTCTTCAATCATGTCCTCATCAACTATTAAATTTATTTCTATGTAAAATGATGTTAAACTTAGCAAATAAAAAAAAATGGTAAACAACAACATTATGACTTTTTCGCTCATCCTTTAAGGTATTTGTAAATGACTTATCCACTTTCTTCATTTTGGATACTAATAATATCAACTTACATTCAAAATATGGTGATTTTAGTTTATTAAATGTAAAAAATCTCTTCTAATATTTATTAAACTGTAAAATCTCAAATATAGCGTTTGTTATTCTTATATATGGAATTTTTGTTTCCTTATATTAATAATAATTACCTAATCGACAAACTTGCAACTCAAGTATTCGTATCTGACCACAACTATAAACTTAACATCCCTTATATGAACCGATTCTATACTTCGTATTATATTACTAGCATTAACCGATTCCATACATCGTATTCACGAAGGCTATTTGCCATACAATACTGGTACTCAGCTTCTATTACTTCTTTCCTAACCCGTTAGCAGGGTCCTTTAAATCTTTTAACGATGGAAAAGTATAAACGTATGGAGGAACTTGGTCGTGGAACGTTTGGGGTTGTATACAAAGCAATTGATAAGGAGACAGGTGAAGTGGTTGCCGTCAAGAAACTGATGACAAAGTACGTCTCGTGGGAAGAGTGCATGAATTTACCGGAAGTCAATGCACTCAAGAAGATGAATAATCATCCTAATATCGTCAAACTTAAAGAAATCATCAAACATAAAGATTTCTTGTACATGGTTTTTGAGTACATGGAATGCAGTCTCTACCAAGTTTTGGCACAACAGGAGAAGCCGTTTTCAGAAACCAAGATTAGGTACTTGTGCTTTCAAATTTTTCAAGGTCTTGCATACATGCATCAAAAAGGCTACTTTCATCGTGATCTTAAACCTGATAACTTACTTGTGAACAACGATGTAATAAAGATTGCTGATCTTGGCTCAGCCCGTGAGGTGAATGGCTGTCCTGTATACACTGATTATATTACGACACGTTGCTATCGTGCCCCTGAGGTTATTCTTTGCTCACCGGTCTATGATTATGCAATTGATATGTGGTCTATGGGTGGCATCATGGCTGAGTTATTAACCCTCAAAACACTGTTCCCTGGTGAATCTGGAGCAGAGGTAATGTATAATATTTGCAGAGTATTAGGCACCCCAACAGAAAGAAGATGGTCCGAGGGACTTTATCTTGCTAGTAATATCAAATATCGGTTTCCGGATTTTCATGGTGTAAACTTGTCTAATATATTACCATCTGCAAGCCCAGATTTGTTGAATCTGATTAGTGGACTTCTCTCGTGGGATCCGTGCATGAGGCCTGCAGCAACAGAGGCTCTTCAGCATCCTTTCTTTAATACTTGCTACCATGTTTCACGACCCCTTTGCTATGAACCAGAAACTGTGGATTGTTCTCTAAGTCTAGGACCACCTGGATTCAAATCACGGTTGCAGCGTGAGTTTTTTAAGGAAACAAGAAATCTGGAAACGAAAAGTTTCTCTAGCTGTTCTGAAGGAGAGGATTCGACAGAAGATATGATTCATTTGCTACCAGAACATCCATTTGACTTTTCGATTGAAGATATAATTCAATTTCTCCCAGAACATCCGTTTGAGGATTTAACAACAGATATGTATGAATTTCTCCCAGAAAATCCGTTTGACTTTACCCAAGATATGATTGGTTTTCTCCCAGAACATCCTTTTGAAGACGCGATCAAAGATATGATTCATTTTCTCCCGGAACATCCATTTGACTTTGAGGATTCAGCAGCAGATGTAGTTCGTTTTCTTCCAGAACATCCTTTTGAAGACGCGATCAAAGATATGATTGATTTTCACGCAGAACATCCATTTGACTTTGAGGATTCGGCAGCAGATGTAGTTCATTTTCTTCCAGAACATCCTTTTGAAGACGCGATCAAAGATATGATTCATTTTTTCCCAATATCCATTTGAATTTCGACATAAAAAGGTAAAGTTTGGTTTTGAGGTTAACAAGTTAGGCTTCTTTAAAATGTTACTAAATATCAAAGATATATAAGCTTATTGTAATTTGACGTTAATTTGGTTAAGGGGTTTAGCTAGTAACAATAGTATCCTTAAGAGCTTTCTCTAGTTGCAACTATGGTATTTTAATTACAAAGCCAAAATTGTGGCTAACTGATCAAGAACATAGTTTATTCGATGTTAACTTTATTTCGATTTGCCTTACGTTTGATGCATAATGAATGTGATATCGCTAGTTGTTTCTGTCCATGCTTTTTAGTTCTTTGCTAGTCAAAAATCAAAATATGCTTTCTTGTGTACCACAATCATGTGACTTATGACGAACAGGCTAGTGAAACATGAAAGTATGTGAACCTACTTTGGAAAAATGGGTCGTTCAGGCAGCTTGGGTAACCCGTCAAAATGGATATTTTTAATACAACTTCAAATAGGTTGGGTGGGGATGGGTGATCACGCAAGCAGTTTTGAGCTTTTATTTTTGTAACATGGTTGGCTTTCAGGCTGCTTGACTTTTAGTAAACTGTTTTTCCTTGCCCATTTGATCCATTAGAATTAAGTCATAACTCAAATTGTGCAAAACCATGAAATCTAATTTTATGTTAATGCACTCTCAGGAAAGTGTCTTTTCGGTTAGTGACTTGATTAATGAATAACTATAACTAGCTAGAGCTTATTATTTTCTTTTGGAGTAAAAATCTCTTGGTCTTGACGATGTGCATATATGTAAACAATGGATGGTGAACATTGGTGAAGGATGTATTTGTGTATTTTTAATGATTTTGCAACTATCTGAACCTTTTCAAGTACAAGTTCCTAATACACCAACGAAGAAATGTATCTTAACGTTAACAGTACATATTTCAGAATTTTTTTACATCTTAGTTTGGTTTGCATTATCTGAGCAAAGTAATTAACTAACTCTAAAGAAATTAATCAGATTAACTAGTCCATGTTAGATTATTGAATTAATCTTACAGCAATTGCCTAATCTTTCCTAAAGATACAAATTAAAACCGGTTATGATGGTTTTCCTATTCCACAGTGTCTGATCGTTATCCTCGATTATTGAGTGAGAATAAATTATAGTATTGTACGTCTTCTGATTAGTTGAAGCTACAACAAGATAAGCTCAACGCCATGATCATCAATTCTTAAGGGATGGTTATGATCGATTGGTTGAAGTGATTGCATGTTTTGTGAGATTGGAACTTACTCATCTGTCACTAATGAGGTTACCCTCCACATATACTATACTATTCTTCCCTCATATAAATGTCTTCAAATTATTAGATTTGCATATAAAGACATGCTTTTGAGTTCAAGTTGAGAACGAACTTGTGATGATGCATGGACAATCTACATACATAAGATCCATGTAGAATCTGTGAGAGAATATACTAGTTATAATGCCCGCGCATGCAGGATTTTTCTAAAGTTTTATATAATATATTTTTATATATTAAAAAACAAATAATTTAATTTTTGTTTTGTTTTATTTATGGTTTTTGATTATGCTTTTTTATTAATATGTAAATTGATTTTTTATTAATATGCAACAATTTACGATATATATCACTCACCACCAGTTGTATAGTTAAGGTGGGTCATATTTAAAGGGTATTTGCTATAATGGTCTACATTCAAAGAATTTAATGCGAAACGTGACAAATGGTAAGTGTCTCAAATTGTACAAAAGCAATCGAATATATTTTGCAAAATACATATTATTTTGATCTCATGCTCACCAAAAGATCAAAAATAACATAATACAACCAACCGATAATAGTTAACGGTTACACACATTGAGTAGATGGTCCAGCAACCTGCATAGGGGTAGATTCGCACTCGACTGGTTTATCACAATGTCCACCCATGACACCCACCCTATATAAGACACAAACCCGGACCGACTCACATTAAAGTACTTCTGTGATCTAATAGTCACTAAGGTATTGCAATATGACTGTTAAGCAAAGCTCATGCATTAAAGAAAAGATTAAAATTAAAATATGGAATTTTATTTAACAAACCTCAAATTTTGAGGAATGTAAGAAGAAGAAAGTTTAACAATGTTTACCAATGTCTAGACATCAACATATGAAACTAATAAGATTAATTCTCCTTTACCAAGTGTTTACAAACAAAAAAAATGCATGACTGTATACCCTTTTGTATATAAAAATTGTCAGTTAAAAGTTAAATCCATTTGTAGCGATAAGATTGTCATGTAATAGTTGAATTCTTTTGTAATGATAACGGTAAGGATTTTGATAAGGTTACGTGATTACATTCTACTTGCTTACTTTATTAGTAGTTTGCAGTAACCATGCAAACATCAGCTAAACTTATAAACCAAGACACATGTGCAAACATTATATATAAATCAAGAATTAAAACCATGATGGGCTAAACAAAAATTAGAGCACCAATTAAATACAGAAAATCATAAAATCAAAGAACCTTAGACAGTCTCACACACCTTAAAAAAATTGCGGTGAGCAATTCTAAACACCCTCATTTGGATCAAATAATGACTGAGGCATATTTAAACAACGAATAATTGATTAATCACCAATGTTTTTTTTTTTTTTTTTTTTTTTTAATATAATAAGCATATCCCAAGCTAATTACTAAAAAGTAAATTAATAAGTTAAGTAGTTTGGATTAGGGCTGCTCATCGGTCGAAAACCGGACCGGACCGAGAAAAACCGGACCGGACCGAGACCGAATCCGGCAAAAACCCTAGACCGAGACCGAGACCGAATGTGGTCGGTCCGGTCCGGTCTCGGTCGGTCCGTCGGTCGGTCCGGTCCAACAAGGCTAAATTTCGGGTTTGTGGTCCGGACCGAGACCGAATTTGTCAAAAATGGTAGACCGAGACCGGACCGCCGGTCCATCGGTCCGGTCGGTTTCGGTTCGGTCCGGTCAGTTTTGTCGGTCGGTCCGGTCCATCCGGTCCGTTTGCTCACCCCTAGTTTGGATAAGTAATCAGAAACACCCTAAAACACAATAAGCAGTTCCAAACACCCCCATTTACATACTGTTGATTTAAAGGATTACATATCATGTATTCGAATGGCTACATCAAACCCATGAATTTTAGTCCATTAGACACAAACCACTATATACATAAAAAGTCAAATATCAAAGAGCAAATAATATAGCTAACGAAAAAAATCTAAACTTTTAATGAATAAAAATTTTAGTGTGATTTGGATAAATGGTCGTATTTACTAAGGTATTTTCATAAAAAGATGTATTGTGATCGTCTAAGCATTTTTGGCTATTTTGGATGCCCACGCACCATTCCTTGCGCACCAGAACACTTGATAAAGATGAATATTCATTTTATAGCACCGGAATTAATTTTTACACCAATGAAAATGTGCCACCTACACTTTGGTGCCCAAAACCCATTCCTTGCGCACCAGAATATTTAATAAAGATGAATCTTCATTTTAAAGCACCGAAATTAATTTATTGACAAATGAAATTGTGTCACCTACACTTTGATGCCCAAAACACATTCCTTGCGCACCATAATTTTTAATAAAGAGGAATCTTCATTTTAACCCACCTACACTTTGGTGCCCAAAGGTAAGATGTATTTATAGTTTAGTGCCCAAAAATCACTTATTGCGCATCACAAAACACTACTTGGGCACCATATTAGACATTTTGGAGAAAGAGAAAATTTTAAGTATGTTTTAGTAAAGTGGTAATGTATTTGGAATGTATTGGTAATTAATTTAAAATTTTACCTATGAAGACATCAACTAAACTTTTAATGAATAAATATTTTACGTGATTACATTCTACTTGGTTACTTTATTAGTAGTTTGCAGTAACCATGTAAACATCAACTAAATGTTGGAAAATTTAGTGCACTTGTGGGATTAGTTCACACCTAGTAATGGGTCAGGAGGTACGGAGTGTACACCCATAAGGTCCCTGAACACCCTGACTCAAATAGTGGTTTGGATAGGTATAGTGTTTTCACTGCTAGTGCTAAGTTAGCACTGATAGGCAGTGTTTCCACTGCTAGTACTAAGCTAGCGCGGATAGGCAGTGTTACCACTGCTAGTGCTATGAAAGTACTGCTGGTGCTATGAAAGTACTGCTAGTGTTATGAAAGTACTGCTAGTACTGAAAATAACTTGTAACAGGCATTGACCTATTCAAGTGGCAGTTACAACTGCATAATGACCACGTTTAATTGGTCATGTAACCACTAACAGCTATAATGGGGATAATTATGAGGCGATTAATGGGCCGATTAATTCTCATAATTCCATTTGACTAGCTAAGAGTAATCTCCTATAAATAGGATATCTGATTATGCATGAAAAATATACAGAAAACGATTAACACTTCTAAGCAAAAGGGTTATTGAATTGTGCCTAATTCTATAACTACATTTGGTCTTATCCCAAGTACATATTCGTGTAACCCAGGCATTAGGGTCGAATAGTTTACTTTGAAAAGTGATCACACGATTCCAAGTGATATCCGGTAACCACCTAGTGGTATTTGTAGTTGCTACTGATTGTCTTTACCCTGTTCTGGGACATGCACACCAACAATCAAAGTAAACTATTTTTGTGATAATCAATGGCTACTGCTGCAATGAAACACATGGCTTCAAACTTTGCCAAGCTTGATAACTTTAGGATGTGGCAGAAGAAGATGCACTTCTTGCTGTCAAGCATGAGTGTGGTGTATGTGCTAACCACTCATATTCCTGATGATGGGGATGATGCTACGGTTGAGCAGATCAGGAGGAGGAGCAAATGGGAGAATGATGACTACATATGCAGAGGTCTTATTCTGAATGGTATGTCTGATTCTCTGTTTGATATTTATCAGAACTTTGAATCTTCCAAAGAACTGTGGGATTCCTTGGATGCCAAATATATGGATGAGGATGCATCAAGTAAGAAGTTCCTTGTTAGTAATTTCACAAATTACAAAATGACTGATTCAAGACCAGTTATGGAACAATACAATGAACTTCTTGGAATACTTGGAAGGTTTACACAACACAAAATGCACATGGATGAGGCTATTTCAGTCTCTTGTGTCATTGACAAACTACCTCCTTCTTGGAAAGATTTCAAGCATACCTTGAAACATAAGAAGGAGGAATTAACTCTGGTTGAGTTGGGCAGTCATCTGCGCATTGAGGAATCTCTCAAGGTGCAGGATAATGACAAGCCAAAGAGTAGCAATGCTGCTGGTGCATCTGTTGTCAATATGGTGGAGCATAACAACTCCACCAGGTACAATGACAACAAAGGAAAACGCAAATATCATGACAACACAAGGGCAGATCCTAACAAGAAGGCAACACCTACTTGTTGGAAATGTGGCAAAACTGGTCACATTAAAAGGGATTGAAAAGGTGTTAAGGTTGGTGGTAAATCCAATGGATCAGGCACTAATGGTTCAGGGAGTGGTGGTTCTTCCAACTCACTGAAAGGTTAGAATATGGTTAATAATTCTTTTCAGATTTATTATGTTACATATGTATCTGAATCTCATTATGTGCAGGATGATGATGTTGCGTGGTGGGTTGACTCTGGTGCAACAGTTCATGTGTGTGAAGATAGAAGCTGGTTCAAGACTTATGAGTCACTGAATGATGGTTCTATTCTTCACATGGGAAATGAGTCAACAGCCTTGGTGCATGGTCGTGGTTGTGTAGATCTTAATTTTAGTTCTGGAAAGATTGTAACTTTGTTTAATGTTATTCATGTTCCTGATATCAAGAAGAACTTGGTTTCAAGTAGTATTTTGAATAATCATGAATATAAACAAGTTATTGAGTCTAATAAATTTATTCTTTCTAAGCATGGTGTTTTTATTGGTTTTGGTTATTTGTGTAATCAAATGTTCAGGCTTAATATTGTCACTGATAGTGTTAATTCAGCCTTTGTGACCACCAATGACCTGACTGACTCTACCCTTTGGCATGCTAGACTTGGCCATGTACACTATAAAAGAATGCAAGATATGTCTAAGGATGGGCTAATCCCAGCTTTTGACATGGACACTGAAAAGTGTAAAACTTGTATGTTGACCAAGATAACTAAGAAACCTTTTCAGGGTGTTAGTCGTGAGACTAAGTTCTTGGAGCTTATACACAGTGACCTGTGTGATTTGCATGCCACTCCTTCTTTGGGGAATAAGAAGTACTTTGTGACATTTATTGATGATGCTTTAAGGTTTTGTTATGTCTATCTGTTACATACCAAGGATGAAACATTAAATAAATTCAAAGTGTTTAAAACTGAAGTTGAATTACAACTTGGGTCCCTGATCAAAAGATTAAGGACTGATAGGGGAGGTGAGTACATGGATACTCTGTATTTTCAGTCTGTTGGTATAATCCATGAAATGACTGCCCCTTATACTCCTCAGCAAAATGGTATTTCTGAAAGGAAAACAGGGTGCTGAAGGAGATGGTTAATTCCATGTTGTCCTATTCAGGATTGAGTCAAGGGTTCTGGGGTGAAACTATGTTAACACTTGCTATTTATTAAATAGGGTTCCCAACAAAAGGAACAAGGTTACCCCTTATGAACTCTGGACTAAAGAGAAACCCAACCTGAAATATCTCGGTTCGGGGTTGTAGGGCTGTTGTAAGACTCCCTGATCTAAAGCTAAAGACTTTGGGTGAAAGAGGCATTGACTGCATCTTTGTTGGATATGCTGAGCATTCCAAGGCTTTTAGGTTCTATGTTAATGAACCTAATGAATATGTTTCAACTAACTCCATAATTGAATCAAGGGATGCAAACTTTGATGAGAATAGATTTTCATCTAGACCAAGGCAGAGGATTCTTAATGGAACTCATGACACTGGTGTATCAGAGGTCCCTAATGAAGAACCATCAGTGGTCCCTGATAAGGTTGTGGTTCAACAACCTGAACCTGTGCTCAAAAAGAGCAAAAGGGTCAGGACTCCAAAGTCATTTGGATCTGAGTTTCAATTATACTTAATTGAAGGAACAAGGGATGAGGTCTCTGACCAATACTCCTATTGCTTCATTGTTGAGGATGATCCCAAGAAATTTGAAGAAGCAATGAAGTCCCAGGATATTGCCTTCTGGAAAGAAGCAATCAATAATGAGATGGATTCCATCATGGGGAACAACACTTGGGTGTTGGTTGATCTACCACCAGGTTGCAAGCCTCTGGGTTGCAAATGGATTTTCAAAAGGAAAATGAAGGTAGATGGAACTATTGAAAAGTTCAAGGCTAGACTAGTTATTCAGGGCTTTAAACAAAAGTCAGGGATAGACTATTTTGATACTTATGCCCTTGTGGCTCGTATCAGTACCATAGGACTGCTGATTGCTATGGCATCTATACACAATCTGATTATTCATCAGATGGATGTGAAAACAGCTTTCTTGAATGGTGAATTGGATGAGGAGGTTTACATGAACCAACCTCAGGGCTTCATCATGCCAGGCAATGAAACCAAGGTGTGTAAACTGATTAAGTCTCTTTATGGACTAAAGCAGGCACCTAAGCAATGGCATCAAAAATTTGATGAAGTGATTTTGTCTAGTGGTTATGTTCTTAACCAGTCTGACAAATGTGTATATAGCAAATTTGATGAATCTGGTAAAGGAGTCATCATTTGCCTATATGTTGATGACATGCTGATCTTTGGCACTGACCAAAATCAGGTTGACCTAACAAAGGAATTTTTGTCATCAAGGTTCTCCATGAAGGACATGGGGAAGGCTGATGTTATCCTTGGTATAAGGGTTAAACATGAAAGTTATAGAATTTCTATCTCTCAGTCTCATTATATTGAGAAGGTGTTGAGGAAATTCAATTACTTTGATTGTACTCCTGTGAGTACACATATGGATACTTGTGAGAAGCTGATGCCTAATAATGGCAAAGCTGTATCTCAACTTGAGTATTCTAGGGTAATTGGCTGCCTGATGTATGCCATGACTTGTACAAGGCCTGATATTGGTATTGCAGTGTGAAAATTGAGCAGGTATACTAGTAATCCTAGTGCTCATCACTGGCAAGCAATTCAGAGGGTACTGATGTATTTGAAGAGAACTATGGATTATAGTCTCTCATATATTGGTTATCCATCAGTGTTGGAAGGATACACTGATGCAAGTTGGATCAGTAACACTGAAGAAAATTCGTCTACCGGTGGTGGGTATTCCTACTTGGTGGAGGTGCAATTTCTTGGGCATCCAAGAAGCAAACTTGCATCACCAGTTCAACAATGGAATCTGAATTTGTAGCCTTAGCAGCTGCTGGTAAAAAAGCTGAATGGTTGAAAAACTTGCTTCTTGAGATTCCATTGTGGACTAAACCTATAGCACCTATTTCTATCCGATGTGATAGTGCAGCTACATTGGCTAAGGCTTATAGCCAGATGTACAATGGTAAGTCTAGACACTTAGGTGTTAGACATAGCATGATTCATGAGCTTATCATTAATGGGGTGGTATCTATAGAGTTTGTTAGATCTCAACAGAATTTAGCTAATCACTTGACGAAGGGTTTGGCTGGAGACTTGGTTGTAAAGTCTGCTAAAGGGATGGGTTTAAGTCCAACTTAGTCACTGAATGCTAGGACACCCAACTCCCTCCTGAGGAAACTTGGGAGCTGAGTTCAATGTGGAAAGCTGAACATTCAGTGGACTGGAGCACATGTTTTATTTACATCCCAAGGTTGTGCTCAGAACCTGCTGAAAGGAGGATGAAGTCTTTACTTCTTAATGGTTAATTTTCTTTGAAAAAGTGCTTGGCAGGAGCATGAATGAAGAGGAACCACCTATGTATATGTTGAAGTTTTGCCGCTTCAGGGAGCTTGTGGACTTTTAGCTTTTACAACATTTATGAATTTGGATATGGACACATGGCTTTTATAGTGTCAGGAGCTGATAAGTGTTTGAAAACTTGTGTGTATTGTATCTTCAGGTATTCAAATGGGTTGAAGGGTTCAATTCTTAGAACACCCTGATTCTCGAATATTTGAACGTGTAATGTACTAAGATGGAAATTCAATCCTCGGGATATTTTCGTTTATGCACATGTTTTGTTTATTTTTTGTTTTTCATGCAAAGGAAGTGAACTAAATTTGGAGAGGATTGTTGGAAAATTTAGTGCACTTGTGAGATTATTTCACACCTGGTAATGGGTCAGGAGGTACGGAGTGTACACCCATAAGGTCCCTGAACACCCTGACTCAAATAGTGGTTTGGATAGGTATAGTGTTTCCACTGCTAGTGCTAAGTTAGCACTGATAGGCAGTGTTTCCACTGCTAGTACTAAGCTAGCGCGGATAGGCAGTGTTACCACTGCTAGTGCTATGAAAGTACTGCTGGTGCTATGAAAGTACTGCTAGTGTTATGAAAGTACTGCTAGTACTGAAAATAACTTGTAACAGGCATTGACCTATTCAAGTGGCAGTTACAACTGCATAATGACCACGTTTAATTGGTCATGTAACCACTAACAGCTATAATGGGGATAATTATGAGGCGATTAATGGGCCGATTAATTCTCATAATTCCATTTGACTAGCTAAGAGTAATCTCCTATAAATAGGATATCTGATTATGCATGAAAAATATACAGAAAACGATTAACACTTCTAAGCAAAAGGGTTATTGAATTGTGCCTAATTCTATAACTACATTTGGTCTTATCCCAAGTAGATATTCGTGTAACCCAGGCATTAGGGTCGAATAGTTTACTTTGGAAAGTGATCACACGATTCCAAGTGATATCCGGTAACCACCTAGTGGCATTTGCAGTTGCTACTGATTGTCTTTACCCGGTTCTGGGACATACACACCAACACTAAACTCATAAACCAAGACACATGTGCAAACATTATATATAAATCAACAATTAAAAGTTAAAACCATGATGGGCTAAACAAAAATTAGAGCACCAATTAAATATAGAAAATCATGAAATCAAAGGACCTTAGATAGTCTAACACACCCTAAAAAAATTGCGGTAAGCAGTTCTAAACACTCTCATTTGGATCAAATAATCATTGAGGCATATTTAAACAACGAATAATCGATTAATCACCAATAATGTTTTTTATAATAAGCATATCCCAAGCTAATTACCAAAAAGTAAATTAATAAGATAAGTAGTTTGGATAAGCAATCTGAAACAAGTTGCGCCGCATACATCAAAAAGGACGTCTGATGCGTCAGTTAAAAATTTTACAGGTGCTTCTTTCTTGGCGGAGATTCCAGCACGCCTACATAAGTAAAAAATGACGTCTCTAACCATATCATGTTGGTACTTGAAGTTCGGGAACTCTTTACAATGAACCGCATGTTCCCCAAAGGAATCCAAACCTGCCTTGCGACAAACAGGGCATGTCTCATCAACCGGGATCATGAGGCGATACTAAATGATAGTGTGATATTCCACCATGTCATATGTTGACCCAACCCGTCTGTGGGGATAAAATCCGACCACCACATGACTTAAACGGGGATAGCTAGTAGAAAAAATCGGACCACCACAAGACTTGAACTCGGGTATGTGGAAATGAGAAGCAATCGAGGCCCACTGGACCATAAGTCCTTTATGATTAATCTAACTATCTTTTAATGAAGGAAGACATTTTCCTCCATTAAATGTCTTAGTTTTAAGCAATACAACTTAATATGCAACATGTACAAATGATTAATGCTATATATAATACATTAAAAAATCATTGTTTTACATATAATTATTTAGAGCATTCATAAATGTAAGTTTAATGCCAAATTTTTGTTTTTGGTTATGATATTTAATTTTTATAAAATTTGGATATTTAAAAAGTATTTATCATCTATGTATTTTAGATGATCTATAAAGTATGAAAACGTGTAAACATATAAAACACGAAGATTATCTATGTTTACACGTTATATAATATTGTGACAAATCTTACATATATCTACTCATTAGCAAGTACCTTGCATCGTCAGTCATCGTTGGGTTCTACTATTCATAACAATTATATAAAACACATAAACATCATCAAAGCATGCAGCGGAAGTAATAGAATAATACTTGTAAATTAATTAACCGAATTAAAAGTATATGCATACCTTTCATGAATCAAACAACACAATTGATCAAGAACCAAGGAAATCCTAGACCCTAAAAATTAGGGTTTATCAAATTCAACTATACCCTAAGTCGAATACCAAGAATTACCCTAACACATGCTCTTCGTTCTTATACACACATAGTACAATTGAATCAACGTGAAAAGCTAGGTTCTTGAATCACAAACAACCAAACACTTGTATTGAGCTTAAGAAAATTGTGACAACTCGTAATTTCAGGTCATTTCTCAAATTTACTATTCATCTCGGGAATTTACTATTCATTGGTTACTATTCATCGTTTTTGAAGTCGATTTGATATTCTGAGAACGTATTTCAAAATTTTACTATTCACGAAACACTATTCATTCCCGGAGAAAAATTACTGTTCATGATTCACTATTCATCATTTATCGTAAACTAGGTTTACGAGTATCAAATTCGCGTAACCGTAATGGTTTAGCTGCGTGCTCATGAAAAATCATTGACGACATTTCATATAGACTAGATTTAGTCTACATATCATTAGTAACATCATCATCATATTAGTTCATGCATGAGTTTGCATTTTTCATTAAACGTATATTTTCCTATTAAATAAACGCTATCGCATAATCATTTATTTTGAATATTTGATCCGACACTTCCAAAAAGTATCCTAATATATTTTTATACTCATTTTAAGACTATAAAAATTATATTATTAGTTTACCCGATATTTTCAATTCATTTTGTATATAAATTGTTATGTATATATATTTACGACGGTTTTCGTAAATTCAACTCGATAATTATTTAATCACTCAATTCTTGTAAGAAATGCATTTTTATAATTTTTATGACTTCGATATATTTTATTTTGTTCCGTTAAAATTTATTTTTAGTTAACGCTACACTAAATATCTATTTATACCTACAAACTACACATTATACACAACAAATAATACACTTAATTATCAAAATTACCAAACCCTCCCCAATTAAACCCCTTGGCCACCTCCCCATTAGTCACCATAATTTTCTAAAATATCTAGATTGAATGTACACATAATCACTTATGACTAGGCTTGAAATAAATTAGATATTTACTATCATACACATACAACACTCATTTGCAAAGGTGAAAAAAAAAGAAAAAAAAAAAAAAAAAGAAAAGGCCTCTCTCACTTCATCTCTTAGAACCGGCCAAGAAGAAAAAGGGGAAGAAAACACAAGATTTTCAAGGATCAAGTAATTTTACAAACACTAGTATACTTTATTTTAAAGTTTTGCAATAAAAACCTAGAGTATTTAGGAAAACCTTGTTCCATAAACCTCATCATCATACTAGTAAGCATTTCATGATCATTATTAATCTTTCATATTCATACTTAAGTTATTTTTATCATGCTTGAAAGAAAACATGCAATTTTCATGTGTATCTGTACCACTTTTATTATTTTTAGTACTTATAATTAGTAAATATCATCCTATAATTAATCCCTTGAAACATATCATTTTTTATGATGTTTAGGAACCCATGATACCCTAAGAAGGTGTATGGTAGGTTTAGAATAGATTTGGTGTTGATTTGAAGTGGTTAGAATAAGTATTAAGCAAGAAAAATCACTTTCGACAACTTTAAAGTGAGGTCTGATCATTTTTGTGAAATATGGAAATTTCAACAGATTATAAATTATTTTGGGCTAGATATTCAGAAAATATACCTTAAAACGAAACCGTGGTCGCTTGAACGGGTTAAAACGGATTTATAACGAAGAAGTTATGCTATTTTCAAGTTTAACGACGAAAACTATATTTTCCGGAAAACTGCATGCTGTCCAGAATTTTTAATGGTCAAAAATGAGTTTTAAGCGTTATCTAAATGAGTCGATTTATCAAAAATATATTAGTATACATTAACACGAAGCTAAGGATATATAAAACGTAGAAAACGGACTTATAACGTCTAAATTACACGTGTTTAAATAAGGTTGTCATAACTATTATTCACAAGTACAAAACACTTACATATATATTTTCTATTAGCCAAACTAGTTGTCGCGAGTGACCATGTTGGGAGTCGTTTTTAACATCGATAGAATACTTTTTAGAAACCGATGTCTTCTAGTAAAAGTAAGTTCACCTAGCCTATTTTCCAAAATGTCCAACCGTTCGTCAAACGGAGTTGTAACGAATAATATACGGTCACTCAAACTTTGACGAAAAACTACCCTTAAAAAATATTTTTAGTCCAAGTACCCTACTTCACCTACGTTTTTCTCCATGATCGAGACCTCTATGATCAAAACTTAAAAGCTAAGACTTTGAGATAATGTTACAAGCTTTCCAAAACCGTTGAGTTTGTTTCCTAACACTCGATATTCACTATTTTACGACTAGATTTTCGAGGCCATTTAGTCACTTTCATGAATTGTCAAATTATATTGTTTTACGACGAAAAACTATAATTTCTTAATAAATCACTAAATGACTATCGTAGGATATCATTTCAACATAAGTACTTGTAAAGTAATTTATAACTTGACAATACGTTATAAACTTATTTTTCGACGATAAACTTTATTTTCAAAGATGCACAAGTGGTATGGATATCATATGAGTTGCATACATAACATTACATCATGACTTATTATAGATCATATCATTCATAATAGGTCGCAGTTAGAGATTTGCGCTACATTTCAGTGTACTCACTTTTGCCATCACATCATTGTACCAAGTGAGTTTTCATAGGCCCGTTTTATTCAAGTTTATAATTCATTTCAAACCCACGGGAGAGAATACATTGCACATAATTTTATTACGAGCCCAAGTATATTCAAATTCATTTACATTGCTTAAGTTACCTCATTGCCAATTGAATGTCCCCATTTCATAATCATGAACCATTAATTTCGGAAGAAGCCAGGGTGAGTGAATAGATTTATTGAGGGTGACTCCTCCATCCGGGTTGGTGGTCCCAACTGGTCAAACGGATGCATTTCATTTCATATCATTATTTGAGTGTTTGGCAAAACACTCTGTTGGGGCGAACATCATAATCAGTCTAGCTTCGGTGTCATGTGCTTATAGCAATTGTATCATTTTTATGTGACATATTTGTCATACATAACTTATACTTGTGGTGGTCGTATAAAACATACTTGTGGTGGTCGTATAATCCGTCACTTTCGCTTTTGAAGTCGTTTGTAACTGTAACACAAGTATCTTTCTTGAAGTATATTTTGGCGTCGTGCTTCGTTAGCCTGATTGATGCTTTGTTGGGCACACAGTTAAAGTTGCTTATAATAAGTTGAGCACCTTCTTTTATTGGCTTCTGAGATGCCGTCTTGAATATAGTATAGAAATTTGCGCACGCATGAATTTTTGTACCCTATAATTTTGTGTGAGAATTAAAGATTTTTATATAGCAAACTAACTCATGTTGTTAGTAATACATTAGTAATATAAATTTGAATGCATACCTGTTCGTCCATTAAGATCATATTTATGTTGTAGTTTAAGACTGGTTCACCCCAGATCTTTGCGTTGATTTCGTTGGCTTTTGATGGTGCTTCCATGTAGTATGTGTTCCATACGCGTAGTGCTTTAACTTTAATTGTGCAGGAAGTTTTTTCATTTGGTTTAAGCTCTTTAAGATAGTGTATTTTTGTTGGGTTGGTTTGTTTGGGTGAATGTTTTTTTCTGGTTTTTGTTGATGTGGTTGATCGATCATCCATTGCTGTCTAGTTTTGTTGTTGTAGACCAAGCAAGGGTTTAAATTATGAATTAAATTGTTTTTATAAGTGTAGTTTGATTTTTACTTTTTATATCTGTATTTTTTTAAAATTGTTTATTAAATACCATTTTTTATTCCTTTTAAATAGGGTATTTATTCAATACCTTTTTTAATGCCTTTATAAGTAGGTAATTGACTTTTAGTCCAACATAAATTTTCCTGGGAATATGAAACGTGTTTCCCAAAACCATCAGCTCTCTTATGCTCCTCTAATGATTCGATTGTTAATTAGTTTAGGGGTTTGGGTTGTCAATGTTTAGTTGTTTTATTGAGTTATTGTAAGTGTTTTTTAGTCCCGGTTATTTCAAGTAAGTAATTTAATTGATGAGTTTGTATAAGATTAGGATTGTAGTTATTGTATATTTGTGATTTAGTTGATGTATTTTTTCGGATTTTAATTGGATATGGACTTGCTATTGGATATAGTTGTATTAGTAATTGGATTATCATTGTTAAAGGATTGGGTGAACGATGTGCTGTCTATATAAGGTGTTTTATTCTATTGTTTTTAACACATTACATTATCTGCTTTGAATTTATCTTCTTTTTCTGGTTTTTTTTAATACTGTAACATGGAGTTTGTGTGCGAATTTAGGAACAGGATTGATTGCGGAATGGTATGTTCTCTTATTCGATATTGTTGTTTATAAATGTTTAATTTAATCTTTTATGTGGTGTTGTATTTTTTACTTGGTTTTTTTTTTGTTATAAATAGATTGTCCCTGTGGGTTTGTTGAGTTTTGCTAAAGGAAAGAAACATAAGAAGTTGTGTGTTCGTACAGTTGATCGTGTTTATTATGTTTCTGTAAGGTATATCAACGTGTCTTTTGCGTTGGTATTTGGTAGAGCTTGGAATCATTATGTGAAAGCTAAAGGTATTGAGATTGGGTGGCATGTGCACTTTTTAGCTTCTAGTAGGCGGAGTATGTTGTATGTTACAGAATACAATTTAGAGGGCATGCCTACTTCCAGGCTTTATAATTTTGTGAGATATTCTCCTGTATGTCTCACATATGCTTCTTTGCAAAGTAAATATGTGCAGGTAATTTTTGGTTAAAAACGATAGTCTTTTTTTATTTATTATTTTTTTTTCTTTTTTTTTTAAAAACTACTAAGGATGTTTTTTTTTATTTGTTTTTGGTTGCTGTTAGATATTACCTAAAAGGTACTTTGATGGATTCAAGAAGCGTGATCTACCTGATCTTGAGGGTATTGAAAAGCATGAGGTGAAACTTCACTTTATTGGAGATGCTCCTCGTGGATTTTGTGGGAAAAATTAAATTCCTGACGAAGATTAAAGTAAAATAGAAACTTGGTAATGGTAAAAATCTACTCTTGTAAGTTCAATCTTCAGTGGTCTTTGCGGCCTTTGTTTTTCTTGTTTCTTCAACATTTCTTTTTCGCTTTTCCCCAACTTCTGAATTGTTTTCATCATCACAAATAGGCTGCTGCTGCTCATCAATGTTTCTAACTTCTGAATGAGTCTTCTGCTCCTCACAAATATGGGGTTTTTCCTATTACATGTGAGAATTAAAATGATCATTGCTTTATCCAATTTAAAGATAAAGTTAGTGTAATTTATATCTGTATTATACATACCTTATCAATTTTACTTTTTTCAATCAAAGACTTGATTACATCTTCATCATCAGTTATCTTGTTAGCGGTGAATATGTGGTAGTTGTTTTCCAAATTGTAACCGGAAACTTGTACTTTCAAGGCGTAATGTTTGTTCAGCATAACATTCAGATCTTCAGGGTATGAAGTATTATCTAAATCCTATTAAGGGTTATAACAGTGTTAAATAGTCTATTGATACTTTCATATTTCATATAACATGTAAAGTTTTGAGATTCTAACCTTCTTTGCTTTTGATATTAGGTACCCTGGAGATTTTCCAATCAATTTGCATACCTCTTTTTGGAATAACCAAAACGAAGCTGATCCTGTTTCATCTTGCATTCGGATTTGTATTTTGATTCTATCAAATTTAAATATGGTATTAGTAAGATATGGATTAAATTAAATGTACATTATTTACATATTTATACCTTGGATAAACATCTGATACTTCTTCATCGCATCTGTCACAGTTGTAACAGTTTGTTGTTTCCGATTTCTGAGCCTTATTTTTGCATTTGTTGCAAACCATGTAATACCATCCTTGATCAGTCACAATTGCCAAAACTTTTGCAATTATAACACATCCGGTTGGCTGTTATTTAAAGAGTTAGAATGTTAGATTTACAATTCATTGTAATTTTATGTAGATTTGATGTTTTACAATTTACCTCAGAAATTTCATACAATTCTTCAACATTCTTTACTGGAAACCTTGTATAAGAGTCTTCTGGATTTTTGTAGACAGCGCTTGTTGAGAATTGTATTTTTGTATCTTCAGATCCAGCAAGTTCAGTACTTAAGAAGCTGTGGTGAAAAAAATAGTTATTGATTATTTTATATATGTGAAAAATATTAAATGTATTCATTTATAACACTTACCTTGTTTTAAAATCAATGATTCGAGGATTATTATCATTGATAAGTACCTTTGTTCCATAGAAACAATTTGAAACTTGTGTAACATCTGCATACATTTGTTAACTTAAATCAAATACCGTATATTTAACATATTTATAAAACGAAAATCTCATACACTTACTATTCCACGAACTGTACTTTGCCATAATGATTAAAACAATTACTGGTTCTTCTGAATTTTCATTATCCTTGATATATTTATGCAACTTTTCAGCAAGATCGTTCCATAAGATGCAACGAATTGTATCGCCTTTGTTGGGAAAATATGCTTCTGTTATTCGTATCGGTTATTAAAGAAAAATAGATATAATAGCATGTAATTTTATATAGACTTACTTCAAATCCTGTAGTTCAAATTCAAGGCTGCTTTTTTTACTCCCATTCTTTCCATTCAGAATTGTTATATCTTTATTATTAATCAAACGGCCAATCACATCTATAAAAAAGATATAAAATACTATTAGAATGAACAATTTGCAAAATTTCATATATGTAAAAGGTTTAACAAAAGGAACAATACCGAAAGCATATGCTGTGTCGAATGTTGTATTGTTGAAGTCTTGGAAAGACAGAAGGTGCAAACCATCATCATCATCATCACTATTGCAGTTAAATTCTTGGCAATGGCGAACATTTGTTTTTTTCACAAAGTGTAACTTATATTGATGTGGTGTTAACTTTGTAACATCAACGTTTTTTTTAACGTTAAAGTTTGAAATCAGGAAATCAGCGTTCTCTTGCAAAAGTTTATCGAAATCTGAGATGAATCCAGCCCTTATTGTAGCGTGAATGGTAGTACCCTATGTTTTTAACAATAAGTTCAAAAAGTATCCCAATTTTGAATTACAATAATATGTTATCTTAGAATTATAGGATAAAATTAAAAAAGATTGTGATTTATAAATACCTGTTCATCCTTAAAGATCATATCCATGCTTGCTAACGCTGGTGGATTGGTGTTAATGTAATATTGTTTCCATAGAGAAACAACCTTCACTTTGATAGTCCATCTATCGTTTTCCGAATTGGCATCTTTGAGGAAAGATATGGTCATTATGAAACCTGTAAAGAAATGTGGAAAATTATAATGGAATGGAAGAAACTGTTGATTTTTTTGAGTATTTATAGATGTTGTGGTAGTCCAAGTTTATGTATAATTATGCTAACAGATAAACTTTAGTGTTTTCCCAGTTTGTCTACAACTATACTAAATTGTATCAACAGATAACAGATAAACTTTAGTGTTTTCCCAGTTTGTCTACAACTATACTAAATTGTATCAACAGATATGCATAAGTTTTTTTAATAATATTTTAATGCTTATCTTATAGATAAATACAATATGTATTTAAGATTAATCTTAATCACTTACAACAGAGTAATCTTTACTTCTGGAATGTACATGTTCTAAAACATATTTCTTCACAATTTCATGCAGGTTTTCAATGACTGCCATCAAAAAGTTCTGTAAACAAATTTGCAAAATCAAGCACATATCACTCTACGCATTCAATGCAATGATGATTACTGAATCAACTACTTATTAATCAACTAATCATCAATGAGAAATACATTTGACTTTTAATGTCAAATTTGCAAAATCAAGCACATATCACTCTACGCATTCAATGCAATGATGATTACTGAATCAACTACTTATTAATCTCCTAATCATCAATGAGCAATACATTTGAGTTTTAATGTCAAATATGCAAAATTAAGCACACATCAGTCTACTTCCATAAAAATAATTCACTTCTTATCTATCATTTCATTCACTAATATTAATCCCAATGGGATATCCTAGTCGTAGGGACTTGGGATTCTCCAGTAAAGACCCAAGTTCTTCAGACCAGCCCTGAAGCACATAGCTCAGTTGGTTCCAGAACTCAGATACTTTCTCGAAATACATGTCATTACCTTTTGAATTTCCATGCATGAAATGAAAGCAAAATGTTTTGACTGTTACCTGGATTGTAGTTCTCTTTTATCATTCTTAAAACTGCTTGGATGACAATGCGTGCTTCAACCTGTTGACCAATGTGCAAAATGTTAAACAGTAACTAATGAACTTAAAAGATTATGTAAAGCCCTTGAACATCAACAGCTATAGATTACCTTTGTGAGCCCTTGAACATCAATAGGTATAGATTGGGCCTCTGCATTACCCTGTTCCAAGTGTGATGCAACTTTCTCAAGAAGTTAACTTTGAGGTCCCCATAAATCCCTTTTGTTGCTAGACTTTAGCTGTCCCTGGTATCGATTGTTAGGATACAGATACTTTAGCACAAGAACTTTAGATCATTATTCGTGCACAGCTAAAGTGATAACATACTCATAAAAAATGCCTAGTTTCTTATAATTCAAATCTGCAGAGATGATAAAATATACGTCCCACTTTTATCTATCTTTCCTAATCATGATTGGCTCATAGCCTTGACTTTTTTCCCATATACCAATATAAGAGCATGCAAATACGAAATACCAATGTGATTCAAATATATAAAATAACTATAAACAAAGCAAATAAAACCAAGAAAAAATCAGAAATCTACCTTCCTTCCTTCAAGGCACACATAAAAACCTTATGCTGGTGAAACAAATGACCCTTAAGCTGGTTAATATCACGAAACCTAGCTTTGCTCTTTGAAGCATTACCCGCATTCTCGTCCATCTTCTCACATACACTACACGAAAGCCTACACATCGTCTTGATCATCTTATACTGTTCCAAATCATCAAAGTATGACTGCGTATCTTCATGATACCAATATTGTCCAGATTGACCCTCCTTATCTTCCGCAGGAAACACAGTAAAGACATTTATAGTCTTAGTGTACTCCCCTAAAGCCTGGAAAACATCCCACAATCATACATATAAATCAGCAGTTGTCCGAAATCTGCTATGTATCTGAAATGTGCATAACAAATTAGGTCCCAAAATGGATTTTGTCAATTTTCAATTAGCTTTTTAATTAATTTTTAGTTGTTTTAAAAATCTTTAAAAATTAAAAATAGGAAGTTGATCAGTTTGTTTAACTTCCTTCAAAAGGAAAAAAATCAAAAAAATCCTTAATTAGCTTAATTTGAATATCAAAGTTGGCCTTTCTGCCCTGATCTCTACTTTTCTGCATATATTGATCTGCCAACTTAGGTTATTTGTCAGCCACATTTCTGCTTATTCACTTATGGTATTCATTTGATTATTGCTTCGTTAGTTAGTTTAGAGTATAGACTTTAGTTGTTTGACCTTAGATAGGTTTGTAGTGCTTATTCTAAGTTAGTTTTATCATCAAACATATAGGTCATGTGAGATAAAAGTCAAAATCATCTTTGATTTCATTTTCTGCATTAAACACTGTTAATTTAGTTTGCATACTCACTTCATTAGTTTCAAAAGTAGTTTACATAGCTTAATTATGTTTAAATATAGCTTATTACATCATTGTCAGTAATCTAGGATCATTTAAAGTTCATTTTAGTCAAACTTTTCAAAAACTAAAAAAGTCAAAATATCTCAAAAAGTGGTTTATGTCAGTTTTCTCTTAGCTTTTTAAGTCATTTTTAATTATTATAAAAAATTTTAAAAAATAAAAATTGCAATTTGACCATCTCTTTTAACTTCTCTCAAAAGGAAAAAAATAAAAAAAAAAATCCCTAGCTAGGGCTGCTTGTTGCTTGAAGTGATTGGTTTGGTTTGATTTTGTACTGTGCACCATCAGTGTTCACTGACCAGATAAGGACTTCCTCATCTGATTTATTGCTTATTTAGTTGAGTTCAATGATAAACTTTTTATTTCCCTAGTAGCCCTTAGTATAAGCTTGCTCTGATTTCCCTTTAGAAGTTGTTTAGGAGCTTATTGATAGCTTAAGTAGCCTTTATAATTCAAATCTGCAGAGATAATAAAATATACGTCCCACTTTTATCTATCTTTCCTAATCATGATTGGCTCATAGCCTTGATTTTTTTCCCATATACCAATATAAGAGCATGCAGATACGAAATACCAATGTGATACAAATATATAAAATAACTATAAACAAAGCAAATAAAACCAAGAAAAAAAATCAGAAATCTACCTTCCTTCCTTCAAGGCACACATAAAAACCTTATGTTGGTGAAACAAATGACCCTTAAGCTGGTTAATATCATGAAACCTAGCTTTGCTCTTTGAAGCATTACCCGCATTCTTGTCCATCTTCTCACATACACTACACGAAAGCCTACACATCGTCTTGATCATCTTATACTGTTCCAAATCATCAAAGTAGGACTGCGTATCTTCATGATACCAATACTGTCCAGATTGACCCTCCTTATCTTCCGCAGGAAACACAGTATTTCCGGTGATGCCAAGTTTCATAAGACTTTAAGTCCCTGTTGCAGAATATATGGGTCATTTAACAACTGAGCAAAGTAACCATGGCGAATCCTTTAGCAGTGACCCGATTGTCGATGTGAAATACAAATTATCTTTTTTTTTTATCAAAATTGTTTTAATCCCAAGGAAAAAACTACTAAAGATATTGAAAATAAGATAGACTGTATCACTCTACTCTAAAACTAAAACAAACTTCAGTTGCAATAATCCTAATTATTCTCAAATTCCAAAGTTCATGGTTGCTAACTATTCATACGTCTTTTGTAGATCATAGCATTAGCAAATATTGAGGTCAACAAATTTCTTTACTACATTTTACACAACATTCCTAAAAGCAAAACAACTACTTGATGTGATAATCTAATTAAACTTGTTGGACCTGGTAAACGAAAGTACACTAATAAAACCTTGAACATCAACATGTATAGATTGGGCCTCTGCAAATTGTAGAGTACAACTCACATAATCAAACTCAACAAATCTCAACCCACAGCTCGATTTCTATTTTTTTAGTCTACCGCTCTACACCTATACAATCAAATCTCAAAACTTTTTCAAATCTTAACACACTACACAACACATCTTGTACAATACAGCTTGCCTAATCAAACTCCACAAATCTCAAACCACAACTCGCTTTTTTACCTTTTTTTGTCAACTGCTCTATATAGCTACCTATACAGCCACACTCGATATTAGTCGACGGCTATACATAGATGAACAAAACAAAGCTACAACACTAAAATCACAACACATTTTCCAAATCCTACAAACCACACATCATGACTTGTACAATACAACTTACCTAAGGCTTCCTAAGCAACTCTACACATCTCAAATCAAACCTCGACTCAACTGAACATATAAACGACACTTGAATTGTTGGAATACATGTTATATTGATAAAAACACAAACTTTAATCATAAGAGGAATAAAAAAAACATACCCAAATCTTTTATATTGATAATATATATGAAAACCCTTACCTGACTTTTATATTGACTTTTGACTGGATTGATTGAATTTGTTCACTCGATTTTGATTTAGGGTTTTGATATAGTTGGTTTTCGGTTACACTGTTTCGAACACTATGGGTTGTTCAAATTTGTTATTTGTTCGTGATTCCAGAGGGTTTTGATTAAGTGTCGATGTTAATGTTAAGGGTATGTATGAATGAATGGCTAGGATCCATGGTTCCCTTTCTTATTCTAATAACTTACAATTGTACCATTGTAAATTAAACAATTGCTATCTAACCCATGTGTTTGTTTGTTTTTTTTAATAAGTAGCTTTGTAAAACGTTTTTTTGCAAACGTTGACCAAATTGGATGCAATTTTGACTTTTAATTGACCAATCACGTCGCTTGATTTTGCTTATGTGGCAAAATTGACCTCTCTTATTGGTCCAATTTTTTTTTCATTGAGAAGACTTTTACAAAAATACTCCGAAATAATGTAATTCTTTTATTATATAAAAGATTAACACTCCTATTATCCGGGAGGGACAAAAAAAATCACAAAATGCAAACAAGTGACGCAAAATGCAATTTTTGTAAATAGAAAAAAAAATAATTTGATAGGATGACAATTCTCTTTAAAAAAAAAGTTACAAAAGTTTTATTATCATTTTAATGTATTGATTTGTAAACTCTTTGCTACAGTGTGTTGTTATATGATCAATTGATCTTATACTTGTGCGAGTATCATCGCCTATTCTATAATTCTGGGGCGTGCAGCCCGTGCTTAGCACGGCCAAAAAGCTTCAAAAATAAAAACAACAATCGGACAGACAGATCCCAGACAACAACAATGGAGAAACCTGCTGCTAATGGCTCATCAGCGGTCACTCCCAAATCATCTGCTAAGGTTATTCCCCCTTTTAACATTCGTTTTATTATTGAACAAGAATTTCCTTTTTAGGGTTTTGATATGATTTTAGGGTTTTTTGTTTTCTGTTTAATGTTTTTAAAATCCGATCTGTATTTTTGTTCATGTGGGTTTTGATGTTTGTTTATATTTTTGAAACCCCTATTTTGTTGAACATGAAAAACACATGTTTGTGTTACATGTCTTGTGTTTTTTTATGTTGGTTGGGGTAAAAGAAACATGTTTTTTTTATATTGTTTGGTATAATGATTAATGTTTTTATTGTTAAACCTCGGGTTTAAAGTAGCTTAATGTCATATGTGTTAGGTTTGTTTACGGAATTGTTTCGATATACACACTATTTGTATGCTAGTTTGTACAAGTTCGTCTAAAATATAGAGAACTCAATTAGACCGGATGTAATAAGAACCAAACCCCGTAGTGGTTAACACCAAACCCACCATACAAACATAACCCAAAACACACTCACACACACACAAAAAGCAAATTTTTCGTTTGGTGGTCGGGATGACAAAACCACCCAAATTCTCCCCTGACCACGCATTGACAAAAGGGGGTGTAATAAGAGGATGCTGTGTGAACTTTCCCCTTGTTATGCCTGGTCTTAAAGGATTAGGGGAGTTGGTTTCGTTAATTTTTTTAGTAGCTTTTGAGTCGTGTGTGAGTGGTTTCTTTACGAAATTGCTTTAATAGTATACATTGTTTGTGTCTGAATTTATACCAATGTGTACTTGGTATGTGAAACATAAAGAACTAGGTTAACAGAGTTAATCTGCATTTTTTTTTTGTTTCTCCCGGAATTGTGTAAATATATCTTTATATGCGTGTGTTTTCTTTTTAGCTAGCACAGTTCATTTGAGGTAAGTTCTCAGTAGAGGATTATATAACTGATCTTTAGAAACTGAAAATTATGGGCCTAGCCTCTTTTGCATTTAGTATATTTCGTATTTATAGAGACATGCAGATGTAAGAATGTATTGCCAGAAAAAAAGCGTTTATTTGTGCCAACAAAATATGGAAATAACATGAAAAGTGAAGATGAGTGAATGTGGCTATCAAAACTAGGGTATTATTGGTTTAGATTTTATTAGTGTCGGGATTTTGGCACATAGTTGTATGTCTATAAATGTAGACAATGATTATTAATGAAGATAAAAAATGAGGGTTCATAAGCGTGGTCAATTACCGAAAAAGATTGAAAATTCAATGTTGATAATCAATATGAGTTAGTTCATTAAGTTTGACTCTGTTTAGTTATCTACATATGAAGGAATTACTATAAGAGTATAAGTCAATAACTTTTAAAGATAGATAAGGAAAAGCTACAAAACTACACATTAGGAGAGAGCTTCTGGTGGTGTGTATAATAATGAAGAACATATAAAATTAAGCTACAATGATATTCTCCTGAGTTTATATTTTTTCGATTTCAGTCAGTTATTCCTAGTAACTGTTACTTCTCACTTTAGCCTCATTTGTTTTTTTAAGATTTTCTTTAAAATATCCGCTTTTTCTATGGGTTGTTTTATTGATTATGTGATATTTTGATTCTGTCGGAATCATTGACCAAATTCATGCAGAAGTCAAGGGGCCCACCTCAGAGTTCCGCTGATATTTTTGCTGTGCAATGCAATGACTGTTTCAAGTGGAGGACAATACCAACTGAAGAAGAATTTGAAGAGTACAGAAGTAAGCAAAATGACGATCCATTCGTTTGCACTAAACTTGAAGGAATTGTCTGTGATAGTCCTGCTGACATCGAATATGATTCTTCTCGAACATGGGTCATGGACAAACCCAACATTCCAAAAACCCCAAAAGGTTTCCAAAGAATCATTGTTCTGAGGAGAGACTACTCTAAAATGGACGTTCATTATGTGACTCCTGATGGCACAAGGGTACGAGCAACTCCAGGGATCATAGCCTATCTCAAAGAACATCCTGAATACAGTGATATCTCACCGACTGATTTCTGCTTCACATCCCCAAAGGTAATGAGTGACACCATTCCTGAACATGTTGAGAGAAAGAGTCTGGGTGGTAGTGTCAAGAAACAGTAGAAGGTTTAGACGTCGGCTCTTTACGGAGGGTTGTTTTTTCCGCGTGTTTTTAAGTTGTTATTTGACTTTTTATTATGATGTATGTTCCGCTTTATAAAGTGGAGCTAGTTGTAGTGACTAGCTAGAAACCAGGAAATGTTATCTCGTATGCACTCTGTTGATATGCAGTCTGTTGATTTTGATGATTCTGCGACTGTACTTTTTTATGAATACAAGTAAACTGGTTTCAATGCATTTTCTACAGGTAATACATTATCATCTGGACAGTCACTAGACTCAAAACCAGATCGAATAAATGAGAAGACTCTAAACCAAACACCAAAGCTAGTTCATCACAGTTTATGGATACTTGATAATTAATTTTAACCAATTTTAGCTCTTGAAGCCTCTTGCAGCAAGTGGATCATAGCTTTTGAATACTTACAACTTTGCATATGTTTTCTTCTATTTGAAAATCTCTGCAGAAAAACAAAAACTGGTCTGTGTTGTCAGTTAAGACCAACTTGTACACATCAAAAACCGAGTCACCTGAGTGTTGTCTCTTTGAATCGTCTTATATCTCAAAAACACCCTTTGAAAAGAAACTGAACATTTACAAGTTTACTACTATGACCTCGAGAGAAAGATACATGCTGCAATTACTGGCAATTACCATACAAACAGAAGACAGAAAAATATGCATGTGCACAGCGGCACATTATAGAGACATTTCGTATGCACAATCCAACATCAAACGCATGAAAATAGAACAGGTCACAGCCATAGACATAATAAGTATATATAGTAATAGATATGCACACTAGTCATATTTCCAAGTTCAAAATCTGCGAGTAGTTTTGAAATGATTGACTAGTTCTTCCATCACAAAGTATCGATGTATTACGGTATGTCAATATGTCTAAAAATACAAGTTTGTTATCAATATGGCAGTATATGTTACAAATAAATAGCTCAATGCAATCTTTCTGTGAAGTGATATATACACAAACATGTTACAAGATTAATGAATGGATTGTTACACTCTGTCTGTATCTCTTTCCCACCAAAAAAATGAAGCTTGGGATTTACCCTAACGTTAGCAGTTGTATAGTTAGCCACTCTTTTCCCCAAATAGGCAAACCTAGTATCTTTCATTAGCCACTCACTAATGTCCAATACAGAAACTCCTCGACTCCAAGCTCCCCTTCAGCTCTAGCAGCATATATATCCTCACATATCGCAATCAACCTGTAAATGACACCGAATAAGTTTCAACTGAAGTACCAGGAAAAAAAAAAACTCCCGATGTCGGGCCATTAATCATACCTGTCACAAGAAGGAAGGTTCTCGTAAGGGATTCTCATTCTGAGATCAGAGCACTGAAGCCTTATAAATCTACCAACTGCCAACACAAATGTAATATAGAGACCCCATATGCTGAATTTACTCAAAGTCTCTCCAAGAAACCCTTCTGAAAAGAAACACCAAATATCAGTCATCACGCTAAACTCACAACATTAAAGCCTACAAATTTTACAAAAACACTTACGTGGCGTTTCTTTTGACACTACAATCACCATGGGTCCCACTAAATCTCCACACACAGTTGAGTTTAACAAACTAATATCATAAAAAGACCACCACTCCGACTCGCCACAGTTCAGAAAAAGCCGCCCGTCCACCCCATTTACCTGTACAAACATCGTATCAGGTCACTAGTCAAATACAAAAAGATGAGATTTTATAAATAAGTTATCAGTGAATCTGGTTAGTTGACTTCTCTCATGGAATTCGTGCAAGAGGCCAGTTGTTACCATGTTTCAAGACCTCTTTTCTCTAAACCAGAAAGTGCGGATGTGACGGAAGATATGTATCATTTTTTTTTCCTAGAACATCCATTTGAGATTTCCACTGAAAATATGTTGCATTTTCACCCAGCGCATCCATTTGAGGATTCGACAGAAGATATGATTCAACATTTCCCAGAATATCCATTTGTATTTTGAGATTAATAAATAAAGATTGTTTTTGAGGTTAAAACTTAGACATCTCTAAATTGTTAGTACTAACTATCACAGATAATTAAGCTTATTGCAATTTGACGGTTTTTACTTTTTAGTTTGCAACAATCAATGTCCTTAAGAGCTTTCTCTAGTTACAACTGTGGTAATCTAATTACAAAGCCAAAATAATGGCTAACTGATCAAGAACATAGTTTATTTGATGTTAACTTTATACTGGTTTTTCTTTATGGATCATAAACGAAATATCGCTACTTGTTTCCTTAAATGTTTTTTAGTTATTTGTTATAGTCATAATTTGCTTTCTTGTGTACCACAATTATGTCGTATGATTAACAGGCTGTTTTGGTTGGCAAATTGGGTCCTTTAAGCAGCTTGGGTAACTCGTCAAAACGGATCATTTTTATTACATGTTCAAACGGGACGGGTTGGATCTGGTAATCACACAAACTTTTTGACTTTTTTTTTGCTTAGTAATTAATTAATGTGTTATATAGAATGGTTAACTTTCAACACGCTTGACTTTTAGTTAACCATCTTTTTTTAATCCATTTGATCCATTGAAAACAAGACATAGCCCGTATGGGTCGAAATTAAAAATACTTGGTTTCTGACTTGCTTTTGGAATAGCAAATAACTAGAGCTTATTATCTTCTTTGGTCTTGAAGATGTGCATATATGTAAAAATTATTGTGAACATTGAGATGAATGAAATTGAACCTATGTATCTCTTATATTTCCATCAATTTTTTAACGCAGCACTCGGAGTCTATAGACTCTATACAAGTACAAGCGACTAGTGCACCAATGTAAAAAAAAAAAAAACAAAAAACTTATAGTTAATATCTTTAGTCTTTACATCCTCGTATATCTAATAGAGCAATGATATATGATAAAGATGAATCTTTAAATGACATGCATTGCATAATTGTACAGTCATTTAAGCATTAAGTCCATCTTTAGGTCCATCTTTAGGCCTATCTATCATTTTTCTATCTAATATACATAGGTTGCTTGTTAGGCACGTATGCAATTTTCCCATAAAGGGTATAAAATTCGTTTTGGCAATTAATATTTTTAAGTATGATTTGCATAATTTGAGCATATCTGGTGCATCATTCGCAAGTGGTCTTTTTATCTTGTTGGTAGACTTTTTTTACTGGATTGATTGGTTTGCATTTCATGTCACTATCTTAATTTATCGTAGGTGTTAACTTAAATGCAACTTGAATCAGCATGTATTAATACTGTTGTCTAAAGTAAAATATATTCTGTAAAGAAGACATGATTCAAATTCTTATGGAGCTTAATTTTTTTTAGTGTGGACAAGTTTTATTCTTGTACACACTAATATAAGTGCATATTTTTTTATATACAACTATAACTGCGAATAATCCTATTACTTTTAAAATTTTTACATGCTTATAAATGTAACAAACTTGTACACATTTAAAAATACGAAGAAATTGTTATCTTTTTTACACGCTCTCTAAGAGTGTGTACGATAAAGTTTGTAGAATTAGCATTTTTGTTGTAGTGCTTCTATCACAAATCGCCACAAGCAAACTAACTAAATCCGTTAGAAAAAATTGAAATTAGACAACTTAAATAGTCCATCTTTCAGTTAATGAACTAATCTTACAGCATGGCCTAATGATCCTAAAGGTACAAATTAAAACCAGTAATGATGGTCTTTCCTATCGATCCAGCAAATTCTGATCTTTGTTCTCCATTATGGAGTGAAACTCAACTTTAGTATTGTCTTCTTATTAGTTGAAGCTGAAAGTTCGATGCCGGCCGGATCTCTATTATTAATGTATGGCTATGATCCGTTGGCGTAGTTGCATGATTTTGATAAAACGGAACTTACTCATCTGTCACATATCTTTAGGCGGTCTTCTATCAAATGCCCTTAAACATTTCGATTTTAAATACACCCGACATAAGCTTAATTCTTCCATCAACTGCATTTTATTAGTCTGTTTATTATACAATAAGATAAATTAGAATTCGTGTGCATAAATTTATCTAAAAAAAAAAAAAAAACAAAAAACAAATAAAATATGAACAATTAGGTAAACAAATAACACATGCAGGTAGAACAGATGCTAATATTTTTGTATGATAACCAAACTCAATCTGCATTCTAGTAATTCAAACTTGAATAAGAACTAGAAAATAAATTTTAACAAGCGATACCTCAGGTATAAGGGAAGTGTTTGGAAAGGGTTCTTCTTTTAAAGCTTTGTATTCATTCATCTTCCATTTGGTCTTTGTCCCACGGGGAACTCGACCATTGTAAAAAACCATGGTTTTCCTGATCCCAATGGCTCGATTACTCGAAGAGTAAACGACACTAGGAGATCCAGTGGCCTTCCAGTAGCCAGAATTCGTGAGGCGGGATGGTCTACCTCCTTTTGCTTGTTTCTCTTGTCGTGGGATGAAAAAGAACCACTGCTCGGGGTCTCCTTGACAACACGCTCCTGCATAACCTGTTTCCACAATATCATATATACAGCCAACTTATGACTCCAATATCTTAGATATCAAGCTATATTTGTGGATATTGTTATCTACTAAGGCAATACTTTCATATGATCATATATTGCATGATATATATCTAAAACTATGAGTATAAATTAACTGCACATAGAAGTTATTATAAAGCAAATTAGTTTAAGCATATGCATTATGTGCACATACATTAATATAACCATATTCGACGTACATGATCTATATACATACATTTGCATACACACACGAATGCATACATATTATCTAGAACTCTAATTCCTACGGTTTTGGGGAAATAATATAAAGAAGAGATAAATGAAGTACTAACGAGGGAGGTCCGATGGACAGAAGTCGTAAACTTGAAGCTGCGGTATGACTCTATCGATATCTTTCAACAATCTGTCATTCGTGCTTTGCATCTTATGCTTTAAATAAAACGATACAAGCTCTTCTTCAGTCGGGTAGAATCTAAATCCTGGTGTCACCACTCCTCCATCGCCCTCCATTATATATTCCTCGATCTTTGATCAATACTAATTTTAATATGTCGATCTTTTGCTTGTCTAAGCAGCGAAACAAGCAAGAAATAAACTTAACATATCACGATTCGTTTGGCTAATTAGACACATTGTTCGATCCGGTGTGTATATATAGAGAAACATGCACAAAGGTCAGTGAAACGAAAGAAAGAAAATAATTCCACTTAGAAGTTTCCATGCATATGCATGGAAGCACCTTCTTTATTAAGTCGTCTATAATAGTATATTTGTTAATTAAACTCGATGTAGAATTGTCATCTCTGACTAAGTTATATTGTTATACAAATCCAAATTGGTTATATTGACGAGCACTCTTTTGAAGCAACTAGCAAGTATCGTTTAGCGTTGAAATATAAAGTGTGTTTGGCAAGTAACGTGCAGCATTTTGAATTTTGTTTAAAAGGATTGTCTAACATGTGCCCTCGGGACAAGGTTTAACGTTATTATAAAATCAAACTTTGAGTTTATTGAATTAGAATCAAATTTGGTTATGGTAATTTACGATTTATTTAATGTGTATTAAATGCAATTTGTACTTTATAAAGAAAGTTTTTGTTTAATGAATGCCGTTTAACGGATGCCCTCAAAACAATTGTTAGACAAACCCTTGTTTAAATACTAGTTTTACAAATGCTATTTAAAAAAGCGTTTTCTACTATTCCCATTACTCTACCGCTAGTTTTACCAAATACAATCTCTGGTTTTTTTTTTTATGAATTGAGTCTCTTAAACCTTTTGTACTCAAAGTGTTAAATTGTTATTAATACTTGAACGGGTAAAGTTAAAATAAAAAGACAAATATCCGTAAAAAGAATAAAAATATATATATTTTTTTTTAAAATTCTTCAAAAATTCCACAAGATCAGGTATGTTGGTGCATAAAACTTTTGTGAATTTTTTTTTTATAATTTTGAGTTTTGATACGTTTTTTTTAATGCACAAAAAACGAATTTTGATGCGCAAAAAAATTTTGATGCACGAAATTTTCAACTTGTTTTAGTTAGAAATGTTATTTTGATGAAAAAAGTCAAAAGAAGTTGGGTGCAAATACCAATTTTTTATGCACAAAAAAACGATTTAATGCGCAAACGTATTTTTTCATAAATTTTTTTCGGAAAAAATATCCACTTTTTGAAAAAGTTTTTCACAACTTTTTCATGCACCATCATACCGGATTGTGGAATTTTTTTGGAATTTTTCGAGAACTTTTTTTGAAAAAAAAAAAAACTTTTTATCTTTATACGAATATTTGTCTTTTTATTTGATCTTTATTCATACTTGAATTATGCATATAAAATATCGCGCGTTTTGACTCGTTGTGAATGATCTTGAGAAACTAATTAAGTCAGCTTCATATATTGTACATTTTGTTAGATATGTGTCATTATCAAGCTCTTCAATAGCAATCATTTAACTTTACAAATTCAAATAGAATATGAATTCATTTTTTACTTACTTGGGGAATGGGGAGTTGGTTAAAAGTCAAAAAATGATTACAGTTCTTTGAAAGGTATTTTCAACTGAACTTTGAATAGAATATCATGAATTTATGATAAGTTAAATCGTGCAATATGTAGGTATTACTTTTTTGGTTCCAGTATGAACTCACTATTTTGATAAGAGATATGTATTATTCTCTGACTATTTCAATTAGATACACGTATATTACAATCTGGACTATAGGTGAAATTGTTAAAAAAAAAAATAGACCGAAGATTGTACACATGTTTGAGATCATCGCACCAATTTTTCATCTTGTTTCTTAAGATCGAAAACAAATGTTGGGATCAAATGAGTGTACCAAAAAAAATAGAGAAAGTGAATGGGTTGGTAGTCACAAAAGATTTAGTCACAAATTAGTCGCTGCCGCATTGCGCAAGTACCTTGTTAGTTTAGCTTAATCGGGGTAACTCAAATCAAAATTGTATTCTAAGTAGTTGTCAGATAAGGTTCATATCACTACTCCACTCAAACGTAACATGCTAAGGTGATTTAATTGAGAATCAAGATAAGTATACTCTGTATTCATATGTTCACGAAAATGTTATTGATAATTGAGGTTTGAAACTAATACACACAAAATTTTAGGCCACGTGAATTAATATAAAGAGGAATTTTTAACAAGACAAAAAGCTAAAAAGGAAGGCAACAACAAAAAGAAAAGGCCCTACCTTGGAAAAAAAAAGAGAAGACAATTAAGAAGGCAAGTGTAAACTATCTTTGCATCCCTAAACTTTATTAAAAACATTTTCAGATTATTTAAACAGTATCATTCTTTTAACAAAAATAATTAAATTCCCCTAGAGTTTGGTAGACTAATTGACGTGGCTTGTGCTAACACAAACCAAGTAAAGTCTTCTCTTTTTTGAGCAAGTCGGCATTACCACATAAGTAATTTAGGCACCAAATGAGAATTGAACGTGAAATTGTACATTTTAGCGATAATAGTGACAAGCTTTTTTTTTTTTATCAGTAGGCCACCCCGGCACCCCCGATTGGTTAAAATTCCTTTAGACTATGTTTATCAATGGGTTGACAACCCAACCTCTTGAATAGATAGTACACAAATAATAATATTGTAATCAAAATTCTCAAATCCTCACACAACCAAGGTCACATAGCAACCTAAATTGCCAACTTCCAATCTGCCACATGGCGGCTAGTGAATGGCTATTTGTTTTATTTTTCTTTTTTCCTAAAGAATAGATTGGTTGTATGTATAGGTTGGGTTGGGTTGTTGGTAAAAAGGTATAGATTGATTGTGTAGGTGAAGAAAAGAAAAAATAATATTTTAGTAGAGATTGGGTTGTGATTGATTGTTGATAAACATAGTCTTACATTTATAATGTCACAGTGTTCAAGTCAACCAAATTCATTTTGACATACACTAACATTTAAACCGCTTACGTGCCCATTCTAACATATAAAGTCAGTCACATGCATTTGCTTCCACTAAATCCATCCACATTCTTAAGTGAAAGAAGTAGTTTTCGCGAAAACAGAAGTAGTCCATTGAGCTTAAAATTCAAAGCGTACGAGCATTATGAACCTATTGGAAGAAGGTTAATTCGGTTTAGAGTTTCCAGTTTTAGGTATTGTGTACATCAACTTTATGGTCTTTGTCGACAGTGGAAAATCCAGATAAAAACAGTTTTGGGGGGCTTATAAACCATATATTCAAAATAGCAACGAAACAGCAAAATTTCATGGGTCAATGCCCCACTTCTCATAAGGCAGACCACCTCGCTACTTGCTAGTATACTTATTGTACCAGCTACATAATTTTGATCTAATGTTACCGGGAATAGTTTACTTAAATGATCAATAATGGTTTAGATATTCTACTGAAGTACTAAAGATGCTTGTTAGATTACACCTATCTATTACATTGACATTCCTTTTTGGCGGTGGTATATGTAGGTTTTTGTTGTTGTGGAAAAAATTAGACGGCTAACATAACAAACAAATAAGTATTCTGTCACAAAACAGAAAGACAAAAAATATAAACTTTAAGTCAAAATAGTACTTTATGAAGAAAAAAAAAAAACATTAATGGTTTCAAAGTGCAGCTATTTCAACTGACTTTTTAAGAGCAGCAAGAAGGCTTTTCATGATTCTAGGTTCTCCGGGAGGAGATTGGTCTTTCTTTGGGCCATCTCTTACAGCTCGGAAATATGGAGTTGAACCAGCGACTGCTGGATATACCAAACAGTCAATGTACACAGGAACCTCAGTAACTCCATCCCCAATTGTAATGAACCCAAGCCTTACTCCTCCTTTTATTTTGTCAACCTGTTTTATCATACACAATATCCATGAGCCACGTTTGCAAAAATGGTCAAATTTGTATTTAAATGCAAGTATTTGTATAGGAGTATCCTGCTGCATAGAACTCTTAGATGGTGTTTGGGAATGCTTATTAACACTAGTTATGTTTTCTTAAATGATCAAACAAGTACGAAAAAATTGCTTCTTTCACCCTCAAATAACCAGAATTAAATCTCAAACACCTTTGGAAATGATAATGTTTTATCAGAACCGGAAATCAGATAAGCAGTTTACGCCTTAAATCATGTTTAAGCAGAAAATTACCAACCTTTAGAGGCATAGGAAGTGGTAGTTGTGCACCTTGGCTCATACTGTTTGCCCACTGTCAAAGAAGAAACAAATGACAATTTTTGAGATGATGGTAAAAATATATGGAAAGTTATTATCAATTCATTTGGAACTAATGTTATCTAATTCTATGCCATTATATTTCTATAGTATAATTTTTTTTTTTTTTTTTTTAATTCTCATTACTAACTACAAAACTAGAATATGACAAAGACATCTGCTAACTCGATTGTCTGCAAATTAACCTTATAATCCTATCAATCACAAAACAAAGTTGAACTGAACATTAAGTATCTTTTTTGAATATGTTCTCAACTTAAATTGTGTACCTAAAAAAGCGTCAAAAGATATGAGGTCTAAAGATTAAAATGCATTTTCAGCGAATGTTCATAGAGTGGCATTAATCATGTAATAAAATATTACTGCATTAACATAATCCTTATCTACAGAACTGCTTATTTATAAATGGCATACACATATACAGTAAACAAAGTGACAAAGATATACCTGAAATAGCAAAGTTTCAAATCTATCAAGATCAGTATTCATAGGCAGTTTCATAGTTCCTAAAGAAACTCCTTCTTCATCATCACCAGCTGGCGTAATGCTGCTGTTCGCGGGTGATGCTCGAGGAACAGAAAAACCAGAAAGCTCATGGTCTAAAATGAGTCTAGAACCGCGATTTTTACTGCTTTCTGAAAACTGAAACTGAGGATTAACCTGATTCGACGAAAATGACAGCTTTGGGCTAACAACTCCTTTTATTTGCAAGAAGAGCTGCCTGCTACATATTGTAGCCATGGCTGATGAAACAGAGTTATTGAGGAAAGTGGTTGTTATTGGCGGGTATATTTAGTTAGTTAGTTAAAAGGATATGGTTTATGGGGTGTTGCTTCCTTCCACAAAGGCTATATTTAGTTATATAACTAGTCCTTCAATTATCAACTGAATGATATTTCAGTACTTTTATCTACATGATGGTTTTTATTATATATCGTCGTGACAGTTGCTATGAGAATGCAGCTCTAAATATCGCAAACTAACTAAGCAGCTAGAGAAATAGTATTGTCTTTATGTCAAAGGCATATATGATAGAATCCATTGAAGCATGTCTTGTTTCTAACGTATAAGTTTAGATGTGATTAGTCAGTCACATGCTTTAAACTTCATGCTGACGACATAAAGACGAAACATACATGATATTGTTATAGTTTTTTTTTTTTTTTTTTTTTTTTTGAACGGCATATTATAATATAAAACCAAAACGAACTAACAAGGAGCTAGAAATTACATAGGAGATTTCAACCAATTAGTCTGTCCAACTACTAATCTTACAACCTCTAAACTTAAGCCGTGATATTGTTATAGTTGTTAACTAATACGGAAATAAAGATGCAGAATATCATCGGAAGTCATGATTATTGGTCATTGGCACAGGACAAAACCCATGAAACGAGTTGAGCATATATAATGAGTGACTGATTATGTCTATCCATCAGGTTCAGAAACCAAAACCCAGTTATCGTTTGTTACTTGAATTATTCTGTATGTGTTATATGTAAAGATGCAACGTATGCTCTGGGCACCTTAACCTCAGGATGAAAAAAGTATTCAACACAAGTACATTCAAATATTTTTGTTGATGTATAAAAACAACAAAATTCTCAAGAAAATCTATCAAGTATCCAAAAAAAGTAAAGAAACAAAATGTGCTTCTGTTAGTTTAGGTAGACGTACACCACCATAAGATTCCATATGTGTTAAGGCATTAAGATACAAACACAGAAACCAGAGAGCGGGTAGGTCTTTAATGCCATGCTCAAATTATGGCAAGAGAGCTCGAGACATCAAATGTGTTTGGGGCTTAATGTTCTGTTATGAGGCAGAGAGACTTTCGAAGTTTCGAAGAAGGCTTCTCCAAGCATCAGCAATACCATTTGATAGACGTGCTTGACCCTTGGCAAATTCGTGAAAAGCAAGGCCCATGTCTTGTGTTTTCTGATCTTGAAAACGCACTATTTCTTCATTCATTAGCCGCACTATTGTCTCAAATCTTCTGGTTGCATCCTCACAGTCAGCTTTCAGCTGTATAACGTCACAATAGCAGATAAGGGGATGTTTGGATATGTGTTATGAAAGTGATTATGCCATTTAATAATCAAAATCATATCATTAGATGTAATAACAGTTTTAGGAGATAATGTCAGGAATTGCTTTTACTGTTCAAAGAATCAGATGTGAGTTTTTGACATTCTGACTACTAAAAATAACATAAAGGAACACTTGTGGGAAAAAAAATGACACCTCTTGTGATTTGTGAGTAGAAGTCTATAATCAATGTTGTTTTTACACCGACAAAATTTGACTATATTCACTTCCAGTCAAGTCGCAATAAACAAGTAATCAGTTTCAAAACCAAAACGAACTAACAAGGAGCTAGAAATTACATAGGAGATTTCAACCAATTAGTCTGTCCAACTACTAATCTTACAACCTCTAAACTTAAGCCGTGATATTGTTATAGTTGTTAACTAATACGGAAATAAAGATGCAGAATATCATCGGAAGTCATGATTATTGGTCATTGGCACAGGACAAAACCCATGAAACGAGTTGAGCATATATAATGAGTGACTGATTATGTCTATCCATCAGGTTCAGAAACCAAAACCCAGTTATCGTTTGTTACTTGAATTATTCTGTATGTGTTATATGTAAAGATGCAACGTATGCTCTGGGCACCTTAACCTCAGGATGAAAAAAGTATTCAACACAAGTACATTCAAATATTTTTGTTGATGTATAAAAACAACAAAATTCTCAAGAAAATCTATCAAGTATCCAAAAAAAGTAAAGAAACAAAATGTGCTTCTGTTAGTTTAGGTAGACGTACACCACCATAAGATTCCATATGTGTTAAGGCATTAAGATACAAACACAGAAACCAGAGAGCGGGTAGGTATTTAATGCCATGCTCAAATTATGGCAAGAGAGCTCGAGACATCAAATGTGTTTGGGGCTTAATGTTCTGTTATGAGGCAGAGAGACTTTCGAGTTTCGGAAGAAGGCTTCTCCAAGCATCAGCAATACCATTTGATAGACGTGCTTGACCCTTGGCAAATTCGTGAAAAGCAAGGCCCATGTCTTGTGTTTTCTGATCTTGAAAACGCACTATTTCTTCATTCATTAGCCGCACTATTGTCTCAAATCTTCTGGTTGCATCCTCACAGTCAGCTTTCAGCTGTATAACGTCACAATAGCAGATAAGGGGATGTTTGGATATGTGTTATGAAAGTGATTATGCCATTTAATAATCAAAATCATATCATTAGATGTAATAACAGTTTTAGGAGATAATGTCAGGAATTGCTTTTACTGTTCAAAGAATCAGATGTGAGTTTTTGACATTCTGGCTATTAAAAATAACATAAAGGGACACTTGTGGGAAAAAAAAATGACACCTCTTGTGATTTGTGAGTAGAAGTCTATAATCAATGTTGTTTTTACACCGACAAAATTTGACTATATTCACTTCCAGTCAAGTCGCAATAAACAAGTAATCAGTTTCAAAAGCCCCCAAACCCAAGCCAGAGAGTACAGCCATTCCGTAATGACACAGAGTGCTTTTGTAGATTAGCTAGAATCTAGTTTGTGGTATAAAACTATAAATCTCACATTTTTGCACTCCTATCTGTTATTTGAATAATTAAAGTCCGTAACTGAGAAACTGACAGCCAATGATACTAACCTCCTCATATTCGTGTTCTGCATCTAACATCTTCTCTGATCGAATTAACCTCAGTTTGTTGCTGAAACAGAGATATAAAACAAATAAGGAACATCAATACTACAATTCAGAGTTTTCGGTTCCATAAGAGCATATTATAATGACATTCACCAACATCTTCCACTAAATTGCCAGAATATGAAATTTTGTAGTGTGGAATATAGCAATGAAGTCAGATATTCTATATCATGGATTTTAGGACAATGCATTAGCATTTTTTATTAATTGTCGGTTTTGGTTGAGCAGATTTTATCTGTAACAAAGTAATGATATTTCCGTGGGCTGAAGTTGTATGCAAGATCTTATCCATAAGATAAGGCCTCATTCCCCACAAATCATGTAGTTTCGGAATGAGGCTGCGAACCTTATAGTAATAAGGTACCATTTTCCAAGAATCAATAGTAGATAATAGTGTGTAAATCACAAAAACAATAGCTTATCATTGACTCTCGGATCTGATAGCTTATCATTTACGCACAAGATGGCAAGTTGAACCCATTTAGTTACTGATGAGTCGAAAGAGTAAGAGAAAAAACAATAGCTACAAAGAAAGGGGTCAAAAGTCGCCCAAAGTGTGTTTTAATGCATAAGTCTTCGTAAATCATTTTGTTAGAATATACAGATTATTTTGAAATAGTTTTATTTTCCTAATCATACATGGAAAACTATTTACTACGAGTATAAAGTCAAAGAAATCTACGACCATATGTTCTGGCCAACCAACCCGACCCATTTTGACCCACTACCCACCCCGTCTGACCCACCATTATGCCACCTCTAATTATGCAATATAATGGATCTAGTGAAATAGAAATTAATAATGGGGAAATCATACAGATCAATTTCCTTTAGTTTTATCGTCTCGGCCAATTCACACTGCTGCCTGAAAGCATTAGCCCTCTCTGCTATTGTACCCTGTTCACCAAAATTATAAGCAAAAAAAAAGAGAAATTCTAGAAAGACAAGTATCAAAGTCACTGTATTTGGTCAATGACATGCTTTAAAAGTCCGACATTCACCTTGATAGATTGCACAGCACGCACATAGTCTTTCAATGGTTCTTCAAAATTCGTTAAAAGATGGTGGGCCTTAAGAATAGAGAAAATTAAAAGATAGTGAGATACAACATAAGTATTCACAGATTTACATATTTGTCTATACTTTCTTATGGTTTTCATAAGCTTAAAATTATGTTTAATCATCTTAAAATAATGTAGACATAATAACAGAATAGTACATAAATAGAAACTGACTTCTCTTTGGAGCTTGATTGACAGTATCTCTGATTTTTCGCCAAGTTTAGAGAATGTGTTCCCAAGAGCATCTCCTTCACAAGCACCAAGGTGTTTGATTTCCTTGCCAAACTCTCCTATAGATTGCCCCAACTATGTAACAATAATTAGACTATTCCAAGACATACTTATTCAACTTTGCTGAAGCAAGAATATCTGCTAACAACCAGCTAACATTTTTACCAGATATCTATATTCATGTGGCTTTGGTCTTCTCTGTTTAGAATGGGCAGCTGTGCTTTATAATATATACTAATTTAAGGAGTGCTTGGACTTGCTTTTTAGAGCTGATTATTGCAATTTGAAGATGCAATAATCAGTCCTGCTACACATGTCTGATTTTTGGATATTCAGTTTCATACTAATTGCAGGAAAACTGATTATACAGGGAACACCAAAATTACCTATTTACCTCTTCTTTGAACATAACTCAAGAGACTCCCACTCTCATTTTAAAAAGCATCTACTTTTTCCGCAAAAAAGTGTCCTTTTTTGTCATTTTGTGTATTAGAACCTTTAAAAAGCATCTACCAAATACTTGAACACCTGATTATCTGATTATTACAGCATCACATCCAAACAGTATCTTCTAAAAAGCATTTTACTCCAGGTGATTATATTTTCTACCTATTCAGTATCACATAATCAGCTTCCAAACACCCCCAAACATCTTATCTTTAACAGCTGAAGAAGAGTCCAAAAGGTTTAAAAAGTTACTGTAGAGACCCATAGAAGCTTTAAATACCTCTGTGTCTCTTTACTAGACGATATGCATGCTTCTGGGCTTCTGCTAGGTGATCTTCAAGTTCAAATATATAGCGTTTTAACTTTTCATACTCTGGATTAGTTTCTTCCACTGGCTTTTCTTTCCCAAGAACCACATCACTAACTTTCGATTGAACATCCTGTTATATCATAGCATCATCTTATATCATCTGATTGAAGAATTAGCCTTGAGCCAAAGTAGGTCATATATACCGTTTGCTTCACGATTATACTCTCAAATGTATATTTGTGAAAATTTGTATTTAAAAGATTGGTAGAGCAAATCAGAGATTTGCAGTCTGTAATGATATTTCAGAAATTGCAATTTATTTGATTTTCTAATTATTTGTTGCCTAATTTTATTTAACCAACAGTTCTGATGCATTTGTTCACCAACAAAAGGGTGGGCATATTATCTTGTAGATGAATTTTGTATCTGTTTCATATCGGTTGGGAAAGAATTATGTTATACCCTAAATATCTGCATCAAATCAGATGGCTTCTTCTTGAAGTATCCAGTTTCTTGTGACCTTGCTCTTTCCATTGTCTGCAAAAGAGCGAACACGTAGCTATAAACAATTTATTTAAACTACTAGAAATATAAACAAACTTAACTGGAACACACTACCTAGTGGCCTCCACATAAATTAAAAAAACTGAAATCATTCAAGATAGCAAGATAAGTTGCTTTTGCGGCTTCTTATCATGTATGGAGCATTAACGATTTTCTTGAAACTAAGCAGTTACGATCAGAAAAGTTACCTGTTCATCTGCCTCCAAAAAGATCCGCAGGTCATCACTTTGCTGAAGTTCATGATGTAGTGCAATCCTATTGACAAATGTGTCCAATGCTTGACGTCTCATCTCAATGAACTCGGCACTGAATCTAAACTTCTCTGCATTTGTGAGGTTATTATCAGTCATCTCAAGGCGATTCATTGATAAAAAAAATTATATCAAATATATCCCACTGACAATGATTATGACTGCTTGAAGGTTGTAAATACATGGAAAACGTGTTCGCATCATCAAAGAAAGCACAAACAAGATCATATTAAAGCTTAGAAGTACTTAAATGATAGAATTAAGTGGGAACAACATGCCCAAGTTGCTAGATAGATGATGACTGATATCCTACACAGTAACTTCATCAAATTATTGGCAACGTGATATCCATAATGCACAATTGCAAAAAGGATTGCAAGGAATGCTCGGACCCCTTGGAAGTGAAGATGCAGAGAAACTCAAAGAGACCAAACAAGGCATAAACACTATAGAGACAGCATGATAGCCAGCTATACAAGGATTACAGGTCTACAGTCTACATAGTAAATTACCAACTGTACAGACTGGCTTTCAGCCGGTAAGGAACGAAGATGCTTGAACAAATACCAATCGTCACCCAGACAATAACTTTTTGGCTTAAATGTTGGGCATGTTTACTTCAAAAGCATAGCCTAAAGCATGTGGACTCTAGTTCTGAGTTCTACCAAAAGATGGATCCTCATCTAAACTAACAGATGGCAAGACCCATTTACTGGTCACCACATTGCCAACTATTTAACCATCATTAGAGAAAATATTATACATCCGATTCAGTATTTAACGGACATAACAAAGAAATTCGTTACAGCTCAGATGCTAAGAAAAAAAATTCCCCAACAGTTCCTATGTGTTTGTGTTTATACAGGATTAAGAGGAAGAGGCGGGGTTATAAGATGAAGCGCAAGATCAGAGAAATCAGAAATGTAACTTGTAAGAGGCATCATATTAAGACAAGACTATTCATCGGTAATCAATAGATTACACAGGTTTTCATATCACAACCTGATAACATTTAAAGCCACTACATGCCTACATATATCTAAAACAATCCAATGTATATAACCTGTTGGATATTTGGCACACAGAACATAATAGAAAATCATGTGGATATCTTCAGCCAAAAAAGAATTACAAATCCTATGTGGGATGTCATGTCTGCACAGAGACATACAAAAGCAAGGAGTAGCCTCTCCATAGAGCATTATATAATCCCATAGTCCCATGCATACATATCCGTACAAAGTTACCAAAAAACATATATATTGACCAAATGCCTTCCAAGAAATATACACCATCTGTGGTTTTGAATAATTCAAGATGGATGTTTTTTAGTTTTTTCATTCAGTACGAAAACATTTAAAGAAGAGACCAAAATTGTAATAGCTAAAAGGAGACACTAAAATTACTAAATGGATGCAATTTCGAAGTCTAGATGAATTGTAGCCTTGTAGGACTAAAGAAGCATAAGAGCCAACAACCAATGACAGCATAATAAGAAATGTTAATGACAGACAATACATAGTCATTTTCTATGTTTAATGTGAATAAATTGAAGATGTGCCACACCTAAAAGAAACAGACTGATATCTTACCTACAGTGCTCTTCTCTGGAAGTGGAGGAATGAAAATACCCTTGTACTTCTCAAAGAGACGATCACGCAACCAAACAAAATCAGTATAACGCCGAATGACAATCTTTTCTGGGCCTTGATATTCGGGGAAGTTTGTCTGCAAAAGGAGCATTTCAATGAAATAATACATCAACACTAGAATGAAGAAACGAATAGTTGTTTTCGGGGGAGAATGTGAAACATACGAATGGCCATCTCCGAAGGACATGTAAAAAATATGAATGGCCATCTTCGGAAGGACATGTAAGGATCTTATCTCACAAAACATAATAATATTTTCTAACGTAACAACCCCTTCTTATCGTTCTTTTCTTCAAGGATAACAAGAAGAAGATAGATAAATGAATGTTGATCCATTCACTCGCAAGTGGTGGATAGAGCAAGAATGCATGACTGCCATGTAACTAATATCAAGCTCCTCATTTGAGCAGATGAATTTATCAGCTATAAGAAAGGGCGATTAAATGAGTTCATCTTGGTCTTTAATTAAATGCCATAATGGACGGCCTTAAACCATACAGATGATTTTTCTTTATCCATTGTTAAATCATTGCGACTCAGGATTCCTAACTACTAGTGATCAGTTCAACACATCAATGCACACCCATAACTTCTAAACTACTTCATTTTCTACAAGAACTTTTAAAGTTAGAGTGATAAACTAAATTTTTCTATAAAGTTCACAAGGAATAAAGTCAGTTTTTCTCAATCGGAATTCGGAACACCAAACGTATTACCTATATATAGCTAATAACTCACACTATGTATCAGAACACAAAATTATATTAAAAACACAAAATCGCCAAATAGTTCCTCAAACTGATTTTATCCGTGATTTCCAAGACCAATAACCCCTTAATCAAGTAGTAACCATCCATGGAATCAATATTTCCAATTTACACCTAATTCGCGATTCCAACTTCTGACTTTCCAAATTTCACCAAAAACTCTTAACTTCTAACTCCCTCCATAACAAATCCCACTAGTTACAATTAATCCAACTTTCTGAAAATGTAAATTTGCCATTCTCATATAATTGCACTTTTCTTAAACTGTATATTTTAGGGGGTGTCCGGATTAGCTTATCTTACGGGCTTATCGGCTTTATTAAAATCTGGAAAAGCCGATAAGCTCACTTTTTTTAGCTTATGAGCATATCACTTTGATCTTATGGACTTTATAAGCCATAAGCTCAAGCTCATAAGCCAAAAAAAGTAAGCTTATCAGCTTTTCCACATTTTCATAAGGCGATGAGACCGTAAAATAAGGTAATCCAGACACCCCCTTATAGTAACTCTAAATGCGAAAACACATAGATTTAGTTCATCCATAATTACTCCAACTTTCTGAAAAGGTAAAACTGTCAACCGTAATAATTGCATTTTTCTTAAACTCTATTTTAACTCTGTTGGACAATTATATCGGGAGCGAAAAACATATATTTATTAATCCATAACAAAACTCAACCTCTAAACTAACCACTACCTATTAATCAATCAATTAATTTACAACTAATTGACCAAAACTAAATAATTAGTAATAATTTACCTTAGTGATGACTTTATAGGAGATATAAGCTTGAACACCGTTGCCCATTTTAGCAGGATCAGTAACTGACACCGTTAAATACGGAGAAGATGAATTTGGGGGGTTAGATCTAGGGCTTTGTAATCCCCCACCGTTCATACTTCTTTGCTGCATGTTCATAAAATTAAAATTCAATCACAATCAAATTCAATACTTACACAAATTGATTAATAATAAGAATTACCGTTGTGATCATAATTGTTGCTTGCAGTAATCAGATGTTACAATTTGTTTGATGATGAGTAAGAAGAACAAGTGTATGGATTGTTGTGTTGTGATTTAATCGTGATTATTAATATTTGCTGTAACTTTTTTATGAGGAAATCAATGACAAGAAGCAACGATACTTTATTTATTCTGACGAAAGATAAATGAGTGTTTTTTGTGTCATCTTTAGATTTACCACTTTTATCTTTGTCTATTACATAGTTTTGTAAATTTTTACCCTTTTTTTTACAGTAACTTGCTAACATGAGTTTAATCGAGTCGAGTTAGATCGTGCACGGGCTAAACTAAGACTACGTTTATCAACAATATTTTTCAGTGTTTCGTTAACTTTTCACTCAACTGCCAATATCATAACCAGTTAGGTAAGATCATAAACTTCATCTCTCAACATACTCATCTAAATATAGATATACTTACACATACACACAATTTATCTTCACAACTCGGTCACCTAGACGATAAAGTTTTCACAAACGAAAAAGAGCAATTGAGTCTTTATCCTCCCATAATACTTGCTCTAAGATTGACTCAAATCTAGCTAAAAATCAGTTAAAAATGTAATTTAATAAAGGTAAAAATCAATTAAAAATGTAATACAATAAAGGAAACTATCACAAATACAAAACTTACTTCTCTTTGATGTTAAATAACTAATTATTAATATCGTCACTATTTTACTATAATTCAAAATTTACATATTAATCAAAGTTAAATTGCATGTTATAATAATTTACAGGAAGCAAGTTATCCTACGGCTTCTTGCTTTGATAGAGCTTTTATTTTCTCTAGGGTCCCGTATCTTCATTTTGATAGTTTATACGATTACATGGATTATACCTATTTACACAAATACCCCGACGATTTCCACTCGTTAAGAAATAGAGTCCACTAAGCATATCTTGAGTTGGTGCATAAATGGGATCTCCAATAGTTGGAGACAAAAGATTCATATGAGAAAACATAAGCAAACATGTTATATGAGTAATAGTATGTGGATATGTTTCCTACTTGAAGATAGTTAAGGTATTTTTAAAAGAAAGGTAATCTAAGTGAGATTTTATGTCTCAAAATAAGACACTCAAAGCAATGTATGTGATTTGCAATTTTTTAATGTGATTAGGATATTTTATTAAGCAAATTACAAAAATAAACCGTATATATAGTGATTATTCGAGTATGAACCTTTTTTTTATAGTTTACGGATATGACCATTTTACGTCACTATCATACATATCACAATCATATCACCATTTTACGTCACTATCATACATATCACAATCATACCATCCATCTTTTTCCCACAAGACTTTTTCTATTGTGTTCTTTGTGGAGAAAGTTACCTTCCTGAACACCCTGCCATAAAACCTGCTTTCTTTTGCATACAAATCTTGGCAAGATTCTGAGATATTTCCAAGTTCAGCTCCTTTAGACACCACCTTCCTTTGCAACATCATTATGAACAGACACAAGTACCACAGTCAAAGCAAGGTAAGTGGACCGACTTACCCACGTGATTGACCTCGTTCATGAATGAGTTTTCGTTCATGCATTTGTTTACGATTCTCAGATTTTTTGGAAGTGGTGGCTGGCAATGGTAAGTATTCAATACAAATTATTGTACATAGTTTCATTCAAATCATAAATAACTGTTGTACCTATTATTTGTTTTGTACAGAAAGCTCAAGTTTCCAACAAATATTCATTGAATCATTGAGAACTGCTCCACGCCCATGCATGCTTCACGCCCAGGCATGCACGCCCAGGCACGCCCAGGTTCACGCCCAGGGTTCATGCCACGCCCAGGGCACGCCTCATGCCACGCCTAGGGCACGCCTTGGTCATTCCTCGCACAGGTCACGCCCAGAACACGCATCACGCCCAAACTTCTCGCCTGGACCACGCCCAGAGAATTGGTGTACACGTGTACGGTTTAAAACGTATTAGGCTACCAATCTAACGTCTAATATTGAAAAGTTCATTTTAGAAAATTGTATGGGCGTGGTTTATATGTGTAAACTACTAGGGGAAAGTGTCCATTTAAAAAAAATTCTCTATTTTATTTGTGCATTAAATACTTATATAGTATTATATTGTGTTTCAACTCTTTGTACATATAAGTGTCCCAATAACATTTAAAGTGTGCAAATCATCTCCCAAAAAGAATATGGAAGTAAAATTTGTCCCACATTGGTTGTAGAGCAATCTTGTAACAGATTTATAAGACTATGGAAACCCTACAAATTGTAAGAGTTTTATTCTATTGCTTATGCGCAAGTAAGTGTGGATTTACATTTGCTCACCCGCTTGGAATCCAAATTTCGGCCTTATTTGTGTATACGATTTAGATCAAATCCAATTTTTTTCATTTTTGAATAACGTATATACATATAGATTTGTTAGGTTCCCATATTAGTAACACAAGCATCAATATAAGAAAAAAAGATTAAGAGTGATCGGTTGAACAAGATAATCACACACACGAATGAATAATGAAAGGTTACGCGTAGAGAGTGAATAAAATGAACAACCAACCCTCAAATGAGGGTTATACAAGAGTATTTATAGGAGGAAACTAGGGCAACACTCCAAGTTCCCATCCTTTTACTTATTGGGCTTGGCCTAGGCTTATGGGCTTTCTACATAAGCGTAGCCTTGATTACTAACATAAAAGCATATTAAGCTAACTATTACATATGAATCACTAACACTTGAAATATGGTTTAGGAGTGATTCCAACAATCTCCCCTAAGTGTTAGTGATGAATGAAAGAGTGATAAACGTTGTAGGTGCTGATGTAATAGTAGCTTTGACGCCTTCGACATTCTTCTTTCTTGTGAGAAGAAGTGTCTTGATTCAAACAATCTCCCCAGTGTAGAGAAATTGTTTCCTTTGAAGTATTCTGCTTTGACGTCTTCATTTACTTTGTTCTTTGATCTTTTTTCTTTGTGATGGTAGTGATAGTATGTTGTTGTTGTCTGTCACAGTCCGCTTCGTTGCTCCAGTGTCTCCACGCCTTTCTTCAACATGCTCACACGCTCTTTTGACGTTGGATTTCGCAGACTTATGAAGTTCTCTTAGTCTTTAAACTTTGTAGATTCTTTGACTTGACGAAGAATCATTCTGACTTTTGTGTTGCCTTTTGAGAGAACTTCCATTAGTGATGATTTTGGTATGAGCATGTGAAGAATCTGCACGCATCATCCGGCCTCCAGCTTCCATAAGAAGAAAACATAAGAATGGTTAGTAATAAGCGGAATCCAGCACTTATAAGTTTGAACTCGAGATGTTAACAGCGTAGTGTGAAAACACAACTCTAATTCTCACAAAGGTCGTTCCTGAACTGGAGTCCCACAAGTGAGATAACACGATGTATCGAAGTACATCTACAGCTCATATGAGTCACCGAGGTACACCAAGCATCACCTCACGATCAGACCGTTTGAGACACACTAAGCGTAATCCACGAGAGTTACCGAAGTGCCTGCTGTCAGGGTTGTTTGATGTTGACCCTGGCAGGAGTTTCCATTCAATCACTGAGGATCACAATTGTGAACCTCTCATAAATGTTCTCGACAGATTGCTAAGATCTGTGAAGGACACGATAAAGTATCACTTGCTTTCTTATTGTTGAACGTCAAGCAATAAAAATGTCAAGTGTACCTAAGAGATCTTTTGATGAGTCTCGTGGCTCTAGACTCAATAGTGCGTTTTGGTTTTCCTGAGCAGAGACTAGGGAGAGGGTCTCCTTCTTCAATACCAACAATCTCTAAGAGAAAGTCGATAGATTTTGTAGGGTTCCCTGTGAGAATGAAACAAGTTTCTGTTGAGAGAAACTTGAGTGGCTAAGAAGGTTTAGTGCATGCGTCACTGGGTCCATGACGACTTTTAATCTTCAATACCGGCGTCATCAAGTGACAACCAGTAGCATATGAATTGAACCCGGTGTCTGCCCTAAGTTGAATAACTGAGGGCTAATTCTTTTCACCCTTTTCTTTGCATTTCTTTTTAATTCTTCAACTCTTTCTTTCTCCGATTCTCATTTTCTCCTTTTTATGATCATACCTAAGGACTTCTAATTCTAACTATTGGAAGTGTCCTTGGGTAGATCCCTCCGGCTCAAGCGGATCATAGGACGGTTATTCCTAACCTTAATCACCTTATAACTCCATTGCCATAAAACCATTTTCATGAAAAATCTCTAGAAGTGTTTGTAAATGAAAACCATGTTTGAACACTTCAAGAGTTTTGGATTTTCGAAATACTCCCCTCCACATGTGCTTAAGAATTTTGACATGAAATCGCACAGTGAGGAAAGAGCGCACTTTTGAATTGATCAACTCAAGATAGACAATTCCTTGCGCGACACGATTACGTTGCATAGTTAAAGAGATACATTGTCAGCTTTTAGGTGACAACTAGCTCTAATAACTATCTTGAAGATGTGGACAACCCCGAGAGGTTGTCAAACCCGTCAAAGTTCATGTCTATCAAGAGCTTCTCGAATAGGTACGATTTACTCGGATAAGTCTTGGAAGACAAATCTTTTCAATGTATGATTGTTTAGATCCCGTCAATTCATGGGTTGAAGTTTTTCTCACGAGGATTCATTTAGCAATTCACAACATATTTATTATCACATAATTTTTCTCCCCCTCAAAAATGGCATATAAATGGTATTTTTGACGAAAATTTGATATCGAATATGTCCATTTCGAGTTTTGTGGGAAGATTGCCACGATGAACAATTTGTGACCAAAGTTGTAATCAAATACTCCCCCTCAACAAGTGATATTAACGGTTGAGGTTTTGAAAAAAAACATAAGGGGAAGTACTTGTTCTTTTGAGCAAAACCTTTTAAAATTGAAAGGTTTGATAAGTTTTACTCAAAAGTAAGAAGCTTTCGCTCCTTTTATAAGGATTGTGGCAATGAAGCGCACCACAGGGACCTTCAATACAAGAATGGGTTGTACATGCTATGCGTGCACAAGCCATGGTCATTATAGAATCACACATCAATTAATATGAAATTGAAATAGTTTAAGAGAGTACCGTGAAGTCCATCAATCTTTCCAGAATGCTAACAGGCTGATAGCCTGTGAGAGTAATCCTGGGACGAACTCACCTACGGCTCTCGAGTTCTGAAAGGTCCCGTCTGTATAACCTTTCATCGATCTGTGATGATCCTCTTAACATCCCGTCTATCCCGAGAATTCCATCGCTTTGAGATCAATGCATTCATGTATCGCCTTCAACCTATAAGCCAAGCCGTCCCTGACCTTCTTTAATGTGTGATCCCCAAATTTGTGAAGATCTCTACACGCCATCAAGCAGTTGCGTTGTAGTTCACTACGGTAAACTACTCCGAATGGTTTGCTGATGAGAGTGTATTGTGGAAGCTGGTTTGTTGGGCATTATATTTAAGTTGATAAGACAAAATATATGAAAGATGAAGGACTGTTGAAGACAAAGAAAGACAAGGGACCTACTTGTCAAAGAAGTATTTATTATCTAGTCTCTTGTATTCCTTTGTCCCTAGTCTTTATTATATAAAGAGATACAGGGAATTAGGTTTAAAGTGTGTCAAACAATGTAAACATCAGACAAAGGGGTGTGTGTAGGTCTAGAGCGTGAGTATGTAAACGCCTAGACTAGGTGATAATCAACTTGTAGTGTATAGCCCCAAGGATCATTGATCCCTGTTGTATAACCATCTTAGAGTTGATCGTCTAGGATTGGGGCTGTGAATGTGTTTGTAGCACACATGATGATGACGAAGAAACCTTGATATAATAACAATGAAAGTTTCTTATTCCGTTGTGCATACATATTATTGTTCATTGTTATTTGTGCTTATTGATAATCCTAGATAAGGTCTAAACAACCTCAAGCATCGATTCTAACATGTGGTATCAAGCGGGTGGCTCTTGATATCTAGGATCTACAAGGTTTCTCAAAAATGGCGAAAAAGATGAAGAAATTCAATAAAAATTTTCGTAATTTTCTCTGCAGGCAGTTCCAAACGTATAAACTTTTGTTAACCGTTGGATCGGGCTGAAATTTTGACTGGAGCTTCTCTATATACCCATCTAACGTTCCACCGGAGGGATCGTCGATCTGAGCTCTCAATAAAAAGTTATACTATGTCGAAGTTGGCTGCAGAGGAGGATTTGTATTATACATGTTCTATGGTCTACTTTTCATATGGCAATCAAGGAAACCCTAAGCGATTATCTTTTTGGCAATATGAAAACATAAAGTGATTACATATTCATTGGCTGTACAATAATACCCTCGTACTTCACTTTTTATCATCATGGTCGGTGGAAGATTTAATATGTAGAGATATGATGTTGTCTCCTTGTGCATGATAGCTTCTATCTGATTGGTGCAAAAAAGGTAAAATTGGTGATTATTAGTCGGTGTGAATTAATATTAACCTTGTAAAAATTCATGGATCAGTGGTTATGCATTAAATCGTCTCTATCATGGCTCACTGGATTTGCTTATGGTTGTTCGTGGTTTGAAAGTTGTTGATGGGCCAGCTTCGTTACGATTTGTTTCGTATGTGATAAGTGTAGTGATTTTGTTGTTAGTGATCCTAAAAGATGATTAGTGATGCTCTCGATATTGACTTATGATACTACTGCTAATGGGTTCGTTTCCACTGCCTTCAAGAAAGTTACCACTGCTATGTTCTCTCGTTTCCACTGCTAGGTTTTTCATTACCACGGCTAGCATATCGATTACCACTGCTAGTAGAAATGGTTTCCACTGCTAGCATGCTTCTTTCCACTGCCATATTATTGTGAAACCACTGCTAGTGTTATCGGAAACTACCGTATCTGCTGTGACAAGGACAAGTTTCTTCTGCTAGTTTAAGTGACTTACTACTACTATCGAGATGGTTTTCTTTCTCCTACTCGTATGCATACATGGTCAGTTATACAAAAGTTACTTTTCTCATTCGTTGTTGGCTGCATGAATATGAGAACGTGATTAAGAAGATGAGTATACAAGGCTGCATGTAAGTCAAGTTTGAATCATATTTTGGAAATCACTACTATATTGATAAAACATATTGGAGGTCCACTGAATTGATCAAAACAGATGCCTACTTTTTATGTTTGCATTTATTGCGTGGTGACTTTTGGATATTATATAGAAACCTCGTACTAAGTGGGATTGGTAATATCTTGGACGGTGGTCATGCATGTGTGTTATCAATTCAACGATATGTTTGCCTACACATAATCTTTGTATTGGTTGGTTAGTGGATACATATACGTCCATGCATTTATTTTGTCCTTGATTTTGAATGTGAAACAATTAAATTTCATGCTACTATGGGTTAGATCACGTGATGGAGAAGGTTCAAGCTACTCATTTTCGATGTGTCATTCATGGTTTGTACTGCTGAGCTTGTCCGAGAAAGGTTGATCTAATGTTATCTGATATATGTTGTTTCCACTGCTTATATTACTCGATATCGGATAGTACATGATTTTTGGTTCTCGAGGAGTTTTGGACTTGAGGGGAAGTCGAGCATGGTGATTGTTATGGTTTTTGGCGACACACACATAGGAGGTTGGTCACACACATGGTGGAGCGATTGATGGATTAACTATGAAGATGAAGTGGAATTATTTGGGTTTGTGTTTTATTATATCTTAAAGTGGTTGTTTACACTTTTAAGATAACTTTGTTTGCGTTCATGTGACAAAGAATTGACAAAACACCAAGGAGTTATGTTATTGTGCTCATGATTATTGTCAGGGATTGCGGTCTCCTATACACCATGATGGGTATATGTTCATGTCATCTTTAGTGCAAGATATAAGACACAAGTTTGAGTTGTTCTACTTCAGCATCAAGTTGGTTATACTTGGTTTTCTTCATCAGTAATTATTACATAAAGCCTACATTCTTCAAATGGTTAACATATGGGTTTCAGGGGAAGCTTAATGTTAAAATGTTTAACAATTTGCATGCATCATTCGAAGGTTTTTACAACCGCTAGTTGTTATTACTATACGATTTTGATTTCTAATGTTTCAAGTTCATTTTAGATGCGGAAAAACTTAATGGTGGGTAATTTGAAACATTAGAAGGATGGATTGGACGTATGATATTGATTCGTAGTTGTGAAGATCAAGGTTGCTTACTTATGTCCCCTAATTGAAGATGACAAAAAGCGGAAGAATGTTTACATAGAAGATTGCAACTTGAAGATTCTTGGTGATTGCATGTTTAAGGGGAAGTTTGTTTATCTTTCATGACATACTTGTTCGTGCTTATTTGGTTTTGTCATTATCAACTAGGGGAAGATTGTTGGGCATTATATTTAAGTTGATAAGACAAAATACATGAAAGATGAAGGACTGTTAAGACAGAGAGACAAAGGACCTACTTGTCAAAGAAGTATTTATTATCTAGTCCCATGTAGTTTTGAACCCTAGTATCTTTATTATATAAAGAGATACAGGAATTAGGTTTTAAGTGTGTCAAACAATGTAAACATCATGTGTGTGTGTAGGTTCTAGAGCAAGTATGTAAACGCCTAGACTAGGTGATAGTCGACATGTAGTGTTTAGCCCCAAGGATCATTGATCCTCGTTGTATAACCATCTTAGAGTTGATCGTCTAGGATCGGTCTGGAATGTGTTTAGAGAACACATGATGATGACGAAGAAACCTTGATATAATAACAATGAAAGTTCTTTATTCCGCTGTGCATACATATTATTGTTCATTGTTATTTTTGCTTATTGATAATCCTAGATATATCTAAAAAACCTCGAGCATCGATTCTAACATGGTTGATGTCGTGAAGTTCTGGCCGAGAATCAGCGAGGTTGACACGAAGTCCGTTAATGCATCTAACAAAGAAGTTGTAAATCTTCACATCGCTCCTCGATCACTCGCGTTTCCTGGCGAAGATGAGCAAGGACTTGATGTATCCACGCTTGAATTTCAGTCGAGAATTGTCGCATTCTTCCTGTACCATGGCAGATCTGAGATCTTCAATGGTTGAGAGACAAGTTCACGAAGTCCTTCACGAAATTCATAGTCCCTTTCGTCTTGTCTTTTGACCACGATATTCTTGAGAAAGTTGTAATCCCATTTAGGCAGAAGAGTGACATGCTTAACTGACAGCGATCCCTTTATCCTTGTACACTTCATGTTGAGACTTTCGAACACGGCGACTTTTGTAGTAGATTAGTGCGTTCGGTAATGGTGAATCCATTACATTGCATCAATGTCATACGTTCTCTGTTGGAAAACATGTGGGTAGCCTTTTCTTCGATGGCTATGCGGTTGGAGTATATGGTGCGAGAACGGAGTGTAAGTGATGTATTTCTTTGAACCATTGCTACCGTATAGAAGAAATTCCAAGTCTTTGTTGAAGAAGTAGCGGAATGGAATCTTAGGTTGATCTGTTGTGTCGTTGGTAGAGGTCTAGACGATCGGTGTAGTATGGAGGGTTGTCTCTTACGGTGAAGTCGATGTTTGCCGGGGGTTGAGCCAATCAATGTTGTTAGACATGGCTCGTGCTATATTATCAAAGTGATATTCAACTTCAATGGCACTTTTACGTCTTTTGAGTAGTTGAAATGCTTCATTCTTGATTATCGTTTCAACTCGATTTCGTCATCTTCTTCAAAGGAACTTTTCTTGCGGTAACTTAGCATGCTCCAACGCACGACCTTCTACCATATCGGATCATCGGTTAGGGCGGGGTGGCATCAACAAGTTTAGAAAACCATTCAAACTTCGGTGTCATCTTCGTCTAGCCATGAGGCGACATCGACTTTAGACGTCTTCTTTTTCTTCTTTGGCCTTGATAGGGATGATGGTTTATTTGTTGAAGCGGAGGGTGGGTTGTTGTTGGGGCTCGGGACTTCCTCATTGTCACCAGGTATACTCAAAGTGATCCTTTGGTTTTCTCTGTCTGGGTGGTAACTCGAGTCACGAGGTTTGTTAGCGGAAGAAGCGTGGAGGATATCGTCTTGTTGTTGGAGTCCTTAGGGTGGTGGTGGCACAGGAGGGTTCTCGACTTCTTTGGGCGTTTAGGCTCGTTATGTTTATCCTTATCCTTATCATCATCGTCTCTTGGACGTTTAGGCCTTTGAGCTTCTTCTGCGCATCTTGATTTGAGTTGGTATTCGGCAATGTTATCAAACAATTTACCCGTAGGAAGTAAATGTTGCGAATCGTTTAGACATTTGAGTTACCGACACGGAAACCAATTCAGCATCGGAGAATACTATAGGATCGATTGGGTTGATTGTTACGGTCATGGGTGTTGATCTTATAGTTTGCTTGGCGGATGCATCAGTCGGATAGAGTTATGCATTTGTACATTTCTCTTGTCACTCGAGGGAGCGGTGTAGAAGGAATTTGTAAGTATATTCTCTTGCCGTCTTCTCCAATTCCTTTTGGAAATCTCCTTTGATAAACTTAGGATTTGTTCCATTTCTTTCAACAACTCGTTTATCCCTTTTTGAAGAAAGTTGATTCAATGCGTGAGTTGATTCGACTTTTTGTTGGTTACATCCTTCTTCCGTACTTGCTTGACAGCTTTAACAATCTTTGTCTTAGCTTGGGATATCCAAGAGTTTGTTGGTTTCTTCACTGATTTAGATGTGTATCTGGTTGTTTCTTTGGATGGTGGTGGAGATGAATGAGAGGATGAATATGATGATGATGAGATATGAGGACTTCGGGGTCCTTTCTTGGTTCGGAAGTTTCTTCTTTTTGGCGTGTCGGACTATCAAGAAGAAAATCATCATATTCAACATCGTCATCTTTTCAGAACTTAATTGTGTTACGCCTCAATCTTGGCTTCTTCATCGCTTTTCTTTCTCGAGACTTCTCCTTTTCGGGTTCCTTAAAATTCATAGGTGATGGTATCTTCCAATCGTTGTTGTTGTGGATCGCTGGGTGGTGGTACCGGTTCCTTATCGGGTTGATTAACCGCATCGGGAACCTGGTGTAGATGAGTGCACCACCACTTGACCCTCGAGGGCACCGAGAGTTTGATCCTTTACAAATTAAATTCGGCAAGATGTTTGAGTCGAGGTTCTTCAACTTCTTTTGATATTCTCTTTCCTCATCAAATGGTTCTTCTTCAGAGCTTTCCTTATCATGCTCAAGCATAGGAGTTTTCCCTTTTCCTTTATCGGCTATTGGTGGGAGGATTAGCTTTGTTGGAGTGTCATCAATGCGGTTTGAGTAGGTGACCTCCTCATCTGTTTCATATCCTCCAGCTTTCATCCAATAGCTTTCGTTTCGGTTCAGGGCTTGGAATAGGAATAGGAGCGGCTTCCTTAGAGGGAACTTTCCTTTTGAGTTCGAGGTTTCCTCTTGGGGTTTTCTTTGACTCTAAGTGCTTGTAACACTTCACCTTGCACTCTCCACGGTTTTCCTTGTAGGTGTACCATTGGAATTTTCATCGAGAAAGCCTACTTTGCCTTCTTCAATATACGGATATCTTTTGTCTGAATACGGTTGTTTGATATCATCGATTATAAGGTGATCTGGCAGCACTGCACCTTGTTTCTTTGTTGTAGATTCCTTAAATCTGATTGTGAGTGTAGGCTCATACAACATGGAGTGATTTTTGGGGTCATTGGTTCTCGCGGGATATCGTGTTATACCCTAGAGCTCTTTGGATCAACAGTTTTGTATATCCGATGTATGGGATTTTGGAGCCAAGCTTTTTGAGGAATGACATCATGTCGCCCCATATCGAACTTCAACTTCAATGTGTTTCATGTTGACCAAAGCCCAAAGATCGTAGTTCAACGAGCTTGGGATGCTCATAACCACTATCACGCGTCGAAACAATTTGGTGATGATAATGTAGAGGGTCCTCCAAAGCTGAGGAATATTCTTAAGATCCACGTATGAATGCTTTGTGATTACTCACGAAGCTTCGCCATAACCAATATCGATCATGAATTTCGAAACGGCCTCTTCATTGGTGTGGCGGTGTATTGTATTGGTTTGCTCGATGGCCGGTATGAGAAGAACGACCTTAAGTGCGTGGTGTGATGGTGACTTGCTTGTGGTTGAGCGTGCCACCGTCACAACATTTTGACTTTTGATCTTCGCCTTGTATGCGAGCGGTGAATGTAGATCTCCGGCATTGTAGCGGTGGTGAGCATGTTCGATAAGGATGATTCTTGAATATCCACGGCAATTAAACAGATGACTTTGGAAGGTGAGAGTATCAAAATCAACACGAAGGTTGTTATTTCCAATCTTCATCGGATAGCCATTAGGAAAGATATCTTCAACGGTGAGAACGTTTGTGCTTCCACATTCTCATTTGGCGTCCATGTCGTGATCTCAAAGATATTTAGCCAAAAGAACCAACATATCGAAAGACATTATGTTAGTCAACTGATGGTTTTATTGTCTAATTATTGAATGTGATATGTCGATGATTGTTACGAGTCCAATGTCACTTGTTTGTCCAATAGTCCAATGACGGCGTGATAAGTTTCGTGAGTTGATTAACTTTAAGTTTTAAAGTCCATGTTTTCACTTATTTTCACCTTTGCATATTAAACGCTAAGCTTATTGACATTATTGGTTGCGTATGCTATGATTTATTTATTTACAAGTTTGCACGCTGAACAATTCATAATTAAGGTTAAAAACTAGGCTTAGGCGATAAATGGCAAGCTTATGCGTAAACAGAGTGGTATACGCGTAAGCATAAGCTTATCGCGTAGGTTCTTGACTTACGGTAAGAAATATTACGCCGTAGGAAAAAGGGGCCTTATGCGCAGCTTTACGCAGCAGAGCTGCAGTATATGGAACCTACGGTAAGGCTTACCGTAAGAGTCAACCTTATCGCGTGAGGTCACTTTGTTACGCATATCCTTCACGAGGATACGTGAGTCCCCAATGTAGAACCCTACGCCAGAACGCTACGCGTAAGATTTCTCTAAGATAACATGCTACGCTTAAGGTGATCCTTATGCGTAGATTGCAAGTAACCTTGATTCGAATTTTCGCCGTAGAAAACCCGAAATAAATTCATCATAGCACTAATATTAACACATACATTCAGTTATTTATCGGCTCAAACTATGAACACTCATTAAACAGCATTAGCGTAGAGAACGTTTTTACGCGCCGAAAGACTTATGCGTGAACCCAAACCCTAAGAATTTACTACCAAGAATTCTAGCCATAGGAGATGCACCAAAGTTTTTCCGTAAGTTTAAGAAGCATAGTGAGTTGTCCTATCCAAGTTTTAACATCAAAATCGAAGCCAATCAAGAATACCCAAATCTTAAGAACATAAACCCTAATTTCCAACTTAAGGGCAATTCGTGTTTCTGGGTTTATTCCAAGCATGATTTTGGTCAATTAACCTTGTAAACAACATCAAATGACAGTCTTTTTAACCAATAACACTCAACATTGAAAATCCCCAAACTTTCGCATAAACCCTAAAATCAAAAATCAATCAATTCGTATTTCTGGGTGTGATTTAATGATGAAAATGGAATCCTTGATGTTATAAAAATGTTTTGACACAATCATTTTCTACCACAAAACACAAACTTGATTATGTGTTCTTATGCTTATGCGTAGAACACAAAATCACTTCTAGATAAAAATTTAGCCGTTGGATTTCAAAACAATTTAAAACCAATGCTTAGATGTTTACAAAGAACATGTTTTCACTTACAAATTGATGATCAAAGGTCCGGATTTGTAAAACGAATATGGATCGTGGATGAGGTTTGGTGAGATATTAAATGTTATGAGTAAATGAGTTAAGAAAATTAGTTGGAGTGTTTTGTTAAGAATACTTTGAGGTTTTTGACACAATTAGTCCCTCCACCTATACCATTTACATCTCATGTCCATAACTTCCATTTTGGTTACCAAACGAAGGATATTAGGAAAGAACTTTGACGACACTCCCCCTCGGCTTAAGAAATAATGAAATTTTATAAATTTTAGTCCGAGGAGTGTCGGTAAACCAGATATGTGACCACCATTATTAAAGAAACAACCGGGATAAGGTAACATGCAAGTACAAGGTTTTATTAACCGAAAATAATTATTTTCTCCCTCAACACTTGATCGAAAAAATACTGAATTTTGAAAGATTAGAGTGTTGACTAAGATTTGTACTTGTCATGTTAGAAGAAAATTAGATAGAAGAATATTTTTGTTGTTTTATCAGATTTTATATTTTTGTATTTTGTTTTTGAAAAATATTTACAAAAGATGTTTTGGTGTTTGATTGGTTTTAAGAATGTTTTAAGAGTTCATCCAGTTCCTCTTGAGTCAAACACCGCATACCAATCCGTGGACCAACTCATTAAACCTAGCAGGAGCTAAGGCTTTTGTGAGGAGATATGCCAATTGGTATTCTGTACCCACAAAGTATAATTCAACAAAGACTGCTCCACATGGTCCTTGATGAAATGATATCAAGATCGATGTGTTTTGATTTGAATGTTGGAACCGAGTTGCACGAGATCGCAATAGCACTCCGATTGTCGCAGACATCGGGATTACATCAAATACATAACCATAGTCTTTGAGTTGTGTTCTCATCCAAATGACTTGAGCACAACACGCCGACATGGCTACATATTCTTCTTCATTGAGGATGTGATGTACAACCCGCTTCTTCATGCCATGATACCGCTTTATCACCAAGAAATTGTAATGCTGAGAAGTACTTTTCCAGAGTCTAAGCATCCGCTTGTCGTCATCAAAAGCTATTAGTTCAAAACCGAGAATCCTTTGGATACCGTGATCCTCAAGTTAATGGTTCCCTTGATGTATCGGAGGATTCTTTTAGCCTGAGAGAGGTGGGTTTCAGCTTGGTCTCGGCCGATAACGGAGCAGAGATATACGGCAAAACAATGTCGTGCACGCGGCTATTAGATACATGAGAGACCCAATGATACTACGGTATTTGGTAGGGTCCACCAATTTCCCATGTAAATCCGCGTCTAACTTCTTGGTATGAGCCATTGGTGTGGCATAGGTGTCACAGGTTTGCATTCCAAATTTGTTCAGAATTTCAAGGGCATATTTGGACTGACTCAAGAAAATACCACGGGTGATTGATGAACTTGCAGTCCTAGAAAGAACGTAAGTTCACCCATCATGGACATTTCAAAATTTTTCTTCATTAGTTTTGCAAAAGCGATTGAATACTTTTTATGTGTTGACCCAAAAATGATGTCATCCACGTAAATTTGAACAATTAAGATATGTATCCCGTGATATTGTATGAAAAGAGTTGGGTCAACCGAACCTTTAGTAAAATTATTGGCAATGAGAAAGGATGATAACTTATCGTACCACGCCCGAGGAGCTTGTTTGAGTCCGTAAGAGCTTTGTTCAGTTTGTAGACATGGTTCGGGAACTCGGCATCAACGAATCCTTCCGCCGGTGACATATACCGCTTCTTTTCGGTTGACCATTGAAGGCGGTTTTGACGTCCATCCGAAAGACCGTTATATTCATATGAGCGCGAACTGCAGAAAGATCCGAGCGAGCTTCAAGAGCAGCAACCGAGCGAATGATTCTTCAAAGTCAATACCCTCTTCCGTCTATAACCCTTAGCTACCGACGGCGTGACTTGTTTTGATTACGCTTCCTTCAAAGATCCAATTTGTTTTTCCAAATCCATTTGAGACCAATGACGTAGACCCTGTTGGTCTTTCAACCAGTTCCCATACTTCAAGATGTTTGAATTGGTTGAGTTATTCTTGCATGGATTCAATCCAGTTGTCTTTTGTCATTGCGTCTTTAATGTTTTAGGCTCAGATTAAGGGCGGGCGGTGAGTGCATAAATGCAATGTTCACCATCCGTGTGAAGACGCTTGTCTTGTTACGGTTCGGTTGATTCGGGTTACCAATAATATTCTCAAGAGGATGGTCTTTTGTCCAACGATGTGTAGAGGTTGATGTTGGTATACATTGTGCAGATTTTGAGGATTCAAATGGGTTGTAGATGATTCCGCAACATCAAGTGCAGAAGTTTCATTGGCAAACGGGTTAAAGAACGCATTTGGATCAAAATCTGCAGGTGGGGGTACATCGTTGTTTAGAACATCATCACCGGTTCGCCGTCGTTGGATGCAGCTTTTGTTCAATCTGTAGAGTTGTCGAGTCAACCGGTGGTGCTTCTTCAACCGTAGTTATTGTAGCAGTGTATCGGTATTGGAATATGATCGTTGAGCAAATGGAAACATTGATACACCTAGAGCACGTTCATCAATATCATCACTAAACAACGGAGCAAATAGCTTTTCTAGTTGTTGACGCAGTGTCGGGGCTTGGTTCAACCGATGATGGGGTTTGAGGAAGTTTAAAGCGGTTGTGACAGGTTCCAAAGTTATGCTCGTAAGCCATTTCGTAAGCTCATCAAAATTAGCATGAATCGCTTCCATAACCGCTTTGTACGACGATTCCGGATCCGTAACCTTTAGAATTCTCACGGTATCCAACAAAGACTCCAATATCGCCTTTGGCTTTGAGCTTTCCAAAGTCATCACGATCATTATTTGGGTAACAAATGGATCAAAATACATGAAAGTGTTTGAGATTCGGTTTACGGTTGTGGATAAGCTCAAATGGTGTTTTGTTGTAGCGTTTTGTAATCATTGAGATTCGAGTGTGACATGCATTTGAGACAGCCAGCTTCGCCCACAAGTAATACTGGAAGTTTAGCATTTATTAACATCGTTCATGCAGCCTTCCACTAACGCACGGTTTCGATCATTTTCAACAACTCCATTTTGTTCCGTGTATGCGTGCAATTGATTTTTGATGCTCAATTCCCACTTTCTCATAATATTCACGAAGAGTTTGATTCACAAATTCAGCCTTTGTTCCTTTTATGCTCGAATTTGTCCGTGACGGTTCGGATTTGTCAATTTGAATTTTCGTGAGAAAGGTGATGATCATCTGTGGAGCTTGATCTTTAATGCGAAGAAAATAAACCCAAGTCCATCTTGAGTAGTCATCAACAATTACCAAGATGTTGCATTTGCCATTAATCGTGCGCAGCGCAAGATCGGGCCACACAAATCCATGTGAAGAAGATGAAGCACATGCCTTGAGAGAACGTGGTTCCACCTTTGAAGGAAAGTGAGCACGCAGTACTTTTTCCTTGTTCACAAGTGAGCATAGGTGATCTTTAGAATACCGAAATCTTGGGAGACCTTCAACAAGTTTGTATCGAGCAAGGTTGGTTATGGTTTGAAAGTTTAGATGTGAGACGACGTGTTGCCATAGCCAAGATTTTGTAGATGTAGCCTGAGAGAGTAGACAGAGATGGGAGATGAAGCAACCATGTCTTGCATTGAGATTATGTGTCTGAGACTAGAATTGCGAGAGCTAGACATAAGATCGCTTCCTTGTAGATCACTTAATGAAGCAAGTTTTTCCAAAAGCAACTTCCAAGTCTCCATCACGAATTGACCGACCGAAAAGATTGTGACCCAGGCCTTCCACATAATAAACCCTCGCTAATTTCGATATTGCCATTGATATAATCTTCGTGAGCCCATGATAGCCGCTGCCGAAGTGATCGCTCCTAATCGTGACAGTGCCTATGAACTTTGCAATAAAGTTTGATAATAGTTTAAGATTGCCTATCATGTGTCGGGAACATCCGCTATCAACAATCAAAGGATGATCGTGATCACCTACATTATACATACGAGGCGACACGGATGGAATAGAAGTAGATGTGGAACCCAAATGTTAGAGGTTCCTATCGCTAGGGCGGGTATAGTAGACATACACACATCAATAGCTTTAGGTATCCATTTAAATCCAAGTGTGTTATATATCCATTTCTGCCATCTCCAACTAGTATTTGCTTTATAGTAGAAATACACTCATCAATGATTTTAGGCATCTATTTAAAACCTAGTGTATTATGTAACCATTTCTGCCATCTCCAAATAGTCTTAGCTTTAGTCTTAGTGAATGCACTAGGTGGTACTACATTCCTTGGAGGTGATACTAGAGCTACAGGGACATCAATGCGTTTCTTAGAATCTAAAGAGGGCGGTTTACCAAGCATAGACTTAGAAGCATTAGTGGGCCTAGAGGTATTCCGATTCTTAGGATTCCTTAAACGAGACAAGATAGCTCTAGCAACACATTTGTCATGACAATCAGAAAGCATACTTTCACGACAAATAACACAAGAAGCATCGATCAATATCAAAAGTACTTAAAGGTTCAGCATTCGTTACAACACTTTTTCCATTACATTTGTCTGACGCAATATCTAAAGTGGGTGCAACTTGAGTCTTATTCAAAGTCCTAGGGTGTTCTTCTACTTCAGGATTCTTTATTGTTCTTTTCTTAGGTCGCAACTTCCTATTCTTCCTTGTATTGCTCCTAGGCGTGAATGCGGACGCTTGGAAAAGAGGCAACTATTCTGTTTGAGAGGGAAGCACATTAGTATCTTGTGGTTTTATCAAGGTAAGTTAGGGTTCACGTTTCGCTAAGTGTTACAGTGCAATTTTCTTAATGATGCTAGGTCAACTTGTTCATACCTTCCTAACATCTCCCTTAACTTAATAATAGTGTGCACCAAATCTTGATTTTAAGCGAAGATTTGAAAATTCATGACTTCTTTAGTGTGTGCAAGATAATGATCAAGTTCGTTTGATGCTTCATCACGAGCCTGTTTGAGTAAATCAAATATGACACCATATTCCTTTTTAACTTTTGCAAGTTCTTGTTCATATTTTGAGATTTGACACTTAAAAGACACGTTTTGATCATCCAGTTGCTCAAGTTTTGGATTAAGAGTTTTTGCATGCAACTGGGCGATTTTGTTTTGAAAAGCAAGTTGTTGATCGTGAATATCTTTTTGACACCAATTAAGACGACGTTTTGCATTTGAAATCTCGTTTAACAATCGTTCATTTTCAACTTTTAAAGACTCGATTTGAAGCACATTATTAGTATTCTCAACAATTGCAAAGCGTAATCAATAAAAGATCACAGAGATATAATCGATGCATATGCAATAGATTGTAATAACACAAGATTATTGATATAAGCACATATAACATCTTCCAAGAGTCGATCAACATCTTTTCTCAGTTTCTTTTACGCTTAGTATTTGAAATCGATGTTTCGCTTTTCTCGAAAACTGCTTTTCATGAGATCAAGTTCCTTGTGAAAATCCCTTTCCCAATATAGTGCACAAGTTTTCAAATTTTTGACATGGGGTAAAATTCTTTTTTGAAGAATATCTCTTTGTTCTCGCCATTGGCATTGAAAATGTTGAACTTTTATTTCGTAATGAAATTCAATCTCACGCTCCAAAATTTTGAGGTCGATAAGAAAGTCTCAAAATATTTGATAAGCGACAACGGCTCTTGATTAGTTTTACTTCACTAAGTGAGGTAAAGGACCATTAATTTGTGCACCATTGTGTTGGGGACCACTTGGCCGTGTGATAACCAAAGGTTTGTTAGAAGTATCTTGTTGTGTGACAAAAGTTACGCTTTTGAATAGTTAAATGGTTTGTTATAAACGACATTTTCCATTTTTGACCACTCGCCATCGAGATCTAATTCCTCCATGCGATATATATTCAACAAATCATAATTGAATCATCAATTCTATGTTCTCGCTTTGAAACTTGTGGATTTGGTTTGAATGCTCTGTTTGAAAACTTAGGTTTGTAATCAACAAGATTTGGTCCATATCCATTTGATTTGGTTTAAAAGTAAACTTTTGAATAGTTGTGATTGACTCACCATGTTTATAAACAACATTTTAAAACTCTTTGATTTTGTTTTGTAGGTCGACAATTTCTTCAAGATAGTTATCTATTCGTTTCGTGGAATGCTTTTTGTACTCAGAGAACTTTTATTGACAAGTTAACAACTCAAATTTGGCTTTTGAGTTTCAAAGTGAGAGTGTTAATTTGTTGTTTATGTTCATGTTTCGCTTGTTCTATTTGAGACAACGAGCGTTCTTGGATGTGGCTAGATCCGATTCGTCGTTCTAATGATTTTTCGCTTTGATGAGATTTAGCAAAAGCGACTTCAAAACCTTTTTCACGTTTTTCTTGAGTTTTAAAAGCGTTGATTTGTCTGATTAAGCATTCATTATCCCTAATTATCAGCAGCATTTTTATCTTTTAATTGCTTGCAAATTTCCAAACGAGATTCTTGGTCTTTAATTAGGCCAGAGCTCAATTCTCTATTAGACAACGCTCATCTTGTTCAACGTGAGTCTCAACATGATCATTATTTAGATCCTCAAATATAACCACGAGTCAACTTGATTATCAATATTAACCATAAGGTTATCTTGATCGTCAAATATAACTACATGATCTATTTGATAATCATCGGAATGAGATGTAGATGGCTCATGTTGAACACTCTATTCTTTGTCGGATGGAGAAATTCGGAGATATCGATCATGAATGAGTGTATTTTGTTCCGGTATTCGAGACAAGCCGTCGCTGTCATACACCGGGCCTCGCTATGTCACTTATGTGTAGAGCTTGCATTTGTGCCATCAACATCACTGCTGCATTAGCCTCCAAGTCCTCCATATCATCATCGAGATCGCATCGCCGCCATAAAGCTCGTTTCCTTGTTGGTAAGAGTTCCACCAGCTTCATCCTTGAGAGCCAAGAGCAAAGCCTCTTTGAAATAAGCACTGCCTCTTGTTCTCTGCTTTAGGACATGCATTAGCGGATGACCCTTCTCATTACAGCTTATAACAACGAAGACCATTAACCCCATTCCGAGCATTCCCTGCTCAACCACTTGAGCCCTTTGTTGTTGTGGAGCACCCATGTTATTCCTTCCCATAGCATTAAACCCTTGACCACCTCCCCATCCGACCTAACATTACCCCAATTCTCAACTTCAACTCATCCATTGTTAACTGATTCCTTGTGTTTGATGAGGTACGAATGCGATTGTTGGATTTGTTGGAATATCGGCGGAAGGCTCTAGCAATCATGACAAATCCTACCTGTGCAGGCATCAAAAGCTTCAATATCCTCATTTGATTCACTATAAAGTGCTTGATCGGTGTTGTTGTTGTATGGAACCAATTGAGTTTCTTGAGATTGTTGCTGTGACGGATTGTATGGGTGTAATTGTTGCGATTGGTTGAGGAGCGGGTTGAGGAGGAACATTATTTTGAGCCCACAAAGCAAGTTGTTGATTGTCCGAAGTGGTGGAGCCAGGAGGAGTCCACCGGATAGCCCTTTCTTTGTCAACTTCTTTTGGTGAGGCTTCAAATAGTCGCATAACAATCAGATGTAGCATGATGAAGATTCTTAGCTTGACGGAGAAAAATGACATACTTCTCCCATTCCGGACCAAGACTACTTAGGAACTTAGTGTTGAAAGCAATTCGTGGCATGATGATATTGTGTTTGTCCAAATCATTGATGATGTCTGAAAAGCGATGATGATATGACTCTAATGTCTCTCCCGGTTCAATCATGAAGTGTTCATAAGCCAAGTAGATTTTGGATTCCATGTCTTCCTGATTGAGTGCTGTGCCTTCCATTAGAAGATGAATATGTTCCCACATTGCTTTAGCAGTCTTTTGAGCATCAACACTTTGAAGGATCGGATTGGGTAATCCCAAAAGGATGTATTGCATTGCTAGTTCATCGGCTTCAAATTGTAGAAGTTCATCACCGTGAGGTCCGAGATAGTTGCAATGTTGGTGACAGCATCTCTTGGTGGATTGGCATTAGGATCTGCGGGTGTGACAACAGGAGGCATCTGAAATGGACCTTCCATAATGACCTTCTTTAAGAACTTTCCATGTGGCTTCTTTAGATCACATAACCTAAAGAACCTTATCACCCATTGATCATAATTCCTGGGAGTGAGCATTAGAGGTCTATCAAGTGAGCCAACTTCATGAATTGATTGTTGGCTACTTAAGGCTTCACACATCTTGCCAAACCATGTCGGTTCCTTCATAGTACTCCTGGATGGATGTTAATTGTAGAAGTTTGTGTAAGGTTGTACTTGAAGACTAGGTGGTGGTTGAACCATTTGTGGTGGAATTGCTCCTAGTTGTGGAGTATGTTGTTGATTAAATTGTTGTTGATAAATTTGTTGTTGTTGATTAAATTGTTGATGTTGTGGACTTAGTTGTTGTTGTTGTTGTTGATTATAAGTGTAAGGAAAATAGTTAGAGTATGGTGGTTGTGACATGTTAAAAACTTGTGTTGTTAAATGGATCTTTGTAGTCGAATGAAACGTTGTTGATGAAGTATCCTTAGGCGTAGAAACCAAGTGTAGGCAAAGTAAAACTTAAGCGTAAAAAACACCAAACTTACGCCGTAAAGTGATATTTACGCGTGTAGAGAGAAATGCTTATCGTAAGAAATGAGAAACACTAAAGTTATGCGTAAACCGAAAGTTAAGCTGTAGAAAACTTAGGCTAGGATTAGCTTATGCGTAAGAGCGAGCTTAGGCGTAAGAAAGATCTTATGCGTGTGAGTTCTACGATAAGTTTAAGCTTATGCGTAAGATTAGGGTTTTGCCCAACAGATCTTTTACACTATCACAATGCAAATGATATCCAAAGTCGAAGTGTTTTCAGGCTTATCCAAGCAAGAAAACACCGAGTAAACTCTAAAATGAAGATCAAACCACGGATGAGTTACGCGTAAGAATTAGGGTTTTTTACGCAGAGAAAGCAACCGAAATTGATTTCGCCCAAAGATGTTTCTAAACCGATTTTTGTGATGTACCTTTAAGATCACCAAAATAACACAAAAGTGTGAAACTTGATGATCCAAAACTTCAAAAAACCTTACGCGTAAAGATGAACATGCGTATAAAACCAAGCTCAAAATCAATGAAATACACTTTTTGCCAAAAACAGATATTTTAACTCCAAATAACGTTGAAAGTAAAAGAATCTTGAATTAGAAAGTGTAAAAAATGAGTTTTTTATGTGTATCAAAGTTTCAAAACCGAGACTTACGCGTAGAACAAAAATAACTTCAAAAACAAAACCTTTTCACCCAACTATTTGGCGAATGATACCACTGTTAGGTTCCCATATTAGTAACACAAGCATTAATATAAGAAAGAAAGATTAAGAGTGATCGGTTGAACAAGATAATCACACACACGAACGAATAATGAAAGGTTACGCCAGAGAGAGTGAATAAAATGAACAACCAACCCTCAAATAAGGGTTATACAAGAGTATTTATAGGAGGGAACTAGGGCAACACTCCAAGTTCCCATCCTTTTACTTATTGGGCTTGGCCTAGGCTTATGGGCTTTCTACATAAGCCTAGCCTTGATTACTAACATAAAAGCCATATTAAGCTAACTATTACATATGAATCACTAACACTTGAAATATGGTTTAGGAGTGATTCCAACAAGATTTATTTGGATTTCCTCTAAAAACGGAAACATTTTCAGCTCACAAGTTTGGATTTCAGTTTGATAATCTGCACATAAACTACATGTATGCTTAAGATGTAGTTACTTATGTAGATAACATGTACATATAAACAATTGAGTACAAAGTTGGTGAAAAGTCACCTTTCCTAATTAAAATTTTCAAATTTTTAAGATGAAATTTGTTTATACTATATGCACACGTATTGTAAATAGATATGTAACGTAACTATATAGGTGGGGATTGATAAAATGTTTAGTCACCCATTAATGAATGGTAAAGAAACCGTGAAAAGATGGGATTATCTCGTAAAAAATGTTAACACTCACATAGATCAAGTGTTTGTTTAAATAATATTTGGTGAAAATGATGACAAACCATCATCGCGTTAACATGGATGTATGCATGGCCACAATATCACACTCATGGTAGTCTAGTTGATATTGGGCTTCGTAAAAATTAAGTCAAATGTTTGTGTAAATTCGATATGATTGGGTTGATTAACACGTATATCTTATGTTTCTTATCTTATTACTATAAGTTGGACATAATGATAGTGGTCGTGACCACCGCCACACCATCACCACATCATCATTCCGTCTCATTATCTTTTCCCTCAGAATGATCACCTTAATTACTATTTACTTGTACTCCACTTAAATATAAGTATATCTAATAAAATAAAATAAAATAAAAAAATAAAAAATAATAAAAAAAATCAGCTCATTCGATGGTCACCATGTCACACCCCTAAATTACCTGTTTTGCAGCGAAATGGAATACCTGTGGGATGACTGTCATGGCATCACAATTACAATTATATTAAACGACCTAAAGTTTCGTTTGGAAAATAAATCGTTTGATTGAATAAAATAATCAGAGTTTACAAAGTATTGGTCCCGAAAGATTTCCAAAGTACAAAAATGAATTTGTTACAATCAAACGATAGTTAAGTGCATAAAATATATGTGAGACGCGTCAACTCAGCGACTCCATGCAAGCCATGATGATATGCTAATACCTGAGATAAAACTTGCTTAAAACAGTCAACACAAAGGTTGAGTGAAATCTATAGGTTTAGTTAAATCGTTTGAACACAATATTCGTAGTGTGAGTTACATTGTTTCACACTCATCGTTGAAAACAAAACAACATTTATTTCACTTAGTTCATGACAACCAAAGCGTAAACCTCGTACCAATAGAAATTGGTAAAATCGTTTCATCGCAGCCCTAATAGGTAAACTTGCCAATTTACATTAATGATTCAAATATAGTGCGTTCGATTTCCCCTAGCTGGGTCAATAAAGAACGGGAGTGTTAATAGGCTAATTCACAATATTCGCTCCACTCGAAGTGACTAATGGTGCATGATGTAGGGACTTCAAACATGGCAATAGAATACTTAGTGACAATAAAGCATTTAGATATAACATACAGTTCAAAGCATTTGTGTTCAATTAAAAATATAGCATGTATCTCCCCAAGAGTTTGTAAAACAATTAAGTAATAGAAAGTGGGGCTATGAACTCACCTGATGCAATGATTATGATGACAAAAGTGGATACACTGAAATGAGGTGCAATCTCTAACTGCAACCTATGATGAATGATATGATCTAATATAAGTCATGATGTAATGTTATGCATGCAACTCATATGATATCCATACCACTTGTGCATTTTTGAAAATAAAGTTTATCGTCGAAAATAAGTTTACAACGTCTTGTCAAGTTATAATTTATTTTATAAGTACTTACGTTGAAATGATATCCTACGATAGTCATTTCGTGATTTATTAAGAAATTATAGTTTTTCTTCGTAAAACAATATAATTTGACAATTCATGAAAGTGACTAAATGGCCTCGAAAAGCTTGTCGTAAAATAGTGAATATCGAGTGTTAGGAAACAAACTCAACGGTTTTGGAAAGCTTGTAACGTTATCTCAAAATCTTAGCTTTTAAATTTTTATCATAGAGGTCTCGATCATGGAGAAAAATATAGGTGAAGTAGGGTACTTGGACTAAAAACATTGTTTAAGGTTAGTTTTCGGTAAAGTTTGAGTGACCGTATATTATTTGTTACAACTCCATTTGACGAACGGTTGAACATTTTGGAAAATAGGCTAGGTGAACTCACTTTTACTAGAAGACATCGTTTTCTAAAAAGTATTCTATCGATGTTAAAAACGACTCTCAGCATGGTCACTAGCGAGAACTAGTTTTTGCTAATAGGAAATATATATAAGTGTTATACTTGTGAAAATAGTTACGTCAACCTTATTTAAACGCGTGTAATTTAATCGTCATAAGTCCGTTTTCTACGTTTTATATGTCCTTAGCTTCGTGTTAAAGTATACTAATATATTTTGATAAATCGACTCATTTAGATAACGCTTAAGACTCATTTTTTACCCTTAAAAATCTGACAAAGACGCTGCTTTTCCCGGAAAATATAGTTTTCGTCGTTAAACTTGAAAATAGCATAACTTCTTCGTTATAAATCCGTTTTAACTCGCTTCAATTACCACGGTTTCGTTTTAAAGTATATTTTCTGAATATCTAGCCCAAAATAATTTATAAACTGTCGAATTTTCCAGATTTCACAAAAATGATCAGACCCTATTTTATGGTTGTCGAAAGTGATTTTTCTTGCGTAATACTTATTCTAACCACTTCAAATCAACACCAAATCTATTCTAAACCTACCATACACGTTCTTAGGGTGTCATGGGTTCCTATACATCATCAAAAATGATATGTTTCAAGGGATTAATTATAGGATGATATATACTAATTATAAGTAGTAAAAACAATAAAAGTGGTATAGAGATACACATGAAACTTGCATGATTTCTACTAGAATGATAAAAATAACTCATGAATATTATGAAAGAGTAAAAATGATCATGAAATGCTTACTAGTATAGTGATGAGGTTTATGGAACAAGGTTTTTCCTAAATACCCTAGGTTTTTATTGCAAAACCTTAAAGAGAGTATACTAGTGATTGTAAAATAAATTGATCTTGAAAATTTTTTGCTTCTCCTTGGTTTTCTTGCTTTGGCCGGCCTCTAGGATGAAATGGAAGAGAGTTTTATCTTTAACACCTTTTACTATGAGAGTATGTATGTGTATAAGTGAGTATATAATTAGAGAAATACAAGTGTCATAGCTATAAGTGTACATGTGTATGAGCTAGGTAGATTTTTATGTAAAACTTTGTTGTGTCATTGTTTTTGGTCGACCAAAGGCAATAAGAAAGATGCACATCCATGCATGAACTAATATGATGATGACGTTACTAATGATATGTAGACTAAATCTTGTCTATATGAAATGTCCTCAATGATTTTTCATGAATTCGCAGCTAAACCCTTACGGTTACGCGAATTTGATACTCGTAAACCTAGTTTACGAAAAATGATGAATAGTGAATCATGAATAGTGATTTTCTCCGAGAATGAATAGTGTTTCGTGAATAGTAAAATTTTGAAATAACCTTTCAAAATATCAAATCAACTTCGAAAATGATGAATAGTAAATTCCCGAGATGAATAGTAAAATTTTAAAGTTTGTAAAATGACCTGAATTTACGATTTGTTACACACCAGCACTAAACGAAGTAAAAAAAACCCGCCATCACATGTGATGGGTGAAAACGTATGGTCAAATTCAAAACACCTAGTTTTGCCCCTCGTTTCAACTTGTGATCATATCACCGAACAAATCAGAAAACGCACAATCATGACGAGTAACCCACATGATTTTGCATCTCATTACACCCAGTCTAATGAATTTTACATTTGAAGCTAAAAACTATCGACTCACAAACACTATGATGTTTGTTTAAAACTTTTAACTCAAACTAGAAATGTCTTAGGGTGCGCTTGGTATGCATGAATGACAATCAAGGAATGAATTTTCATTCCAATAATGATGTTTGTTTAAAACTTTTGAGTTTCAAACTAGAAATGATATACAAATATCAAGGTTTCAAGATCGGGATCCAACCTAGGATCGTTTTCGTCTTTGCAAGATCGTGATCGTAAGATTGGATCGGGATCTTAAGATCTTACTCTAATGTTATTTCTTAATAATTTTTGTAATATTATACAAATCAACAAATTATTATACATTATAAACACAAAAATGCTATGAATGTTTCATAAAAATGCTGTCTTAAATTATGAATATGAAATGTTTAAAAAAATTAACATGTTATTTTTTGAATTCTACAAAAAACAACCTATAAATTTGTAGTTTTTTTAGTTTATAATCCGAAAAAAGTAAGATTTGATCGGATTAGATCTTAAGATCATATGTTTAAGATCGGGATCCTATAAGATCTTAAGCTTGCAAAGATCTTATGTAGGATCTGGATCATTTTTTGCTTTGCAGTATCGTAAAATCATAAGATCCTAAAATCAGGATCGGGGTCCTGACACCGCAATGACAAATATGTTTTCGTTTCTCTAAGTTATTAACATGATAACAACAACAACAACATACCCAATCCCGTCGAGACAGGGTATGAGGGAAGTAAAATGTAGACAAATCCTACCCGAGTAAACCCGGAGATAGAAAGACTGTTTCCAACGAGACCTCCGAAAGTTATTAACATGATAATATAATAAAATACCAAATATGATAATTAAATCAAACAATTGGTTACTTCTACCGAAGCTGGTACGGATCGTCATTCAAAACAAACCAAACAGACCCTTAGAACACTGGGTGTGGGAGTTTCGTGGCTCGCCGTGGGCTTATGTGGCGGTTCGCCGTGGCTCGCCACCACACTGGGGTGGCTCGCCGTGGTAACGACGAAGCAAATGAGTCTGACAAACCATGACAAAGCAACAGATATATTTGATTTTCAAAATATATCCGTTATTAAACGGATACTACTCTTTTTTTCTTTTTTTTTTTCTAAAAAAAACTCACCACCCCTATAAATAACATATCATATCCACCATTTTTATCATCTTTATCTCCTCCATCTTCCTCAACTCTCTATACCTTTATTCAAAAAAAAATCTCACAATGTCTCAAAACTCAAATGACGGAGGGTATTTCAAAAACTTACTAAACTCAAACCCACCACAATACGGGGGTTCTTCAAACCCGTCTACCCCCTCCTCGCAAAATTCCAATCAGTCTCCACAAGAAATTTTTCTTAACCAACAATATGCGTTTCAACAAGGATTCGCAACTTACCCCGCCCGACTTCAATCACCACAGTTTTTTAACCCGTCACAACCTCCATAGTTTCCCCAAATGGAATCACAATCGTCCGATTCACAATTCAAAGTTCCAAAACCACGTGAACCGGCCAAAGGTAGGGGAAAAAAGACGAAGGCAAAAAAGTGTGGATTTGGACGCTTGACGGCAACGAAGATGTGGAAGTCATAGCCCATGCAGACAGGAGGAAGTGGAGCAAGTCTGAAGAAATGTTACTTGCGCAATGTTGGATAGAAATTTACCAAGATCGAGATATGGGAAATGACCGTTCCGAAGATTTCTTTTGGAACGACATTCTCGACATGTTCAATGCTCAGACCACCAATGACCAGCGTGGCAAAAATATGATAACTGGTAAATGGTCGATGATTAACGTTGATTGCCAAAAATTCAACGCTATTTACAAACATCTACAAAGTGGTGAAAATGACCACGATCATGTCGAGAATGCGAAAGTTAGCTTTGTGCAACATTATGGTGGGAAGGAGTTCGTGTATGAAAAATGTTGGGAGATTTTGAAAAATTACCCGAAGTGGGATGCCAAAGATTCGATTGACATTACATGTCTCGAGGATTAAACGAGCTCGTCCTGAAAGAGATGGCGGCAAACGAGCCGCAAAGAAACAAAAGTCGACTTCAACGTTGAGCGCCGGTGGGAGTCAATCAAGTACTTTTTTGGGACATATATCCGAAATATATGCTCAAAAAGCCGACGCTCAAAGGGCTTGTTACGAGGCGAGGCGGGAGAAGGAAAAAGCTATCCAAGAGAAGATCGAGATGGAGTTTCTGATGATAGATCCCAATTTAAATCCTGACCCGGTAAAAGCAGAGATCATCCGAAAGAGGCAGGAACGACTAGTCAAGAAATATCACGAAAGAGATGACTAGGTTTCTTATTATTAGTATGTGTTGTATTTTTTTTTACCCGTGTCGTTTTTTTTTTTCTTTTCGTATCGTGTTTATTAGTATGTGTTTTTCTTTTTTCTTATTATTATGTTATATATTGTATTTTTATTTTTAATGAAATGAATTTAGTTAATTTGGAAAATTAAATAAAAAAATAAAGTGGTAGTTGTGGGCTTCAAATGAAGATGTTGAGGTTTGTTATGAAGGAGAGGAAGATTTGTTAGTGGAGGTTTGTTATGCTGACGTGGCAGTGACGTGGCAGTGATGAAGAGGTTTACGTTGTCACCAAACCCACCCCTCTTAATTACTTAACTTACATAAACACCCTCTTACCAGTTCTGTCGGTGTTGGTCATTTCTGGGTGAACTACTCATCAACTCAGGTAAGTCCCTCGATCGCATCTTTTTGCTCATTGCGTTTATTATTCTAGCCTTTATATCATGTCTTTATATATTCTGCTACAATAGGGGCAGATTTAAGCAATTCCTTTAGTTTTATCTAAATCACAATTGATACTTGTTATTAAATAATGTTCATTTGTATAAATACTATAAAATCAAACTTAATTGATTGGTCTTAATTCTATAGTAATCATAGTTTATCAAATGTTCATCATTGCAATATAAAGAAATTTGAAAACGTTTTCTAACTTTAATGGGTGTTTCTTTCGGCTTATATAGCTGGCTTTTGGCTTATGTTCCACTTTTTGCGGCTGAATTTGAAACTTTTCGTCTTATATAAGCTTATTATAAGCTAAGAAACTTATATAAGCCTAAATTTTTTAAAATAATCCACAAAAAATGAGCTTATGAAACATAAGCCCAAAATCAAATAAGCCATAAGCCGGCTATATAAGCCGAAACCAACACCCCCTAAACTGATACGGGTCGCGTTATAATGACAAATGTGGAACATTGATCACTCGGGTGGAATGAAGCAGGTGAAGGAATGGCAGGAAATGTAGGACTCAATGAAAATGAAGAATACGTTTACAGAATTAGTACCGCTGACGAATGGTCCGAACTGCAAACGAGTGGATGTACGTTCGGTCAACAACTTGACAAGGATTCTCGTTATATCCATCTCAGCAAGCTCAATCAGGTGATGTGTCTTTCTATTATTCGAATACGTTATACTTGCACAAAGTCTTGTATTGAAATATGATTGTTTGGTTGTAAATTTGTAATGTGAGGTTTTGCTTATGGGTTCTAGTCATTCAACAACATGGTGTTTGGATTTGGGATTTGGTACAACAGATCGTTAGTATTGAGTGTTTGGATGAATGTGAATGGATGATTATTTATTACCGAACAATCATACAATTGATTGATTGATTATTGTGTTTTGTTGCAACATTATCAAATCCAAACACAATCTTCTGCATCGCGTTTCTTGCATCTGATTATCAGTATATAAGTAATCCTAAACAAACCCTTAATCTTTGGATAAACTGACGTTGCTTCTTTTGTCTCTGATTTGAGTTAAAATAACCAGTTATATACTGCTTGGGACTAAAATGATGATTAGAAGGAATCAAAATAGCACTCTGTTTCCACTTTCTTTTAATCTAATCTTATCTGTCAATTACAATTTTAAACAGTAAAAGCACATCTCAACAGTCCAAAACTACCTCCCACAGCTCGTTTTATTACAACTAATTATCTACGATGATATTAGTATATCATAATTTTTCTTAAAAAGCCAGTCCGAAAGCTCAACACTCTTACACCTACTCAGGCATCTTCTAGGATCTTGTGATCGGTTAGTTGATCATTCATGTGTTCGACTTTATATAATTACTCATTTCCGATAAGTAAGTTTCTGATAAGAGCAAGAGAAAATGTTAACTTGGTATTTTATTCTCAAAATGATCATTGCTTAGAAATTAGAAATTCAAAGACGAACTATAAAGTTTGGTTTTTTTTATTCATTTCTGATAGTACTGTTTAACCATGTTGCAGGTAAAGTCAGCCTAAGAAAGGTTCTACATGAATGCTACAAATGATCTTTTCCTACTCCAGATTGACTGTAAGAAGGTAATAGAGCCATATTTTCGCTGAGTTCTTAGTGCCAACTGGTTTTGAACATCTTGATTGTTTATTTGGTTTATCATCTGTTTTGAGTCAGGATTAGAGGTGGCAAGTTTGATCAATTATTTTATCAATGGGTCGATATGGGTCATGTTTTATCTATAATGAGTAAAATAATCAAAGTTGGCTACAGAGAAAACGGTTCAAACTGTGTTAAAAGTCACCTAAGTGTTTTGCCAACGCATAAAACCTCTAACCATTTTATCCCCCTAAACTAGCGTATTGGGGACACTTAAACAACATAGTTTTTGTAATAATGTTCAAGACGTCGCTAAAAAGTAGTTTAAACCAATGCACAGAAGGTGTTTTGGGTCTAAAGTCGCCCAGACTGTAATTTTAATGCATAGAACCTCCTAATCATTTTATATAAGAAATTGGATTATGACTGAAATAACATAAGTTTTATAATCATACTTGACACAACATTTATGAAAACCAATAAAACGGTTAGATAAATATAGTTCGGGTCAAGCAACCCACCCTTTTCCGGCCATAGGAAAATTAACCATTATGACCCGTTACCTGGCCCATTCACCACCTCTACTCAGGGATAGTTTCTGTCTTTTCCAAACAGAAGGGTTTTCTGTAATATGAGTTTGTTTTTGCAGCTTGGAGATGGATTAATTTATGAAGATGTAGATGGCTCAAACGTCTTTCCCCATTTTTATGGCCCATCTCGAAGTTACGTTCCTCTCACCCTTGACATGGTTGTAAAAGCAGAGAGAATCATATCATCAAATGGCCAATTTATTTGTAGCATGTTAAGCTAGTAAGGTAGTTTTGTCATTTGTGAAACTCATGCCTATTCTCTTCCGACATGTGTACATCTGATGTCGTACGAGATGTTAGATATAAGTACGTATGTACTTCTACTCGTGGTTTTGTCCTGTATACTTTTTCACAACGCAATAAACTGTATAAGATGTTTGATAACTTTTACTCGTTGGTTGGTCATGTATATGTTTTCATAAGTAATAAATTTCGGAAGTTAGTTATGTTAAATTGGATATAGCGACTTTTTGCCAACTTTGAAAACAATTGTCTATACTCTACATGCATATGCTTGTATATATGTAATAATTTGTGGGTTTTCATTCTCTTGTATCTATATACTACATTATATAATGAGTGTATGGTCAAATCTTGAAAAGTGAAATCTTGAAAGTCAAATGTGAGAGAAATGCATAATATAATTGATACTCTTATTAAAACACCCCATTATTTAAAAGTACAATAATTTATTCACATTGTACAACCAAATACAAGCATATCTAACCGTTTTTGACCCAACCCATTGCGTTGACTCGGTTTAAATCGACCCATTTTTCGACCAAAACGGTTTAACCGGTTGAACTACCCGGGTCGAACCGGGTTTCAAAACATTATGTTTAATCCCCAAATTTTCAAAAGTTTATTATTTTTCGTTTCTTTCGCTATAAAATCCCATTGCTATGCACGGGTACTCGTCTAATATATGAAGAAGTGTACAACTGCGTTGTGATTTATAATTGCTTTATATAAACTGATATAAGCTGTTATATTATGAAGAAATCGATGAGTAGACGCAATGATTTTATTTTTCTTTTTGTTCTGAAAGATAGTGTTTTTGTGTGATTTTTAGATTTACCATTTTTTATCTGTGTGCTAATTTTGTAACTTTTAACTTCTAACCTGAATTTAATCTAGTCGAGTTCGACGGTGAACGAGCTCAGATAAGTCATTTATGCTAGGTTTGAGTTTGTTCGAAAAATTTAAGGTTGACTCGAGCTTAGCTCAAGATCTGCTAAAAATGTAATTCAATAATATGGTAAAATAATACCGCGAACTTCGATTTATTAAAAAAAAATCTGAAAATTTGTAATATATGTTATATGACGCTAAAAATGCACGATAACGAGTCCTTGTATTTCAACCACCTATATGTGTATGTTATACATGTGAGTAATAGTTTGTGGATACGCGTTTTACTTGTAGAGAGTTAACATATGTCAAAAATGGAGTTGATATGAGTAGGAAATGGAAGTGAAATTTGCCCCACATTGGTGGGAGAGCAATCTTTTGAAGGCTTTATAATGCCTATGCGCAAGTGAGTGTGGATTTGCATTGGCTCACAAGCTTGGAAATCAAATTGCTCGTAATAAACCAAAATATTTTATATGCATGAATAGATCTTTTCCTGCTCAATATTAATCCTCTATTTTCTGTATTGAGAATAAAGGTTTTGAGCCAGGATTAGAGGCGGCAATTTTTACCTATCAATGGTCGATATGAGCTTATATTGGGTAGAATAATCAAAGTTGGCTACGGAGAGAACATGTCAGACTGGGTCAAAACTCAAAAGTCGCCAAAGCCTCTAACTTTAAAGACATGTAATCCAACTATAAGGGTGGTGGCATCACCTTCGGTATGGAGTCATGCCGCACGGGCACACCATTGGCACTCGTGCGGTATGGCTCGGTGTGGTATGGGTTTCGGGGTGTGATGCCGAATCGGTATGAGAAGAGGAGCGTGTGTTGTTTTTGAAATTATGACTGTTGCATGCATTTAAAAAAAAAAAAAAAAAAAAAAAAAAAAAAAAAAAAAAAAAACCCTTTATAATTATCACTTCATCCTCCTCACATTTTATTCCAAATCTCATCATTTTTACACAAACAAATCAACTACAACACTAAAAAAAATGTCTTCATCATCCTCTTCTTCATCCATGATCTAATTAATTTTTCCCGAAGAGTCTTCCGAACTAATTTTCTCCACCGGTAGTACCCTAGAAACCTATTTCGCCGTGCGCGATTCCATTGAAGACACGACTAGCTCAAGCAATACTCGAGGGCAGTCTGTCACCCGCTTTTGTGATAAAGCATTACAAACTCTAATGAATGACTATTTCGTCGAACGAGCAAAGTTTCCCAACCATGTTTTTCGAATGAATAAAAGCTTGTTTTTAAGAATTGTTGGTGATGTTGAAGCGAGATTTGAACGGTTTCAAGAGGGTCAAGACGCAAGGGGAAAAAAAGTTTCACGGCGTTACAAAAATGCACATCGGCCATTCGACAACTCGCTGCTGGTGAACCTCCGGATAGATTTGATGACTATTTAAACATGGCACGAAGAACGTCCGGTATTTTTTTTTTAAATTCGTTAGTTCTATCTCGTAAGTGGTGTATAAGCTAATTGGGGCGATTTCAAGTAAAGGTGCAAATATAGCAGATACAAAACTTCTATCGGCTCCAGAATCAAACAAGATTTTTACAGAATGCTTTTTGAGTGAAAATGTACCCGTTACAATGTCAGGGTTCAATGGAACATCTCCATCTCCTAACACATATGCCTTTGCACACGTATTGTTGTTTTGAGCGGCATTCCTCTTTGGGCACTGGTTCTTGAAATGACCCTTTTCTTCACATCTATAACAGCTTAAGTTTGCCAACGGCATGTTGTTTCCATTTGCAGGGTTTCGACAATTTCTACCCTGATGACCCACTTTGTTGCACTTCTCGCACTTTACGGTACATGGTCCATAGTGGTGCAACATGCATCTATTGCATAGGGGATGAGGTCTGACATATCCCCTACCTACAGTTGGGGTAGCAGCATAAGCCCTTGCGGCTTCTTGTCTTCGTTGATTGTGATGATGGTTCCTGTTCTGATGGTACTGATTGTTGTTGTTGTTGTGGTTACGGTTGTTGAATTGAGATGAGTTGTTGGGCTGATGAGGATTGGGGTTCATGTTCTTTCGGTCATCAAACTTTCTTTTGTTGTCATTCAAGTTCTGTGCGGTTCCAAGCTTCAGAATTGGTTCCATGAGACGGTGTGATATAGTGACAACTTCTTCTACAGTCTTTGGGTTAGAAGCGATAGTATATCCTTCAATACTTCGGGGTAAACCGCCGATGAGACTTTCCAAAAGCTTGTCATTTGTGGGAAACATGTTAGGACACATGGCTCTCAGCTTGTGGAATCTTTTGAAGTACGTCTTAAGATCATTACCCTTAGCAGTCAGATGGTAAAATTCATCCTCACGTTTCTTGATTTCAGTTCTCGGACAATATTGTTTCATCAACAGTTGCTTCAGATCGGACCAGGAAATCTTACAAGCTTCTTCCATACCAATCGGTTGAGCATGAGCTTTCCACCAAGACAATGCATCTTCTAGCAAAGTTCCAGTTGCAAACTTGACTTTGCAATCATCCGTGCAGCCACTTAAGAGGAATACAGTTTCTGATCTCTCAAACCAATGAAGAAGACCAATAGCACCTTCAGTTCCCTTAAAGAAGGTAGGCTAGCAGTTCATGAATCCTTTGTAGCTACACTTGCGTGCTACTGGAGACTCACTTTGGTTGGTCTGATTGTCGGTTTCATTAGAATTTGCAACCTCAATGACGCGTGTTCTTTAGCAACGCGTGCAACTTCAACAATGCGGGCAGCCTCAGCCTCACGTGCAGCCTCAGCTTCACGTGCAGCTTTAGCTTCTCGAGCAACTTCGGCTTCTCGTGCAATTTCAGCTTCTCGTGCAATTTCAGCTTCTCGTGCACAAAATCTAGTAAATGTTCTATTGTGCATAAACAAGAAATCGACAAACAAGCAAATAAATGACATGGCAAGATTAAAACTTATGTTGTACAAACAAATAAGTGTAAATAACAATTTGAAAATAAGTAAGCAACATATATGTAAATAACATAAACAAGTAGTCATTTAGCATAGCATAAAAAGAAAAACACTTTTCGTCATTTTGCGTTTAAATATTACGATGTATACCAAGCATGATTAGTTTCCTTTAAACATATTACCCAATTATTTAGTTCCAAACGAAATTGTATCAATATTCTAAGAATACCAACTTAAACTGCTTGACTCAAAATTTTGAGTTTTTATGTTAAAGCGAAACTTAATATCTTGAACATACTGTAGTATTTGGTCTATTTCACTTATTTAAAATTAAACTTAGGCCATGAGAGTATTTTTAAATGTAAGTAGACTCAATTCCCTTTAAAATGATAGGTGGCTCGACTCGTACGAACTTACGGTCAATTAGTTATTATTTTTTGAAGTTGGCCAAAAAACTGCATACTGTGCAGACCAAACAACCAAAATTTACAAGGGAGGATTCCTTTTTTTGGTTCCGCCCAATCCGTGGTTTGCACAGAATGAATGAAAAATATACTTACGCATAGCGAGAAAGTGTAGGACTTACTAGATTTGATAGAAAACACATATTTTGTTATTATTTTTACTAATGTGACTTATCTAAACATTTAACAACAAAATTTCTAAGTATAATTAGCAAAATATTTTTCATATTATATTTCGCTTCAATGGTAATTTGATACATGGATCGTGCTCCATTTTAAAAACCATTTGTTTTGAAAATAAGAGCTACGAGGCTCTGGTACCAATTGTGAAAACGTAGGGGGGGGGTGAATACGTTACCGTTTAAAAACTTTAGATCTTTAGTATCAAATCGCTTATGAAGTTTGTTATAATATGAAAGTCTCAATTATTTTTTGTGACTGATATAAAGCATAGTAAACCAAGTTGTCACACAAACATTAAACCACATCACAAGCAATAGTACAGTGCAATTATAAAAGTAAAGAGATAAGGAAAGGAAAGTGCAAACCGAACACGAGGATTTATAGTGGTTCGGTCACGGATCTCCTCTCCGCCCTACTCCACTCCCCGAGTACCCAACTCGAGAGTTACTTCACTAAATCAACAAGCCCCCTTCTCGGCGGTGAAAACCTTACAATCGTCGCTTACACTTTTTCTGGTACAAAGCTAAATATCGGGTTCTAGTTCGAGGTAGAACCAACCTAACGTCGCCTATACAATATTTCTGACACTAAGCTAGATGTCGAGTTCTTTTCGGGTACAACCACTCCCATTATGTTTTAAGGCCCAACATAACAAACACATAAACCATCTAATCTAGTTTGATGCAATAATATTTACAATGATGATCCATGACATAAATGTCTAATGGATATAAATGACTACTTCTAAATGAACTTCGATTGATAGGAAGCCTTCAAATGATGAAGATCACAAGTTCCCCAATCTTGATGTGATAGCTCTTCAAGTGTGTATGCTTGTGGTGAGGATGGCTAGATCTCTAAGCTTTCCTTGGTTGATCAAAATGTAAATTATGCACTTACAACAAAGATGAATGTTAGAAGCATTATGATCATGTGATGATGAGGGTGATTAATGTATGTTACTACATGGTTATGATGAGGGTGATTAATGTATGTTACTAAATGGTTATCTATAGATCTAAAAGATGAAAGAAAAATAAAGAAAATGTGTGTTGGAAAGGATGAGAAAATGAGAAAACAATGGTTTGGTATTTATAGCCAAAGTGGTAATTAAAAATAATAATATTTTATTAGATTTGATATATTAAAATATTTTTCAAGATCTTGCAAATCTAACCAAATCTTCTAAAGATCTTAAAGAGATATGATGATGCATGAAATGATGTAAAGATGCATTTTCATTTAGATTAAAATATTTATGAAAATAATATTGTAAAATATATTATGTAACTAGTTGATAAAATGTCTAGTTACCTTTTATAAAATAAAATATCTAGTTGAGTGATTTTCAAAATAACATGTAATTTGTCAAGTGTAAGTAAACTTTAGTACTTGTATGAATATTATAGTTAGTTTAGTTGTACAAATAAAATTATATATTTGTTAGACATTTTACAAAAGATGTATTTGTATAAAATACTTGTGAATGCAAAATGTAAAATGAGGTTCGAAATAGAATGGTTAACCTATTAAAATACTTGGTGACTCTAAAACGTATTTCAAACATTCTAAATGATTTGTTAAGGGTTTTGATCATAATACCACATAACAAACATGTACAAACCTGTGTTGTAACATACGAGGACTTGAGACATCGAGAGGTGTTGAATGTATGTTGAGACAAAATGTGATTACGAGTACCTTGTACATTTTACTTTATGTATTACAAGTTACATGTTTGTCATCAATCAAAACAAGCGAGACTGTATAGATTAAATATCGTAATATTTGCACTAACATTCTTGATAGCCGTTTTAGAAACAGGTTGATACAAACTTTGGGCTTAGGTGTAAAAACCGAGAGCCTTTATTATATTTGTCAACCGTTTTACCAGCCTTGTTAGATTGAACATCACGATTAACACCAATATCTTTATTAGTCGAATCCAAAACACTAGTAACCAACTTTCTTCTAAGGGGCCAAGCCTCCTCATCATGATTGAAGATAATACACTTAAAGCGCCAACGCGGCCACCACTCATACTCGACTTCAAGAACTTTCATGTAATTACCCTTGCTCTTAGGCAAGGGTATAGCAACATCAATTGATTCGAAAACATCCATATCAGCAGATAATTCAATAAGAAACCGTGTATATGAATAACGACCCCATGGATTTATGCATATAGCACTAGTACCCGCATCAAATCGTATAATCCGCCCCAATTGTTTTACAATCAAACTTATACCAACTTTAGAATACGCAACAAAAGGTACATTATGGATACGCGCCCATACCGATACCTTAGTGATCTTCTCCCTTTCCAACCTAGTATTCGGCACCTAAGCATGCAAGAATATAGGCACCAATTTAATAAACCAAGGACCCCCATCAAGAACCTTAGGCATACCTTCCAATTATGAGATATTGAAAAGGAAGAAACCATTCCGCAATAAAACGTGTTCAAATCCGAACTTAGCCCAAACATGCTTGACATAATCTTCCGCTATAGGAAATGTAAGACGTTAACCAATGAAATAACCGTATAATGTATTAGAAAATTTTGGACACATATAATCAACTACGGCCATTGGAATAACAACTTTAGCACCCGAAACAGTAACCTCATCAGTTGAACTAAATACATGTAGCTTAGTAGAAATATTAGGTTCATTAGAATGTGCATCAAGAGGTACGTCAGGTACACCTTGTACAACATGTCCGACAAAACATTGTGGACCATGTTCAACATGTGTGGCCATTGATATGCCATTTTCATTAGCAGCGGACCATGATCAGTAGTATACAAACTATAAACTGATTCCCTTGCCACGTCCACACCAGCAACTATACACTTACCACCATCTGGATCTACCTGTGTTAAAGGGTACGACAGATTCTGGTTCTACAATACCAACTGGATCAGCAGGTGTGGCAGAAGGTGAAACATAAGGCATATCGACCCCAACAACAGGAGTATTTTGAGTCGCATTAGGGTTCATTTTCGGTTCAAAAATCGACTCACCAAGGCTAATACGACTGCATACAACATCATCAGTTGTGTCCTTACACGTATCAATAAACCTAGTGTTTAAAGGTTCCACAACTTGATTATGCATATCTTTAGTATGATTAGGGTGTATCAAAACCCTAACCAGTTGACGAAGCTGAGATACTTCATACCCAACATCAGCACTCTTTAATCGAGACATACGAGCATTCAACTCTTCCAAATTAACCACAGTACGAGATGTATCCTGAGCAGTCCTTTTGGATATCTTTTTCCCTAATAGAAACCCTGCTTTCATCTCTCTCAAATCTCTCTCAAATATCCTTTTGCTTATTCTGCTTTGTTTCTTTTCTAATTTTGAATATTTTGTAGAATTACATATATGATACTAGTGGAATTACATATCATTGTGATGAAGATGTTCATGATATAGATGCACACCATGTGTTTGATGAAATGCGTCTGCGAAGAATCACATATGATTCGGAAGAATCATATGTGATTCTTCAGAATCATATATTTTAGTTTTCTGAATCATACAGAATCACATGTGAAGCAAAATCCCATATTTTAGTTTGTCTGTTACATCGATCTGTTTATGTAATAAAGAAGAAATCATATATGATTCTAAGTGTTCATGATATAGATGCACACCATGTGTTTGATGAAACGCGTCTGCGAAGAATCACATATGATTCGGAAGAATCATATGTGATTCTTCAGAATCATATATTTTAGTTTTCTGAATCATATGTGATTCTGAAGAATCACATGTGAAGCAAAATCACATATTTTAGTTTGTCTGTTACATCGATCTGTTTATGTAATAAAGAAGAAATCATATATGATTCTAAGTGTTCATGATATAGATGCACATCATGTGTTTAATGAAATGCGCCTGCGAAGAATCACATATGATTCTTCTTCAGAATCATATGTGATTCTTCAGAATCATCTATTTTAGTTTTCTGAATCATATGTGATTCCGAAGAATCACATGTGAAGCAAAATCACATATTTTAGTTTGTCTGTTACATCGATATGTTTATGTAATAAAGAAGAAATCATATATGATTCTAAGTGTTCATGATATAGATGCACACCATGTGTTTGATGAAATGCGTCTGCGAAGAATCACATATGACTCTTCAGAATCATATGTGATTCTTCAGAATCATATATTTTAGTTTTCTGAATCATATGTGATTCTGAAGAATCTCATGTGAAGCAAAATCACATATTTTAGTTTGTCTGTTACATCGATCTATTTATGTAATAAAGAAGAATTCATATATGATTTCTTCTGAATCATATATGATTCAAAGAAAATACATATATGATTCTATGTGAATCATACTTTGATTTTGTTATGAAAATAAATATTGTTTGATCCTTTTAATGTAACTCACTATACAGATTATGTGATGACACTAAGACCAACTTTATATGCACATGAAGAAACTCACGGAGGATCAGGTAATCGGGAACCCGTTGTTGATCATATTTATTTACATTGAGGGGATAAAGTTTAAAACGATGAGGAATGTATTGAAATGTACAATAAATCAGCTGAATAAGCGTGCTTTGAAGTTAAGAAATCGGCCTTGAAAAATACAAAAAGTGGTTTGGTAAAAGTAAGTACCTTATGTGTAATAGGAAGGAAGTTCCAAAGACATAAATATCAACATTGGATCTTAAGCATTGATAAACAAGTCAATGTATTACAAGACAACAATTACAGGTTGTATGGCGAATATTCATAACTTTGGATCCTATTTCTAGAGAATACAAAATAACTAAATTTGTTGCTAAGCACAATCATTTAATGATTCTAAAAGGTATGAGCCTAACAGAAACAAGGAAGATGACTCAGCGGAAAAATGTTTGTTGTGAAAGCTTCAAACTTCAGACTTGGTGCAACAAAGGCACACAATTTGTTATGTAGCATGAAAGGTGGTTCTCAATATGTTCATGGCACAAGATTGATTTCAAGAATCAACAAAGGAATATAACATTATGCATAGGTGAAAGCGGCGCCAAATCTTCGATAAACAAATGGAAAACCAGAAAGAAATATGTTCCAAACTTTACATTTCATTATATGGTTGAAAAAGGTGAATTGGTTGCCATGTTTTGGGCTGATGAAGTTGCCAAATGCAACTATAAGGAATTGAGAGATATTGTGTCATTTGATGCAACATTGAGAACCAACAAGTAAGTCTCTTTTCAATGAGTCATATTTATTTACATGAAGCACTTGTAATTTAATCTGAATCTCACATATGATTCTATAGGAAATCATATGATTCTATCGGAATCATATATGGTTTTATCGTAATCACATATGATTCTCATAGAATCCCAAATGATTCTCCGAGTCATATATGATTCTACAAAATCATATATGAATCTCACATATCACATATGATTCTCACATACGATGGGTGTGAAAATTGTGATATTCAGATACGATATGGTGTTTGTTCCATTCACCAGGATAGATAATCACAAAAGTGTGTGTGACATTGGGTGCGAGAATGATTCTAAGAGAAGAAGAAGCTTACATGGCTACTAAAATCATTCATGACGCACATAAAACAACCAAAATGATTATGTAACAGTCAAGATGGAGCCATGAAGTTGTAATTGGCAGTTTTTCTTGAATCCAAACATAGACTATGTATGTGGCATATCACACAAAAATTCCATCTGGAGGTATATTTGTATATACTATTTTAAAATTGAAATATAATCGCCACTTAGAATCACATATGATTCTATGTAACATGAAATTTTCTTCTGATTTGTAAAAATCTATAATAAGCTGATTTCAAAAGCTTCAACAAGATTGTGTGGAACATGTTCATGGAACATTGGAATCAAGAAAATGGAAAAATTGATTGAAGATTTTGGATTGCAAGACCATAAATGGATGAAAAAGATGTTTAGACTTAGAGAAATGTGGCTACCAACTTATTTTATTGACTCTCCATTGTTTGGATTGATGAGAACTACTTCAAGGTTTGAGTGAAAATGCATTCTTTAGACATTTCACAAAACATGGGTCAACATTGATTAATTTCATGATGTGCTTGAAATGGAGGCAAAGGTATAGGCAAGAACAATTGGACTTCAACACATTTGATTTCGGTCCAAAACTTTCTCAGAGTTAAAGATGGAGCATACATGCATATAAAGTATATACAAGATCAATATTTCTACTTGTTCAAATGGAAATAAAAGAAGCTTGTTGGTCTTGCACAATAGAAGAGTTTAAAAGCGAGAGAGGGTTGTGAGATAGTTAGGGTTAAAGATAGGAATGCAGCTGCTTATAGGACACTTTCTAAAGAAAGAATAATATCCCGAAAGGTAGCAGAATACAAGGTAAATTTACTTCCAATTGTTAAATATTCTTTAGCTGTTATCATCTGACATGAAATCATATATGATTCAACCAGAATCATATGTGATTTTACCAAGAATCATATATGATTCTGTCAGAATCATATATGATTATGTCAGAATCATATATGATTATTTAAGAATCATATATGATTTTACATAGAATCATATATGATTTTACGTAGAATCATATATGATTCTGACAGAATCATATATGATGCTCACAGAATCATATACGGTTTCAGTACTAAAAAAGTTCTAATTTTATTTCCTTTCTGTTCTGCAATTAGGTTCTGCGTTCTCTTGAAGCGGGTAAAGTGGAATGTACTTGTAGGCATTTTCTTGATTAGGGTTTTATATGCGACACACATTCGTGTTTTGAAGAACCGAAATGTTCAAAGGATCTCGAAAGTACATTTTAGGCGTTGGAGAAGGGATATAATACCACCTTCAGTTTTGAGAAGAAATACAAGCGGTATGGAGAATGAACCAATTGAAAATTAACAAATGAGGCTAATTTTGTGGTAGACGAGTGTTTATTTTTGTTGAGTAAAGATGAAGCCAATTTAGGAAAGTTTGTGGAACAATTGAAATCAATCAAGAAGAAAATTGAGGATGAAATGCCTAACCCTCCATCACGCAAAACAAGAGATGTAATTAAGGACATATATAGGTTGAAAAGCACGAAAACATGTGGTCAAAAATCCACCAATGCTTCAAACAAAGGTTGGTGAAAGAAGATCGTGAAAGAGTGGGAAACAAATGGCACTTGAAGGAACATCTAGAGGAAAATGTGGTTATGTGGAAGACTAATAATCACAGCAAGATGACATGTCCATCGAAACCAAAGTATATTGAAAACTTATGAATTGCTGCCAAAAAAATAAAAAGGAACCGATGCGGTGAAAGCAAACGATAAACATCGAACCGAGCGTGGGAACAGTTTAAGCACCTTCTTGAATGTCATACTTTCTTTATATTTGGTTATTATTTTTTTTGCACTGTCGGAAAAGTGTTATGAGGATAATATGTGATTCCGAAAAGTTACCTTTTGTTTAATTGAAAAGTTACATTGCGCAAATCATATAATCATATAATATGTTCCTTATTTCAGTATAATATGTTGCTTATTTCAGTATAATTTGTTGCTTATTTAAGCTTTTGTTTAATTGAATTATTTTAGTTTATTGTAATACAAATTCAAAAAGAAAAGTTACATTGCACAAATCATATATGATTTTTCAAAATCATATATGATCCGCTCTGAATCATATATGATTCTGATTAAATCATATGATTTCAAAAATCATATATGATCAAATGTACTATATGATGCAATAAATCATATATATGAATCACATGTGATTTTTTGAAAAATCATATGTGATTTAGATATAAAAACTTTAATAAATATAGCAAAATAGCAGGTAAGAAAAACATTTAAACTACCAATCAGATACTACCATCATCATTACTACCAAAAAGAGTACCCATCAGTTTTAAACTACCATCAGTACTACCAAAAGACTACCCATCAGTTTTAAACTACCATCAGTACTACCAAAAGACTACCCATAAGATACTACCATCAATTTTAAACTACCATCAGTACATAAACTAATATGACTATCATCACTTAAGAGCATGAACAACCTCATCCTTCTTAACATCGTTTTCACGATCAACATCCTTCTTAACATCCTTTTCACGCTCAACCCTGTTCTTGATTGCATTCACAATAATTTAAATCCTATTCTCTTCAGGAATCTCAGACTGGAACTTATAAGTCAAATCATACATCTTTTGCGAATAAACCTCATCCGCCTCAACAATGCAAACTCCCGCCATTGCTGACACGTAACCAACATCCCATTTTCCAAGAATCACCAACATAAGATTCCATATGAATCATCGCAAAAACTCCACGCCTACATGATTGCTCTTAGTCTTCCATTTCAACCTTGGAACTCTCGCCCCTAACTTTTAGAAACAATAGCATATCTTTGATGATTATGTTCTTGCAAAAACCTTGAAAAAAACTTCTTCTACAAAAAATAAAACCAAGGTTAAAAAATGTACATAAGTCACATATAACTTGTATAAAAATCACATATGATTTTTAAAAGAACTTTCCGTAGTTCACAGTTTTGTAGGAATTCAGGTTCCGAATCTAATTATCAAGGATGATCATCGATGTTACACTTTTAATGTTGAAAACAACAACATTAAAATGATTGGAGACACGAATCTGAAAAAACGCCTATTTCAACAAAATAAAGGAAAGTTAAAACTCAAATTCAGACTTCTACAAAATTAAATTTCTAATGGAATGAGAAATTACCAACTCAATATCTCAAAGAGACCTAGAGGCATTGTCATTGTCATTTTAAAATGAGCCAAAATCTCCTCGGAAAACATATTCCACCGCCATCTTCATCAATAAGTTTTTAACCATACTCGCCTCAGATAAACAAAAATCATATGCTATTTTAATCCTTGAACTAAATCATGTTTATGTGTAAATATCGAATCATATATGATTCACTCAAAATCGATATGAATCAGGTGAATCATGTATGATTACTCAGGATCAGATATGAATCTGTGTGAATCATATATGATTATTCTGATGAGAATCATATACTTATTACTCAAGATCATATTTGATTCACTCAGAATCATATATGATTATACAGAATCTTATATGATTCACTCATAATCATATATGATTCTCATCAGAATAACATATGATTCTCATCAAATATGATTCACTTAGATAACATATGAGTAAAAACTGATTGAAAAAGTTGAATTAAAATAAAATAAAATAAAAACAACAATACAATTCGTGAAAAATGCCTTTTGGTGACGGATCCTTTTAGCGATTCTTCATAATTCAAGATTGCTCCTCAAGAGTCAACAACATTTGCATATATCCACAAACTTGGTGCCAACGTCCCATGTTCAAACGTGATAGACGATAATTTCATGGTTACCGAATCTAGTTTGAAAACCGCTTCACTAAATTAAAACAAAAAAAAGTGAATTAGAAATGTTATTACAGGAATAAAAATAAAGACCAAAACAAATAAAAATATAGTAAACTTACAACTTATCGCCCTGCATTGAAAACAAGCTATTCCCCAACTCAAACTCAACCCTCTTAAGAAGAGCGATAATCGCTGTCTTTTTATTCATGTATGGTGATGACATGTAAGAAAATGGCCTAGGAACTCTTTTCTTAGGAGATGAATGATATAACCACTGCTCGAGAGTGAGGACACTCAATGTTAACCGCCGGTCAACCCGAGGCCGTTAATATCATCCTGAATAAAACAAATTTTAGTTACAAAAGATTAAAAGAACAAATTATAAAAAGATTAAAAGATGAAATTTTTGTTTTGTTGTGTTACTCGAATTTGAAACCCAATAAAGATCAAAATCATAGAGAGAAAGGTTAAACAAAGTACATCATAATATGCATCGCAAATACGATCAATCACCTCTCTGACCCAATCAATATTTGTTTGCCACCGCAGATAATGCTTTCTTCAAGAATTATTGGTACTTCGCTCATCTTCAACAAAATCAAAATTTCTCGCAAGCAACAATACCTCTTTCCAAATTATCTCCCTCAACATCTTTATTGCCACCCATCGTTCCCACCATCACAGATCCTCCTCCATCTCACTTAAAATCATCAACATGAACATCTTCAAATAATATAACATCTTTAAATACTCCTCCATATTTCTTGTATAATTCAAGAACTTCTTCGTCATTCAAACTTCAGATAGCCTTTTCTAAGATCTTCAAGTTCAACCTTCTCACGAGATATGTTTGAAAGCTTGTTTTTAATCATCTTGCAAAACTCCTCAAGATAAAAGCAAAATCATATAAGACATGTCACATAAAACTGAAGTGAAAATATTGAATAACATGTTAATTAGTCTTTAATCATATGTGATTCAGATAGAATCATAAGTGATTCAAACAGAATCTCATATGATTCAAGTAAGAAGCACATATGATTCAAACATAATTATATATGATTCTGTTTGAATCACATATGATTCTGTCAGAATCTCATATGATTCTGTCAGAATCACATATGATTTTACATCAATCACATATGATTCTCTCAATGACATATGATTCTCTCTCAATCACATATGATTCTCTCAGAATCACATATGATTCAACTGATCACATATGATTCTTCTCGAATCATATGATTCTATCGTAATCACATATGATTCTCTCTGAATCACATGTGATTCTGTTTGAATCATATGTGATTGTAGTTCAAATGATAATTCAAAAGACGGAAAAGAGTCAAACATGTTTATCAAGAGGGCACACTAATGAAAGCCTTGCTCACATTCACCCCACCATCATAAAACCTTCGTTTATGTGTACCTTGATTCACTCAAATCTCCATGCAAATCCAATTTATGACTTGTTCTTCAATGCTTTTGCCTTAGATTCATCAAGTTGTGCTCCAGCGGATAGCAAGAATGTAATTTGATAACATTAAAACGCCTAAATTTTGTGGAATCAAGATAGGAGTTGTTAAAAGTAAGAAAATCACAATGAGATCATAAAAAGCATACATAAAAACTATAAACATAAAAAGTATAAACTTACAATCAAGAAGCACAATGGACCAATATAGTAGCCGCCAGAAGTCTTTGGGAGTTCACTATATTTAATACATTCGTAAATATAACCACACCAATCAATTTGGGCAATGTTAGTATCTTCGGTAATACGTCTAAGCACAAATTAACAATTCTTCATTTCACTTTTACCCATCACATTTGCAAATAACATAAGGAAGTTGACTTTATACATAAAGTCAACTCGCTATGCGATGACCAACTTTGAAGCAATATGACTAGCTCGGATATCCTTCAACTTCATTGGATAAAATTGCTTCAACCACAACTTCACAAAAGGATCATCAAGAGATCTCTCAGGTAAATCTAATAAAGAAATTCCACCAAGAGGAATTCCTAAGATCTCGTGGATTTTCTCACGAGTGACAAGAATCGTCCCCTTCTCCAACACAAACTCGTAAGTTTTGTTATTAAACTTTGACACCACAAACCTTGCCAAAAGAGATGGAAGTGTGTCAATAGAAACCAAGTGCAATGAAGAAAAACCAATATCCAACAAGAAAGATCCCATGTCAAATCTCGCATCACGGATTATAGAAAACAAGCTAGAAGGAACTGCCCTAGAAAAGAGAACATTAAATTTCCTCAGATACTCGTTCCTCTAAATCGGCTCAGCAGTAGAGGTTTCTTCTTCTTCTCCTTATTTGAATCGACTTCAATACACGCCCTTTCTTTAACTTAACCTTCTTCAACAAATGCTCTTCAGCTTCAATAAAACTATAGCCTTCTTCAAGATTTCTTAGGCTTCGAGACATTTTCTTCTTGACTTAGAAAGACACTTCTTTTCTTAGTCTCTCTGAAACATACTTCATTTTCTTGACACGTTTCTTAGCCCTTTGATCTTTGAGTTTATCGGACTTAGAAATCTCTTTCTTAACCTTTGTACTCTTTCCCTTAACACTATTTGATTTTAAATTCTTAATTAACTGCTCATCCTCTTCACTTTCTCACCCCCGCCCTCTTCTTCCCTCTTATTCATTAGACGCATCCCCTTCCTCGCCCCTCACCCTCATCCTCACCCCTTGCCATCATACTCATCCTGCCCTTATCACTATCACTACCTTCACTCGAGAACCACTATCTTACCATCTTTATCAATCCACTATCACTACCTTCACGAGAACCAACGCCTTTACTACCATCTTTATCGCACCCACTATCATCTTCACTAGAACCACCGGATCCACTATCATCTTCACTAGAACACCGCTTTCATCCTCTGCTCCTCGCAGCTAAATTTTTTATCATGAAAGGGTGTTTCGTTTACCAAAAGCTTAAGGTTTGATGAAGGTTGAGGTTTGACACCAGTGGGTTTCAGCTGACAGAAGGATGAGGTTTAACAAGAAGACGCTGATGAAGGGTTGTGGTTTGACAGAAGGTTGTGGTTTGACAACATCTTTCGGTTTAACGACTGTTGATTTTGGAGGAATCCTATTCTTCATAACTACTCCCTTTATCATCTTCGGATTGCCAGCTTTTGATTGACCTGCATCAAAATTTTAAATGTTAAAAACCCGCAAATAATCTACTACAATCATATATGATTGTTAATAACTCAAACATATGATTCTACTAGAATCATATATGATTTTACTAAATCATATATGATTCTAGTAGAATCATATATGATTCATATAATTCTATATATGATTCTAGCACTATAGAACCTTACTGATGCAAATAAGTACTAAAGAAATAAGCTACAATGGCCAATTAAAGAAATAAGCTACATATATAAGAGTTTCACATATCTTTGAAAACAAGCGGTTTAACAGCTTATGATGGGGCAGAAATAATTAATGTGGTGTTTGGTTAAGTGCTTGCTACTAGGGACTAAAGGACCTAAGAACTTGAAATAAGCTACAAAAGGGATTTGAAAGACTATCCTAGGAGGGAACTTAAGCTACAACACCAATAAGCAAGCAAATGATCATAAATAAGCAAAAAAAAGCAACTGATAAACTCTAAATGACCCCCTATGCTGCTTATCTGCAGTGGTGATGCAGTCCCCAAACAGTGGCTGCCAAAGGGAAAAACAAGCTACAAAACAGCTTGTCTAAGCTAAGGAAGAGCCCCTAATCTACATCACCTAAAGTGCACTAAAGGGGGCCTACATTAAGCAATAAGTGATACCTAATAAGCACACAAAAAGCTGGGAAACATCAAGTACAAAGTATACGCTATAGGAATAAACAGAATAAAGGCCTAAAGGGGTGGTTTGAAGGGCCTAATAAGTTGTCAAAATAAGCACTAAGGTACAAGTTAATCTTAAAAATATTAAATCTATACTACTAACTACTTATAAATACAAAATCACATCCTAATTCTAACTTAAACTACCTAAAATTATGCTAAAAAAATGGGCAAATGGCAGAAAGAGGACAGAATGCTGGTTTTTTCTCACTACTTCCAAAAGCTTCCATTCATTTAAAACAACTTGAGAAACATAATTTTATACAAATACTCTAAGCTTGAGACTAAACAACACTGGGTTGAGTCCCAAAATGGGTCAAAAATAGATTTTGACCCACACAATGTATTGTTCCAAACACCCCTTAAAGGGGAAGAAAACTCACTTTTTGAAGCAGGAAAATATTTAGGAAGCTTTAAGAATCTGATTTTACCTTTAACAAAACTTCAATATAACTTTAAAACTAATTAAGATCACAATAGACAACTTCAAGAACAATAAAAAATTTAAACTGCATAAGTTTTAAGCAAACTGAAATCAAACAAAACAGTTATAATCATTATCCAAATGATTCTTCATCGAAACTAAAATCAAACTAAAACAACCAAAAACTCACAAAAAAATAAAAATATAACAAATAAACATCAAAATATACAATAAAACAATTATAATCATTATCCAAGTGCATCTACTCATAATCATTTGAAAAAAAACGTAATATAAAAAAAATCAAAAAATTACCAGCAACAGCACCCTCGGTTTGAGCAGATGATGAATCGATCTTCGATTTATCCTTAGTCGCTACTATTTCAGCACGTAAATCCATTATTCATATGATTTGGGGAAAAAATTAGGGTTTGGTGTGAGTAATTGAAAATTAATGAGAGAAAATTAGGTGTGCGTGTTAATGAGAGTGTGAAAAGGAATGAGAGTGATACTGAGAGTGTGAAGAGTGTGGTATGGTAAATGACCAAGTCACCCTTAAGAGGTATAATTAAATTTTATAATTATTAAATTACAAATAATTATAGCCATTGGATAATATGTAGATGAAAGGTCCGGATTAATTCAGCGGGTCTATAGTAAAAAGTGAATCTATACAAAACTTTTGCCGTTAATGCAATACACAGTACAACATGTTATTGTATAAGTTAAAGTGTCTCAATAAAAAAATAAATTTGCAAATCATTTCCATAAAGATAACTATAACTCCACGTCATCATAGTCAAAATCAGCCTCACACATCTCGGGCATGGAATAATCACACTATCCCACACGGCTTCTATACGCCACGTCAATTCCCACAACCCCTCAAATCCCTCGATACAATCCCCAACCCTACCCCACCACCTTTCAATCTCAACCGTCCATCAACACCCACACCACAACCCCTCCAACACCCGCGCCGCACCAAATCACACCCCTCACCAAACAGCAACAAATATAATCACACTTCCAATAGTCAATTCAGATAAACACAATTCACAATTCACAATTTTATAAATTTCATTTTCTTCTATTCTAAATAACAAATGGAACCACAACCACTTAACGGCGTTAACAGCTACCGTCACCGTAGGTCACCGTCATCCGATCGTTTCTTAGGCGTATTCTCACCGCCGTCATCTAACGGCGTCATCTCCGGCGGCTCATCAGTCGCCGGCGATGATTTCAGTGAAGATGACGTCTTCTGGACCGGCGATTTCACCGAACAAAAAGATCATCCAATTAAAGGTAACAACAACATCAACAATAACTATAATAACGGTTTTAACGGTAACAACTCGTTCCGTCACAACGGTATTCTCGCTGCATTACCGGAAAATAACCGTCATAACCGTCCGCTAATCAACCGTACGGCCAGTTCGATGACGTCACCTATGACGTCATCGAAACTGATCCCGTCGATTCCTCGGCCGAGTAAAGTGGAGCGAGAAGTGAAGTTTCAGCAATCGGCGCCGGTGAATGTGCCGATGTTTAAGATGAAAGTGAGGACAGGTGGAGGTGAGCTTGCTGACGTGGACATTGGAGATGAGGATGATGATGAGGAGGAGATGCTGCCTCCGCATGAGATTGTGGCGAGGGGATATTCGAAGTCGCCGCATACGACTTTTTCGGTTTTGGAAGGTGCTGGAAGGACTTTGAAAGGGAGGGATTTGAGGTTGGTCAGGAATGCGGTTTGGCGTAAAACCGGGTTTCTCGATTGAGGAGATGTTTTTGGACTGGAAGTTGATGGTTTTTTATTTTGAGCTTTTGCAGTCTGGAAAAAAGATATATAAATACTAGTTTTAGTAGATTGAGGTCAGGCGTATCTTTTGTTTTTTTTTTTTCGTAATCAATGGAGTTTATATAGTAGTATGAATTGCTGGAACTTATCTAGTGTTGATAACATTTGCTGCATTATGATTTTTATAAGATCCTTTAATTGATCAACTATGCTAGATTATATTTTCGAGTTGCTTTGTATTGATGTATGTTTAGGAAAGCTGATTTTTGTTGATATTTGCTTTCCTTAATGGTAGATTTAAGATTTTGGATGAGTTTAGGTTGTTAATCTTAGATTGATTTTTAGGGATTTTAAGTATTTAAACTACTTAAAGTTTTGATTTTGTTTAGTGTAGTGCATATAAGCTCTTTTTTAGAGGTTTAACTAATAAAGTTTTTGTTTTGTTTCTATGTTTTTGAAGAAAAGGACTTGCAATTTGTGTTTACGGGGTATAGGTGTTACGCTGATTGTGTAAACTTGCCAATTGTGAGTCTCACTTGTATAAACTGATGACATGGATATCCATTATGTAAGCTAGCGGATGGATGGCATGGCATCACTATATACAGTTCAGACAACACGTCAACCATTTTACACAATTGGCACACCATGGTAAACATATGTCAGGTTTTTTTATATTCAATTAAAAAAGTTACAGTAATACTGAAACTAAAATGGAACTTCAGTGGTTAGACCTCTTTATAATATTTGAATGACTTGGTGAAACAGAAAGGGAACTTGTTAGGTAAAGTTGCCTGTTTTTTTAATTGTTCAAAGGCTTGACTAGAATGGAAGGAGATAGTTAAATCCCCATTGCAAGCACTGTACAGGTTGAAAAGATGAATCCTTGATTGTTTCATCATGTCATAGTATTTTGAATTGATTTTTTTTCTTTTCATGTTTGTGTCATTAAACTCGCAATATGTGTAGCATCTATTCATCTGGTTGAGGTGTTGGAGTCCTGAAAGTCAAATTGGTGTTGATGGTAAAGGCCTAGTCTTTCTTAAGTTCTTTACTTGTGTATGTCTTACACTTTTGCGTCAATGCGTAACTGCTTCATTTTATACCTGTGAACTTATGTGAGTATTGCACTAAACAACATTGCTGATAAATGCTGGTCCTATTTGGATAAAATCCATCAAAGAACTCGATGAAAAACTATTGAGAGTAGCTACATTTAAGATGAGCTTCAGACGGTGTTTCAAACATGTAGAAACCTCAAGTTAAATGCTAAAGAATCTCCTGTTCTTCTATCTTTTTGTTTAGAACAATTTGCTGGTTTCTTTCTGCAATTTAATATTAGTAGTTGTATCATATGGGAAATCTGGATGTTGTGTGAGCTGCAACTCCTTGCCAAGTTAAGTTCTGGATTGCATCAACATCATTTTAGTAGTTTCATTATATAGCGATGTAAGAACATATTTATATACTAATCATGTATGTGCATCTAATTTTATTGTATAAAAATTATCTTTCAACTTCAAATTGTAGCAGCTCATAGAAGTTGCAGGAAAAGTTCTACAGTTCCTTTAAATCCCACTTAGAAATGACCTTGTTATTATCTAAGAAACGTAATGACAGGATTTTTTTGCGCTGTTCCTTGTGTTTATTTCCATCTGTTGAGACTCGTGTCACTTCAATCTGCATTCAAATTTGGTTATCTATATTACACTCAGATTTATTCTTGGAAGCTGGAACCATGTGCAACTGGTTTATACCTTGTTGAGCGCCGATTCTGAGTTCCTGCCCATGTTGATATGTGAACTTTTCATGCTGAACGACACCACCCTTTTTAGTTATTTAAGGTCTTCCGTAAAATAGTATGATTGTATGTTTTAACCAAAGATCTGAACAATTTGAAGGCTTTGGTGGGACTTTGTTTTCTGTAAGAAATGCTGGTTTAACACTGGATGACATAAAAATGCCATTTTAATTAGGTACATTGTTTCATTAGGTAAAATTGTAAGCTTAAAACCACCTTGTATGTATATATGAATGCTACGGTAAGAGCTATTGTGTTGCATGTACTGGTGTTCACAGCCCAGTCTGGTTGGATTTGGGCAAACTATTTCGACCAAACCACTGCCAAGTTGGCCTGCTAGGTTGAACTAGCCGGACAGTCTAGAAAGAGGTGATAAATGTTACAGTATTAGTTTTTGTGCCTAAAAACCTTTTTAATCATGTGATGATAAGTGAAGAAATGAAAAGTGGATATGATTAGTGATATGTGTCGGATTTCAAGTGACATGCATGTTATGGTTAGTAAGATCTCTTGGGCATAAAAAGTAGGAGGCTATAGCATTGCTCGTCGTCTAGAAGATTTGGTTTGGCGGTTTAAGGGTGTGGGTTGTTATTTTAATAACAATAATACCATGGTATTCGCGCGTTGCGGTCACGGACATTCTGTACTTCAAGTTTTTGGCAAACTATATGTTCGTGACAAAATTGTAGAACCGGAGAAGGGGGTGCGGGGGGTTGAATACGTTCTGTTTGATTTACTAGTTGGATACATGTGCACAGCGGCGGCGATAAGTATAGTTATATGTGTTTGCTTACCCGTTTATTGAATTCGTTTCACAACACTTCGAATGTATATGTGTTTGTTTGGTTTACCCGTAGCTTTCCCGTGACATCATTATTCCCGCATATAAAAAGACCCTCACAATCTCTTATCCGTCAAACTCTCCCCCTAAAAGTATATGATTTTGATGAATTAAGATTGTATTGATTGAAATAAAGGTTAAAGTTGTAAAAATTTGAATTAAAATAAAATAAACCACTAAAAATATAAAAACTAAAAACTCATAAAAATATATCAAAATAGATGTTGAATTAAAGAGCATAAAATTTTAGAAAATATGATGAAATTATATTATAATATAAATAAGTAGATAAAAAAGATATTTCAATTTGAAAATAAAATGAATTTTAGTTGAGAGTGATACATGTTCCCTTTATATTGGAGCTCCTTATCTTACTTTTGAGTGACGAGTTAGCTTGGAGTTTGTTATGTTAAGAAGTGACACATGTCATCTCATGATTGGAGCTCCTTATCTTAATTTTTTGTTAGGAGTTAGGCTTGGAATGAGGTTTGACTTTTACATGCATTATAATATAGTATAGATTTTAACTTTTAAGTATATTAAGTCAAGTTTGCTATATTAATGGGGTGTTCGGGAAAAATCACGTTTGCAAAAAGTAGGTCCCTATCTCCAGCTGCAAAACTACATTTTCAGTAGCAAAATCATGTTTTTAGAAATATTTACCAAACACTCAAAACTGATTATTTGCGTTTTCCAATCGCAATAATCAGATAATCCACCTCCAAACGCAATCCCAAACATCCCCTAAGTCAAGTTTGCATGCAAGTTTTGCAGCTGGAGCAAAATCACGTTTTCAGAATATTTACAAAACACTCAAAACTGATTATTTGCAGTTTTTCAATCGCAATAATCAGATAATCCACCTCCAAATGCAATCCCAAACACCCCCTAAGTCAAGTTTGCATGCGAGTGTGTGTAAACAATTAAGCAATATAAATTGTATGTAAAGTAATGAAAGAGTTAAGAAAGAGAGAACAAACACAACGATTTATACTGGATTGGGATGAGGGGTTTAGATTATCCATACGTTCAGTTTAGAATCTGTGACACCTATACTATTTACTAGTACCAAATATTTCTGGTGGATACATCATACATCTTAACTTTCATCGATTTAATGGGTATCATAACACATGGTTCGGCGTTATGGGACATGGCGGATTGTGAGCTCAAGTATCATACCCCATGTGTTGTGTTACGTTGGGTGTTATGGTGGGTGTTACCACAACAACGTGAGAAGCAACGCACTAGACTCCAAATGAAGTACAAAAAATTTACATTCCCCTCAAACGGCTATAATTGAATTTCAATCTTAAAAAAAAATACATATCGCCCTTTTGACGTTATGCAAAGGTAAGATTAAAAAATAAATATAAAAAAATTAAGCAATATAAATTGTTTGTAAAGTAATGAAAGAGTTAAGAAAGAGAGAACAAGCACAACGATTTATATTGGATTGGGATTCCATACGTTCAGTTTCGAATCTGTGACACCTATATTATTCACTAGGACCAAATCTTTCTGGTGGATACATCGTACATCTTAACTTTCACCGACCTACACCTAAGAGCAATGGGTATCATAACACATGGTTCGGCGTTATGGTGACATGGCGGATTTTGAGCTCAAGTTATCATACCCCATGTGTTGTGTTACGTTGGGCGTTATGTTGGGCGTTGCCACATCAACGTGAGAAGCAACGCACTAGACTCCAAATGAAGTACAAAAAATTTACATTTCGCCCCCTCAAACGGCTATAATTGAGTTTCAAATTAAAAAAAAAAAATTACATATCGCCCCCTAGACGTTATGCAAAAGTAAAAAAAAAAAAAACGTTAATTACACAAATGGTCACTGTGGTTTGTTGGATTTTTCACTTTCAGTTACTAAACTTTTTTTTTTGACTGATTCAGTCATTGTGGTTTCTTGTTATTACAGATCCAGTCCACATCCGTATGAAATGAACAAAAAGCCCTTGTCACCTTCTTTTTCAAATGAGTTAATTACATAAATGGTCACTGTAGTTTTCAAATGATAATTAAGTAACGGCCGTTAGTTCTTTATACTAACGGTCATTAGTGAATAACCGAAAATTTTTTTTCTTACGTTTTCGTCCATTTTTATACATTTTCGTCCACTTTTACACGTTTTCTTCCGTTTTTACTTGTTTTCGTCCGTTTTTACACGTTTTCATCCTTTTTTACACGTTTTCGTCCGTTTTTACATGTTTTCGTATGTTTTTACATGTTTTCGTCCGTTTTTACATGTTTCGTATGTTTTTACACATTTTCGTCAGTTTTTGCACGTTTTCGTCCATTTTTATACGTTTTCATTCGTTTTTGCACGTTTTCTTTCGTTTTTACACGTTTTCGTCCGTTTTTGCACGTTTTCATCCATTTTTATACGTTTTCATTCGTTTTTGCACGTTTTCTTCCGTTTTTATTCATTTTCTTCCGATTTTACACGTTTCCGTCCGTTCTTAACGTTTCGTCCGTTTTTACTCGTTTTCATCGTTTTTACATGTTTCCGTCCGTTTTTACATGTTTTCGTTTGTTTTTACACATGTTCGTCCGTTTATACATGTTTTCGTCTGTTTTTATTTTTTTTTGTCCGTTTTGCTCGTTTTTGTCCATTTATATACGTTTTCATACGTTTTTGCACGTGTTCGGCCGTTTTTACATGTTTTCGGCCGTTTTTACATGTTTTCGGCCGTTTTTACATGTTTTCGTATGTTTTTATACGTTTTCGTCCGTTTTTACACGTTTTCATTCGTTTTTGCACATTTTCGTCCGTATTTACACGTTTTCGTTCGTTTTTACTCATTTTCGTCCGTTTTTACACGTTTTCATCCATTTTTTCACGTGTGCAAAAACGAATGAAAACGTGTAAAAATGGACGAAAACATGTAAAAACGGCGAAACGTGTAAAACAGACGAAAACATGTAAAAACGGACGAAAACTTGTAAAAACGGACAAAACCGTGTAAAAACAGACGAAAAAGAGTAAAAACGGACAAAAACGTGTAAAAACGGATGAAAACGGAAGAAAATGTGTAAAAACGGACGAAAACGTGCAAAAAAGAATGAAAACGTATAAAAATGGACGAAAACGTGCAAAAACGGACAAAAATTTGTAAAACAGACGAAAACGTGTAAAAACGGACGAAAACAAGTAAATACAGACGAAAACATGTAAAAACGGATGAAAACGTGTAAAAACGGACGAAAACTTGCAAAAACGAATGAAAACGTATATAAATGGACAAAAACGTGCAAAAACGGATGAAAACGTGTTAAAACGGACGAAAACGTGTAAAAACAGACGAAAACATGTAAAAACGGACGAAAACGTGTAAAAACGGAAGAAAACGCATAAAAACGGACGAAATCGAGTAAGAACGGAAGAAAACGTGTAAAAACGGACGAAACGTAAGGAAACCAAATTTTCGGTTATTTACTAACGACCGTTAGTATAAAGGACTAACGGCCGTTACTTAATTGTCATTTGAAAACCACAGTGACCATTTATGTAATTAACTCATTTGAAAAAGAAGGTGACAAGGGCTTTTTGGTCATTTCATACAGATTTGGACTGGATCCGTAATAACAAGAAACAACAATGACTGAATCAGTCAAAAAAAAGTTTAGTGACTGAAAGTGAAAAATCCAAGAAACCACAGTGACCATTTGTGTAATTATTTCTATTTCAACGATGAAAACCGTCCAATTGCAGGTAATGCCAAAATATTTTTATTTTGTGAGGTTGAACCAAATAAGGGTTTCCTTAGAAAGGGATTCTATAAAAATAATGATAACTAGATACGAATTGAAAGAAAATTAAAAAAAATGGTATAGAAAAGATATCCAAAATGATATAGAAATTATTAATTCTATCAAATTCATATACTTTCATTTTCTAAAAATAAAAACGTCGGAATTTCCTAATAATGACGAGAGTTTCTCGAAACTCCTCGGGTTTAATAACCCGAACGCGGGGTCTTCGTCTTAAACCCGGACGCGAGGTCTTCTTCAAATCCTTTCCTTAACCCACTCGGCTTCTCTTCCGAGCAACATTACCAACAACAACAACAATTAATTTGGTGGCAAACACACCAAGAAATGTAAACCAAAATTTCCAAAAATCTACAATTCGATCAACTATCACGATTGCCATCCCAATCCTCACGTACACAAATCAAAATACATGAAGAATCCGAAGCACCTACGTCTCCCCAAAAGTCGAGGTAAACGAAAGGCAAAAAAATCTAAAGAACCCGAACCAATTTCCGAAAGAAACTCCGACGTGACCGATAATACATTATGTAGGCAACCAAATGAGGAAACACTACTTGCATCGTGTTACGTTGCCGTTTCCGAGGATGAAACTGTCGGAATTTCACAACCGGGCGACACGTTTTGGTATCGGTTTTTGAACGAGTTCAATAAGAAAAATTTTCAACGTCGTAACAAGGATATGTTAACAAGCAAGTGGCATACGTTGAATCAAAATTGCCAAAAGCAACTTGGTCTAGAAACGTGCAAAACGTTTGGATAAAAAGTGGGGAAAATGAGTTGGATAACATGAGACGGGCTAGACAAATATACCGTGACGAGCATAAAGGAGCGTAGTTTCCTCAAGAGGACGCGTGAGAAGTTTTGCGAAGCCATGCAAAATGGGACGTGCCGAAACCGGTTGATTTAACCGGCGATGTCCTCGGGCAAACCAACAAGGAGCTATTCTGTCATGATGCAAGACCATGTCCGATGGGCAAAAAATGTGCTACGAAAAAAGAAATATCCAAGACCACGACGAGTACCGGCTCGTCAAGCCAATTCGGGGAGTATATGTCATCTGAGCTTCGTATCAAACGGGAGGCGACTCAAGAGGCGTATGCGGCGGCTAAAAAGAAAGACCGTACGATTATGCGTTTGGAAAAGAAGAAATTTCTCGGTATCAACACGAAGGAAATGGATGCGAACACTGCGTATTGGATCGAGATGAAAAAGGAGAAAATCATCAAAAAAATATAATTTTACAACCAAAAGTGTAGTTTAATTTCATTTCCGTATTGTATTTTAATTTCGTAATTTTTTATGTCGTATTTTTTTTTTATTTCGTAGTTGTTTTTTTATGTTGTATTTTTTTTTTATAAATTTTGTATTATAATTTTTAAGTTTATTAATATAATGTTAAAGTGTAGTTTAATTTCATTTCCAAATTGTATTTTTATTTCGTAATTTTTTTAGTACGCAGCGGAATTCAAACTGGGTGTTACTTCATGGCACAACAATTATAACGATAGAAAACGAACTCTAATTGAGTCGTTTTAAAAAGTTTATCATTCGATTTATATAAATATCATAGTTTACAAAATGAGGTCCCATTAGTTTCATGGTTTATTAAATGAGTTTTCGAATGATAATAAAATTTATAGCCTTCTTGAGTATCCGTGTTCTTTCGTGCCAGCCTCGTACAATATGGACCTGAGATACATGCTTAAATCGTCAACACAAAGGTTGAGTGAATTCATAGAGTTTAGTTTGATTGTTGAACACAACATATTCGTAGTATGAGCTATAGACTCACACTCATAGTTTAGGAAACAAAACAGATATTATTGCACTAAGCTCATGATACCGAAAACGTTAACAGCTTGTCAATAGAAATTGATATAATAGTTTGCCAGGTCTTGGTCAAACAGTGGCCCTAATAGGTAATTTGCCAATAAACCTATGGTTCTTCAAATAGAATGCGTTTATTTACCGGACTTGGTCAAACAAACGGGATTCGTCAATCCCGATAGATCTATCCACATTATTCGCGTTCACCCGCTAGTGATTAATGGTTCATGATAATAGGGACTTAAGTTTGGCAATAGTGGTACTTAGTGCAAATAATTCATTCAGGTATAGCATACAGTTTCAAAGCAATGTGTTCAGTTTAAAAATAGCATGTATCCCCCCAAGGGTTTGTAAAACAATTAAGTAATAGAAAGTGGGGCTATGAAACTCACCGTGAGTTTGATGATGTTTAGTGCTTTTACGAATATGATGGATAAGCCGGGAAACCTCTACGTGCAACCTAAAATGGAATGTTGCGACTTAGGTTTGGAATATTGTCTAAGAAAACATAAACAAGCCTATATACGTCAATGTTGATCATGATGTAGTCATTTATTGTTTGTTGCTTATAGTAACAGTTTATTATGTGAAAACGTATTTAGTTCATAGATATCGTACTACTGTTCGGGCCATCATAATTCAGAGGTCATGTAGTAAACGTTCGAGGAGCTAGGACACTTTAAATCGTAAATCCAGCAACTCGTCGATACGTTTTACCCAAATGAAACCCCTCACATGAAGCACTCTAGTATTGTAGCACTTAGTAGATAAGACATATTTTTTGTTTATATATCATAAGTGTCATATGGTTTGTAAACACAAGTTACAAGTTGGTTTCACATGTGAAAATAGGGTTTTCACATGTGAAAAACATAATCCCGAAGGTTGAAATGAACTTTAAGAAAGTTTAGTTTCGAATGAATATTGTTATATCATAAGGTTTTATCATGTTTTTAGTAAGTATCTAGTTTTTACAAGTTCTTGTCGATTACTAGTGTTCATAACATGTGATTATGGTCAAAAATGAAGTTTGGTTAAAATCGACAGAAAAGGGTAAAATGGTCATTTTCTGTTACTTGAGAAAACACTATTTTGAAGGTTGAATGAAGTTTGTTAATTTAGTTTGTAACTAGTCATGATAATAACATGGTTTCTATATTCTTAACTTATGAAAAACCAAACTTTCGACCATAAAAACTGTTTTACAAATTCGAGGCAGAAAATGCTATCGTTTGGTCTTATTAGGCCGAGTTTCCTCACGGTAGACGTAAAACATCGTTCCGGACAACTTTCGTGCTTTAACTTTTTGATGATTCGGACCAAAAGTGCCTCTAAAAATTTTCAGATTCACTCAGAAAGTTTTTAGGCAGTTTTGGCGTTTCTAGGTTTTGCTAACTTCTTTTTACCATATCTTTTGACTCGTTTGACCGTTTCTGGTGATTCAAATTGCTATGTTTTTCTTTAAATCTTGTATATAACAATATGTAAATTATCAAATCTACATGTGGTTGGTTTTATAGCAATCTTGTACCTAAATCCACTAATTAACAACATAAAATGATTTAAACATAACTTAGTGTAGTTTATAAGTTTTAGATTTATTTTAATCAACCTTTTACATCATGATCCAACATAAGAGTACATGTAGCATGGAATAACAATAGGAAACATATAAATGATATAGAGCAAGAGTGGTGGTTAGTTTTCTTACAACTTTAGGCTTTTCAGAGAAAGGAATTCAAAAAACCAAGAACTTAGGACTATAACTAGAACCCTAGCTTCCAAAATTCTTCCACCCTTTTTGCAAAACCTTATACCCTCTTGTACTCTTGAAGGCTTGATGATGAAGTTTCTAAGTGACTTGAGTGGATTAAAACTCAAGAGAAATCACCTAACTTGCTAAGGATTTGAAGTAGTAACTTGTTGCTTGAAAATTCTTTGCAATAACTTGGAGTTATGAATCAAAATATGGAAAGTGTGTTTGTGTTTGTGATATGAACGACTACAAGAGAGGAGGAGGCGGTATTTATAGTTCCTTGAGGAGGTTATGAAGGTGTAAATGAGGAGGTGTAAGTTTAGGATATTTTTGGAAGCTTTGCATAGAAGTTTACTTACATATGCATGTATCCAAAAGTCCAAGGGGTCGTCCAAGATAAGGCTAAGGTGACTAGATATGTTGCCTTGGCCTTATCTAGCTTTACGGAGGTCGTTTGGTCCCGGTAATTGCTAACGGTAAGTCGTAAAGTCATAAAACTTAAAACCGGGTATCCTAAAAATATGAAAATTGTAGAAATGATTAAAATCATCAGTATATTCCATAAGAAAATATAAAATGAGTGGTAAGTTCCATTGGGTTGCTTAAACGCTGTTAAAACTGGAAACGCGGGTCTAAAACGCGTAAAACGTAAAATGTACTAAGTTTACGTAAAACTGAGAAAAGTAAAATGTAACTTTTCTAATATGATTATAATAAACCTAAAAGGTTTATAATGTCTATATTGGGCCTAGTCTGGTGTCGGTTGGTGTTATGTGTTCTTTAAACCTAAAACCGTAAGCTTAAAACGCGCAAATCGCGTAAAACATAAAATCAGAAAATGTGAAATTCTAAAATTATTGAGATCGTCGTAAGATGTGAAAAACTGTAGCCACCTGAAAAATTTCGCTATTTTAAACCTTCGTATTTATGAGCTAGACCGTTTATCAAAATTTATTTGATCTAAGTTAAGCATTTTAGCCTGTGCATTTCAGCTTTTCTTGCATAAAAATTTATGCCTATCCGAGTAGTCTTATTTAACCATGCCTGATCTTTACTGATTTCTAAATCAGTCTCACAAGAAAGATTTTCTTGTCTTATGAGTCCGCACGCGTACCAAAATAAAATAAAAGAAAACGCGAGAAAATAAGCAAACTAATAAAAATAAAAAATTACGTCATCGTGACAGTTTATTTAAAACGTGTCCAGGAGTAT
>OU343221.1:137471793-137529583 GCA_910596185.1 Chrysanthemum makinoi | reverse complement strand
TATATTCGGTTACATTTGATCAGAACTCTTATTTACTCTCTTCTTCCCAACTGGAAACCTCACTTACCAGGTACATAGGTTCTTTTGTTATATATCTTCATTTTCTTCTATCAATCTCATTGGCGTTTACTGTGAAGCCTGTTTTAAGTGGCTGTTTCTATTCTAATTGATGTTGATTTGGGTTACATTTTGTCATCACTGTTCTGCATATTTACATTTTGTCATGAAATTGAGTTTGGCGGTTCTGTAAAGCTTGTGTTATACAGTTGCAGATGATGAAACTGCATTGCGGTACTTTGATATGTTAAACTTATGTTTTTGAAACGGGATATTAGAATCAACAGGAAAATAAGTGTATTTACTTTGTGTCCAGCAACTTTTTCCATGTTTGCATGTTGAAATTGAAGTTTGTTTGATTTGTGTATTGAGGTGTTAATGTGATAATCATTGTTTTCTTTATTTATACGTATGTGATCCAGCCTTTGTTTATTTGGTAGCAAAAGAAAGCTATATATAAGACGATGTGAGAAACTGGAAGTAGGGATTTGAAATGTTAGTCTTCTAGTCACATTGTGCTTCTCAGATTTGTGCGTTTTGGCACATATTTGTGGGTTTATGGTATCATGCTGTATTTGGTAGTCATATTTGAACATGTTGTGTGTTTTGGTTTTCATATTTTTTTGACATTATATCTAATGTTATATCTGTTAATATACAAGCAAGTCTTTTACTAGCTTTATGATAACAATTTGCCATCGCAATTTTCGGTTTTCTATGGTTCAAGCTCTGCTATTATTATTCTTATCCTTTTCTATATCTGCTATGATGCAGTCTGTACAGTATTGGGGCTAGAGGAAGGGAAAGAGTGCATTATTGTTGGAACACTCTATAAGCATATGAAGCTTAAACCTACCATTCTTAGTGAGTACTCAAAAGAGGTATAATTTATGATGGTTGTCACTACTACTTCATCTGTTCTGTATCATGGTCATAAAACTTATAACGCTTGCATCTATTTTATGCAGAGAACTGTAACTCCTCTTGTAACTCCTGATAATTTTGTGCACCCAGATGATAATTTGGTTCTTGAAGATGAAAGTGGAAGAGTAAATCTCAAAGGCGACGTGCTATCTCCTTCTGTATATGTAACAGGTATGTATCATGATAAACATTGGAATCGACCCGCGTTTCTCAAGATTCTGGAGTGGTTTTTTGTGAGTGCAATGTTGAACGGGATAAAGCTAATTGTTTTACCAATATATGTTTGATCAGGTCGTTTTGTGTGATTTTATAGTAGCAGTCCATTTAATATGTAGACCACCACACCCTGCCTCATGAAGTTCTCTTACTAAGTTAGAATTTTCTCATACTAAGAGTAGGCAACATTATAAGAGGGAGTATAAGTTTATCTTGCAAGTATGCATTTTGTTGCTAAATAGAACTCTCTTATAACTTGTAATTCTCATCATAAGAAGTATGATTAAGTAAAGCTTGTTAAAGTTGTCAACCGAGCAAAGTAGGAAAAACCGTCATGAAGCAAGTGAAGTGAAAAGCGTGACATATTACTGAACGTTAAATACGAGTAACCAAAGATGGGTGCTGTTGCAAGAACATATGTAGTCATGGTAGATGACGGATTTACATAATCATAAAACTACTAAACTTGCTTCATATGTAAGATAGAACTGTTGTAACAGAAGGTAGCTATTTGTATATTAAGTTCGGTTAGCACGTATGGTGCTCTTTCGATTGAAAGAGGGTGCCTGCTGCCTCCTTTCACATATGTAATTAAATTTTAATCACTCTGCTTGCATGGTAATCAGTGTTTCATTAAGCAAACATCAGTTATATGGCTTGGGAACAAAGGATATCAGATACTCTACATGTGTTTAGATAAGCTGGTAATTGTAACAGGTTATTTCTTTTTAGTATGTTAAATAACTTTCTACTGTGCTAGATTCTTTGAGTCACTTAAACTAAGAAGTGTTGGTTTATAGTTACTTCAGCAATGCATTGTTTTTTAGCTATCTGACTGTCCAAAAGATGTACTCCAAAAGTATCTTCATCCTGATATATTCTGTGTTGGTACCAAAGGCAATGTAGTTGCTTTACATGGAAAGGAAACTAGTGGAGGTGAATTTTTGGTTGAAGATCTTCTTGAAGCTGGCTTACCACCACAGTCGGACCTACCAAATAAATCAGGTATAAACTTCTTCCCATTTCCCAGTTTCACTTGGTTTGTGCTACATGAAGTATACATTTATCATAGTCAGAGATGTTTCTAAATACCAAAGAATCAGATTTTGAAAATGTAATTTTGCCTTAGAGGCGCATATCTTTTGTATAAACTTATATTTTATCAACTCCTGGTGACATAAACAAGCGTAAAACAACAACAATATTAATGGAAATGGTAGGATGGGCATTCCTGAGTTAATTGCTCCACCCTCAAAAATAAAATAAATAAATAAATAAGTTAAATTTTCACTTAAAGTTGGAGTTTGAATATGAGCGGATGTTTTTTAAAACAGTCATGGCTTCATACTAAATGATTTTTTTATCGATCATTGAAATTTAGAAACGTTCTTTTGTGTAATAAAGCTTTTTGGTCTCATTTCATTGGCCTCTTAGGGCAAAATTACCTTTTCAAAATCTAGATCTTAGTTAATGAGGTAGCAACGTCTCGACAGTTAAGGTTGTAACTTGTAACTAATAGAGTAATAGTAGACTACATCATTGGTGTTGGCAGAATTTTTCATATTAAAGGGAGATTTATGCTAACGCGTGTTCCACATTTTGAGTAATCTCTAACTACGCTGTTCTTATTCATTATTGCACACCTGACATGTCATTTTTAGGCAAGACTTTTTACCTCAATTCAATGAAGCACATAAAGCTGAAATGGAGTATATGTTAATACCAATACTTCATCTTGCTTTAAATTGAGTTTGAAACACAAGAAAAATATGAATTTTTCTTTGCTGTTGCTTAAATATGTGCAACTATCTGCTGTATTATACTTCTATCGAATAAATAGAGATGTTTCTTACATTTTGTAATACATCAATTGTTAGTGACAATCTACTTAAATTGTATATTCTCATTAGATAGTTCTGATTCCTTGTCAGGAGAAGACAAATATGTTGTGTTAGTATCTGGATTGAATGTTGGTAGCAGCTCTTCCAACCCACTTCAACTGCAGCTTCTTGTTGATCACATTACCGGACATCTAGGAGATGAGAAGGTCCGAGCTATTCCCTATGTTCTCTCTCTCTCTCTTCACACTTCTCTAATAGTTCTATCTCATTTCTTTCTTTTATTGAGCAGGAGCAACACTCAGCTGCTCAAATAGTTCAAGTGGTAGTTGCTGGAAATTCTGTCCAAATTCAGCATGGGCTTCTAAATGGTCAGGTAATGAAGCTACCTGCTGTTATTACTCTATTTATCCAACATCCATCTTAGAAGCCGTTTCTACAATTTCATATATTGTGTCAAACAAAAAGATATTTAGTAAAAGTAACAACCTTGTACCAAAAAATCTTTTTCATCCTTGACCGCAATGTTTGGTCACCAACTCACAATCTATTACCTAAAAATTATGAAAAGGTACGTTATCGTTGATGACAGCATGTGTACATTCATTAATTGCAGAATTTGGCCTCCAAGGACCAATCTAAGTTATCCGAGCCTATCAAAGAGCTGGATATCTTTTTGACTCAGGTACTTTAAGAATTTACTGCCCATTAAAACCATAAGCAAACATAAAATTTACACAGATCTTAATCATTTGTGCTTGTATTAGATTGCTGCAGGTATACCCATAGATATCATGCCAGGATACAATGACCCTGCAAACTTTGCCCTACCACAGCAGGTTGTCACACTTTAGCATTTAAAATAAAGCATGTCCCTCATGAAGTAGTTTATTTTTCTAACATGCTTTTTCATACAGCCTTTAAACAGATGCCTTTTCCCGGGATCAGCAGCCTATAACACGTTTAGGTCCTGCACTAATCCTCATTTATTTGAGGTGGACAATGTGAGGTAAGACACATATGCTTAGTGATGAAAGTCATGTGTTGTTTTTAGTGTGTACTACTTGTGCTCTGACTTATATTTCCAATGATCTTCAGGTTTCTTGGAACATCTGGTCAGAATATTGATGATCTTGGGAAGTATTCAGAAGCAGAAGATAGGTTAGAGTTCTTGGAAAGGACATTGAGGTGGAGGCACCTTGCTCCAACTGCACCGAATACACTTGGTAACATATTATACACCTAGCCTTGCAAACTTTTAAGTTTTGGTAGAGGATTCCAATATTTTTTTCGGTAATTCTTGGAACATGAGGCAGGTAACTGCTAACGTTGATGGGGTTGGGTCATATTCGGCAACAACCATCGACCAACATTGAAAAAGTTAAATCTGGTTACCTTAGAGTCTTAGACTAAAAGGCACTGAAATATTTTTATGAAAGTAGCTTACCTTCATGAGAAATTTTTATATTTAGGTCAAATGATAATTTTTAGAAAGGTTCATACCTTTCTAAGTAATTCACCCTTCTAAATTATGTAGAACTCATCTTTCCATTTATTAATTTATTGCATCTTTCTATCTTTCTCTCTCACGTATAAAACAGCTGATCCTTCTAAAATGATTTTAAACTTATCCTTTTAACATTCAATGATCCTTTGTTTACAGGATGTTATCCCTTCACTGATAGGGACCCTTTCTTCATTGAGAGCTGTCCGCATGTTTACTTCGTTGGCAATCAGGACAAATATGCAACTCGAATACTAAAAGGTTACTATCAGTAACATTATGAGCTGTGTATTTACTTCTCTAAAATGTACAAGCTAGTGTTAATCTTTTATAATATTGTTAAAACTTAAAAAATCAATGCAGGATCAGAGGGCCAGGTAGTGAGAGTCATTTGCATTCCCAAGTTTAGTGAGACAGGCGTTGCTGTTATGGTAAGCATTGTCTCTAAGCTTTCTACATATTGCATAGGTTATTACACATGAACCAATACCATTTACGTCTCTGAGAAATAAGAGTGAGCTTGAAAAAATCGTCAATTTTAATGATGTTTTATTTTATTTATTTATTTATTTTTTTTAACAACCTCAATTTTAATGATTGCCACCCCCATTTTAAGACATTTGGGTGTTCATATTTTGGTAAGGAACAAATATTTATTGTTAAAACTTTCTTGTGAAAACCCTTCAAGATCTTAATTTCTATGATTCTGGTATGCAGGTGAACCTGAGAAATCTGGAGTGTCACACTCTCAGTTTCGGGATTCAAATCAGCTCCTAACTACTTATCAGGTTTTAGTTATCCGGGGAAATGATTATGGCAAGTTATGAATGCACATGATCAGTTGAATTTACCTGCCAGCTTTCATTTTCTGTAACTAGATTAGCCATATATATGAATGGTGAAATATGTGCTGGAGCCTATTAATGATCGGAGTCTGAGATGGTTGGTCTATAATCATGGTTGGCAATGCCAATAGAGTTTAGTTTTATGTTAATGAATTTCTGTGTCATTTTCTGTAACTTTTTTAATTTCGATACTGTTTTGGAGACTAGTAGCATCAAAGCTGTTGGAATGCCTTCTTTATTAATAGTTGTAACGAGTGTAGAAACCCGCGCAATGCAAATGATTGCTTTTGTAGCCGTGAATTTGGATAGGGACTTTTTTTGCCAAATTGCTATAAAGGACTTACTTGCAAATGCATTAACTTAAACCTTGGACTATTTTTGCCAACTTGGATTTACTTTGCAACGACACTTAAACCTCAGGGACTATTTTTGCCAACTTGCAAAAGTTGGCAATTAATGTTGCATTGCAAACACCGTTGCTTTCTCTATAGTTATATATTAATCCATTTGCACTGCCCGGGTTATTTTTTAAAGAAATAGATAAATGAGATGACAATAAAAGTAATAACGTATATTTGTTAAATTTAAAATATGTGTGAGTCACAATCGATTTACAACCATCGCGTTGCCAATTTAAAATAGATTGACTCGAACATAAAATGATGTGTGATTTTAATGAGATAATAAGAAAACAAAGAATGTAAACATGTTCCATTAATATTTGAAAATAATAATAAGTAACTTATTCGATAAACAATTGAGTTTTAAATAATTAAAATAATAAACGTCGATGCATTGGCGTCTCCAAATTTGATGGTCATGAAGAACAAATGTATTCAATGAATCATCAAGTTAATAGCCAATGCCCATTGAACACCTAATGATTTTATAAAAACAAAAAATGTAAGTATACGGTTTCCAATCGTATTAGAGATTGACATTTAACTAATCCATGATCGATTGATGAGAATATGTGAGTAAGAATCTTTTTTTCGACAAAGAATATTTTTTAGAAACACATCGTTAGTGCCGATATATATTGTAGTTAAAATCACTTAATCACTCACACAACCCATTTGTTGTCTTTTTTTTTTTCTAAGAGTACTTTTGTACAATTGCAATTATTTTGACTAAGACATGCTCCTTTACATGTGTGTATTTGAAATAACGGCAAGCATGTGTCTTGATTTACTTAAGTTGTATATCTCCTACTCAAGCTGGACTTGAGAAATACCTTTAACCCAACTTGTATATGGTATCAGTCGTGAAGCTTGATTGTCTCTTCGCCACTCATACTAACTAATAACACTAAACATAAATGTCACGCCACTAAAATGGATGTTGTAAATAAGGTATCCAAACATCCCTTAATAACATGTTTAGGATGCCAAATGGCTGCCGAAATATGCTTTCCAAAAACCCCTTAATAACATGTCAAGACATCGAAATGGCCGCTAAAAATAAACTATCCAAACAACACTTAATAACATGTTTATGGCCCAAATGACAAATTTCCAAACAACCCTTAGACGTGTTAAAAGGAATAACCCTGAATAAGCCTCTTTTGCATCCAACGCATCAGATTTGATATACTTTGTACCGTGTGACGCCAATTTTTTCATTTGTGATAAACTATGCAGTAATGCTCTAATTCTGGTCATCAAATGGAGCAAGATCATTTTTTCATGAGTGCTTGCATTTTCTATAGAATCGAACAATGTGGCAAGGATTGTCGAAAATGATGGCGCCACGGTTTCAAGTTTAGAAACTGAAAGTATTGAATAACCTGGGAAACCAAATAACCCAAATTGTTCATTCCCCTCTTCACTTTTAGAAACCACCAATTTTCAACAAAATCTAAATTTTACCCGTATTAATCATGATGGGTATACTAGAAAGAAATAAACCACAACACTCCACACTTCAACTCCAACAATCCCCAAAATATTTTTTTATAAAAAAGTTCAACAAACCTCACGAAATGTAGCCAAACACATATGCTTAACAATATTAAAAAGGTGGATACATAAAAAGAGAACTAAACTCACCTTTGAATTTCGTATTAGCAATAGCCTCCAATTTAGTATATAACAAGCTTTGATTCTTTTTGCATTTACAACAGTATCGGTGAAGCCCAAAAATTGATGTTTTGTTACCATCGGTCCAAATAAAAGTATGGAAATATAATAAGATATTGAAAAGGATGACGTTAGCATGTGAGCTACTAATAATAAAATTACCAAGAAAATGTTCAACGGTATCCGCTGGGCACTCTATTTTTATTTAAGACTTCTCTATCTCTACACAGGAAAAGAATGTAATTTCGATTGATAAGAATGCCATTCAATCAGAACATAAGTGAATCAAACTTACATTAATTTTATAGAAAGGTCTCAAAAGGGTCTTATAGTTTGAAACGTTGAATAGTTACCTTGAGCAACCGCTTCCACTCGTATCTCTTCCTCTTGATCTTTACGAATTTGCTTTAAAAATGAAAGTAGTAAGTTGATAATATAGCGATGATGCTGCAACTTCACATCATCATTGCATTCTATGCTTGGCATATGTGTAAAAAAAGTATGAAATTTTAACATATTCTCGTCCTTTTTTTATGTATATAAAGTGCCTGTTCTGCACTTAAATAGTTTGATGCATATGAAAGCCTTTATTGCATAACACTGGTGTTTAAATCGGCTATGAAACTTAAGTGTTTAATCCGGTCTGAAATTATTAAGTTATTATTATTCTGTCTTGATTCTAATAAGTCATAAAAAAGAAAAGAGTAATTACCAGATGATCTTTAATCTCGATAGCTTTATTCCCGATACCTTGATTCACAACTGCCTCTGTGGTTGGCGCTCTTTCTGACCTCTAACTTTTTGCTTTTTTCATATGTATACATTTAGAGAAGATCCAGCATTTGCTTTTCGGGAAGAGACCCACCTCTTGTAAAGCGGATCTATCTGCAACTTGCCATCATCATTGCAGTCTATTTTTACCATTCCATTAAACCATATATGTTGCGTACAACAAAAGACAACATATTATGTACATAACTTGACAAAAGATGCCAAAAGTTTTGTTCAACCAATCCCATTAAAAACAGACTTTGAGAATCTTATTGATATGATAAAAGACTATAAGTTTCACAATATCAACATACTAAACTTTACGAACTAAATAACATAATAAAGTATAAAAAAAGTACCTTGCAAGCATGATTTTTTATAAAAATATAACAATTCTTAAGAATGATACCAGCTTTTTGAGGGAACCTTTTTTATGCACCTGCATGCCTTTGACAAAACTGATCACCATCACGCCCAAGTCTGAATTCCGTTGCAGTTTGCCCATTTTTTTAAAAACTTGATCCGCACATTCGTTCTGCCAAAAAAAAAGAAAAACAAAAATCGAAAAACGTAAATATGTCATTAAATGATAGGTTTATATTTTTTTTGGCTCGTTATGTAAACAATAGAACTCCAGAAATGGCCTGTCATAGATGATGCTTTTGACTACAAAAATTTGATATTTAAGAATAATGTTAATGACTCGAATAACCTTGTTCTTTTGGCCCCCATTCCAGCACCTAAATGCACCTATCTCATCCCTCATTTCAGAACCGAAACCCACCCATTTCAACTCCAAATTCAGCCCCCAACCCTACCCATTTCATCCCCAATCCCACACCAATTTTTCAATCTTTTAGTGGAACCTGGTAACACCAGCATCGTAATAAACAAAAAACAACAAAGATATATGGCAGTATATACCTAATGTTCTTTTAACTTTTTAGGGATCAAATAAACAGTTTCATCCTACCCTTTAAAATGATTGTTACAACTTCGAGTACAATCTCACACCCTTTAAAAGACACATCCAAACACCCTTTATGTCGTTTGTGAAAGTTGATTCCATTTTCCATAATTGCATTCTAAAAAGTTTCGTCTTCCTATATCATGCAGTCAAACTTAAAACTCAAGTAAAACTATTCGGAAGATAACTAACTGTTGCTTAAATTTATGCACTTGGCCGGCTTCTCCTGATACAATATTAATCTCTCCTGCATTCGCAAACATGACGATTAAACAAAATAACTAACAAAGTAAATAGATGAAAGTCACATCTAAATCAAGTTCCTAAATAGCCTTTTAAACTAATAAGGTAGTGCTTCTGATGAGCCTAAGCGTTCTTGTAGAAATTAGGACTGGATATAAAAGGAGACGTGTCGACGTAAAGTTCACTGGTTATGAACCTGAACATAGAACTTCCTACCAAAATTAGATTTAACTTCAAAAACCATATTCTAAACTCAAAGTATTAATCTCAACAACATTTATTCAAGTAAAGATCATGATTAGCCATAGTTATACATTTTATAACTCCAAAGAAGAAGAAATTAAATACATTTCTACCAAATAGAACTGTCTTTTCATTTATACATTTCATCAAAGGGTAGGTATTAATCCTATATTCATGTGGAGTACAAAATAGTAATCTAATCTGCAAAAAAAAAGGATTAATTAAATACACGTACAAACTTAGAAATATAAAAGAATAGTCGATGTTGATTCACAATATAAATCAAAAAATGACTAAAGTAAATTTGTAACTTTCATTGCACTAAAGCTACTTGGAGACTTCACAGTCGTTTTTTTTCATATCCCTACATAATCACCAATATAAGATATCTAAAATAAAAAACAATTGTATGTGGTAGGGCAAGAATTCAACCACATCACCGATTACTCAAACTTAACACCTCTAAATTAAATTCAAAACAGCCACAACACAAATCAAAACACCATTAACACAATAAAGGTTCTGATAACAAACGAAAAAATATTCACTGCGGTGAAAATGATTTTCGTGCAACAGTTGGACCGCCAAATCAAACCTGTTACGTTTTTCCATTTGCCCTAAACAAACACAAAAAGATCCACAACTAACACATCACATAACAATTTAAGGTAAATATATTTTTCCCCAATATATAAAAACTAATTATATGAAGTAATTCATCAAAGTGATTTTCCCCAATTTGTTTCTAGAATTCTGATAACAAACAATTTATTTGAACATAATCAAAGGAAAACATATTATAATGTAATCGAAACAAAATGATTATAACATGGAACTAAATAAATAGAAACACTAAATCTATTATAATTGATGATTCGGTACTTACCATTCTTCTATGATGACAACATGAAATCAATGGCAGAGTGATGTAACTAAATCAATGACATATTTTATCTGCGATAACATGAAAATCATTTTTTTAGAAAATGGTAAAAGCATAACTAAAACTTACAACATGTAAATCATTTGTTTAGAAATTGGTAAAAGCTTAACTAAAACCTACAAATAATCGGGTAACCCTATGACCAAATTGCACCTCTTCTGAAATTAAACAATCAAGACACAAATCTAACCTTGTTTGCATATTGGAATGGGAGCGTATAGAAGAAATGCAATTGAATTGGTGTTTTTGAATCTGGTGTTATGAATTGAAGTGAATTTTACAAATACCGTGTTGACTTATTTTCTTAAACACATTAAATACAAAATTATCAGTTTCAATACATTCATTTTAAAAATGTGTTGCATAAACTAATTGTACTTAGAAGCTAAATAAGGTAGGGCATTAAACCAATTTTTAATGCAAGGTGCTTAGTAGGCTTGTACAAAAGCTTATTTTATTATATACTAGCTTATAGACCCGTCAAATTGACGGGATTTTTAACAAAATTATTAATTAAGGAGTTATATATGTGAATAAAGTAACAAACAACAATGAACATAAAAATGTTCCATTAATTTTTGAAGGAAATAATAAGTAATATGTTAATGATACGATAAACAATTTGTTTTGTAACTATTAAGAAAATAAACGTGCATGTATCGTCTTCTCCTAGTAGATAGCCTTTAAGAACAAATGTATGCAATCAACATCAAATACTTTGAGTAGTCCATGTTCATTTATGTGAACACCTAAATATTTAAAGAATAACAAAAGTAAAACTAAAAGGAAGTTGTTGATAATAGTATATGTAAAGTTAAAAAATGGTATAAAGTTATAAACCATGTCATTTATATAGTTGTACATATGTGTTGTGACATCATGGATGTAGGAATCTTATGCATATAATACGCTAAGTCATATAGTACACATATTTTTCAAGTTACATTAGCTTCATTATATATGAAAAGTAAACAATTCACTTACTTTGGTGTTAGTATTTTGCATGGATAATCAATCCATTGAGTGTGAATTCCCCTTCTTTAATCATGTTTGCAAACCATTCTAACAATGCAACCAACTTACTAACTTAGGGTGCAAGACCATTTTGACGAAAAACATAAATGTACATTTCCAAAAAGGAAGAAATAGTGCACAAGTTGCAAGATTAGGAGTGTTTGGATATGCTTTTGCAAACACATTACTACAATTTCACTAAATTATTGCAAGCATGTTAAAATTATATATAAGTCGCAATCATAATTGTTTTTTGCCAAGAACTTTTAAACTAATAGGTATGAGTTTGTGACTTAAGTTTCAAAGTAGAGATGCTAATATTAGATGTGTTAGTTTGCAGTTTGATGCCATAAACATAACAACCATGACATTTTCTTATTAGCTGTAACTCATGAAACAATATTTAACGTAGTACATGGCCTATATCTTTTGAGGCTACCATTGATAGCCCGTGATCTGGACTCTAGAGTATGTTCAATGAAACAAAATATATTAAGGATATCAAAACATAAATTCAATCAAAGCGAATCCGAATCACTCTATAAAATCATTAATACATTACTTGGCTATACTGAGGTTGTTGGTCAAGTGAATCAGATGATAACTATCCCATTCCGACCGGATAGTAGAATTTCCGAGGTGTGTGCTCTTTGGTAAGTGGCTGAGTAACTGGACAGCTCTTGATAAATTATGTTATCGAACTCTGAAAAAAAGAAACAATTTTTTTTAAATGAGTAGCCTTATTGGGTTTTATACGCTTTAAGCCAAAAGTACTTAAAGCAAAAGAAACGGGTCAAACCTGGTTGAAAGTTGTTCCAAGTGAATATTTGGTTGTGTAAATATGGTGTTCGAAATCAATCATATGTAAATAAGTAAATATTTTTGAAACTATAAGAAAATGGAGGAAAAATGTTTGCCGTACCAACTTGGCTTATCGTCCATCCCATTTACAGTAACACTAAAATGACCCGCTTGAACTCGCTATCTAACGTGACCCAACCCATTTTCACAAAGCTTATAATTGCATGTCAGAACCGTATAAATTGCTGATACAAATCAGTTCCAAACAGGATACATATAAAATTTTCAATAGTTTTATAATAAACATCGTTAGACATTATATTTAATTTTTAAATGAAATGGGTCATAACATAATACACATAAAACTATCACTATAGTAGAATTTGGTAAAAATGATATTTACATTATAGAACGCATTCTTTAAGATGAAGTTTCTAAAATGATATTTTGACCCGAAATCAAACTGGAAACTTACAACGGCTCTTCGTGATAATGAAGATATTCTGACTTGCTAAAACTCTTCATATTACCATTCTTTCCACCCACCACCCAAGTTTAATCTATATACTATGTCAAAACATGTATGTATCAATCAACTGTCAAGGCATGCTAATCGGCGATAAGCATGACTTAAAGAAATAAAAAGGGAACAGAATCTGGCAAAGAAAGATATATACATTATCATGACGGGGTATAGTCATGTAATATCAAACAATGTTACTGCAAAATAATACTCTATCGTACAATATTCATTGTAAAGTTCAACCATAATATTTTGCTGTGTAAATGGCAAAAATCTTAATAATTGGAATGTCATGTTGTAATAAAAACCATATTATAAATGTTGCTCGCATACTCAACATAATGTGTTGAAAGTAATAATTTGACACCAATGGCACTCATGTATATAATAGTCTTAATCCAACAATACGTTATCAACATATCAACCGATTCTTTGTTTTTATCAGTCATTTCAACCATAACTTTAATCGATAGCATACTCACAATACTAAGGCTCAAGATCTCTTTGAATAATTGGTTATGGTTTATTCTCATGCAAATAGTTCATCCCCTAAAGAATAAACAAAAGAAAATCATTAGTTAGAATTGTATCGTATCCAAAAATATATGTGTGATGATCCAAATAACTGCCACTAATTTGAGTACCTTGCTATGTCTATGGAAACCTTCAAAGTTGTTATTGGCTTTAGTGCTCCTTTTTTCTTTATAAATAGATGAAGATCACCATGAAATACTAAAATATCAATTAAAATATATAACAAAAGTGAATAATATCTAGGTTTCTCAGTTCGGCACACCTCTAAGAGTATGCGTTAAAAAACATTAGACTTGAAAGTAAACGATATGGATTATGCTGAGAGAAAAAGACCTTTGGTAAATATAATGCCACGATCATCATTGGATTAGTTTGAGTTACAGCGCCTAGAAAATGAACCACAGCTGAATGTCGTATCTTCTTTTCTAAAAGGTCTCCTATATGAAACCCGTGAATTAAAAAATCAAACACCATATTATATGGGAAAAACATAACATATTGTTGGTAATTGAACATATTACATTTTATTTTTATCTAAAAGCTCATCTGCAATCTTTTTAACTGAAATTACACCATAAAAAGGTCATCTGAAGAAAAGTACAATAAATGTTCAAGAAATAAATGCCTTCAATAGAACCTTCAGCCATGATGGACAATGTCATGAACAACTTAGCAAACTCGCACCTTTTCCAGGAAAGGTTGTTCATATATCAGTTAAATATGATCTAAAGTTAATACCACATTATCAAAGCATATAAATGGATGTTTGCGGTTACTTCATCAATGTGTGGTTACTTCAGCGAGTAAAGATTGAGTAAATTGTTACATTCTAAAATGGATTAAAGATAAGTGAATATTGAGTAAATTATTACCCCTGCAGAAACGTTAAACTAATGTAATTTGAAGAAACATTTATTATCAGATTCCTATATCCATGATGTGACAAAAAAAATAGCCGGTAGAACCAAGAGGTTTGTCACAAAGTTACCCATTCTACTGAACAAAAAATAGTCGGTAGCACCCAAAGGTACCCATTCATCTGAACAAAAAATCCCATTGCATATTAGTATTCGTAAGGCTTGGATATGCATTTTAAAAGTACATGATTAAATAATCGAATCGATAATCGACTATAATAATATAGGCTACCATAAGAAGATCAATCTTTGAGTGTATGGAAAGTTCTAATAATTCAAAAGAATATATTTGTGGAAAAACAAAGCAAGACACACGACTTGATGCAAAATAATAAGATATTTTAAAGAGACAATTTGTGATACCATAATATGAAGTAAAGACTAACAGTGGGCATTGACTGTAGAAAGACCAACCACCCGTTTATCCAACCGCAAATCCTACATAATGAGGAAAATAAACGCAATTCATTAAACTTAATCTTTGACAACAATAATCATCAATCATAAATTTTTCAATAACATACAAAATAAATATTTATGTAACATTCAAAATAATTACTTACTCTTGTGAATAAGAATTTGGAGGTATAAGAACACAAGTTAAAGTTTGCCAATGCCTGCAACAAAATAATACAAAAACTCATAATAAAATATAAATATGGACCAAGGATATTTCAACAAACATTTGATGTGCAAGTTAAAGTTGACAATTAAAATTTGATTTAATCACCTTAAATTTGATTGTTGACAGGTTCTTCATTCGTCATCACCTACAACAATGATCACAAGAAACAGAGGAATATAAAATCGTGGTCACAAAAATTACAAATATAAACATCCCAAAAACAGAGGAATATAGAAATCACTGGAATAGTAATAATAATTACTGATTTTAAGATCTGGATAGAAAAAAGCCCACTGCCATGGTCGACTGCTTATGGATGTTGAATCATGTATAATCAAATCAAAACTGTGTTGTGTGTTTTTTTTTAATCGGTGCAAAAATTGAAATTGATATCATTTAATGGTTCACAAAAATACTGATTGTGAATTGATATTGGAGCTTGTAGAGGAAGATTGGTTCAATATACATTAAATGATTAAATGTACAATTGTAACTGATTATGTTTTATTAATTTGGTTTTATGTGGTGTTGTACATTCTAAATTTGCGGACCAATAAGAATCAAGACACATCAGAATATTAATTGCAATGACTGCTTTAAAGGGTGGTACAAAACTCTTGTTTATCAGTATATTAGATAGATAATAAAATAATAGATAATAGATATCAAATTTGAAAGTGGCAATTGTGTATTTTCTTAACTGTGATATTTGAGTTGATTGAATTGTCGCTTTGTATTTCTTTGGTATGTTTTAGTCTATCTCATAGATCATACACAACACCACGAAACATTTACAAACATAGGCAAATAATAACATACCGACATACGTAGTAAATGATTAAATGGAAAAGAGCGCAAGAAAGAGCGTGGTTTGGTCTCTGCATCTTAATCCATGAAATAGGATAAGTTACTACTATAAAGCTTCTAATTTCTAGATAGAGATATTAAGTGAAACATACAGTAGCTAAAAACTAAAAAGAGTTGGTCTCTCAACTAGGGGTGTTCATCTGTTCAGTTATCGGTTTGTTCGGTTCAGTTTGTTCGGTTAAATTTTTTCGGGTAATCGAACCGAACCAACGAAAACCAAAACCGAACACCCATAACCGAAAACCAAACCGAATAACCCGAATTACATAAATTTAATTATTTATCGATTTATTTATATATATTTTTAGCAAAATTTTTTTTCAAGCTCAAAAAATGTTATATATATATATATAATATAAAAGAGTTTTAATATTTTTTTATATATAAATATATAAAAAAATATATAAATTTATTTGAATTCGGTTTTCGGTTTGGATTGCTAAAACCATAACCGAACCGAAAACCGAATATTTAATTCGGTTAGGTTCGGTTTTGGCACTTCGGTTGGGTTGCGAGTTCGGTTCGGTTATTTTCGGTTCGGTTTCGGTTTTCGGTTTATTCGGTTATTACCCAACCCATGAACACCCCTACTCTCAACTAACCCAAATTCTTTGGTTTAGTCCTAAATCTGACGAAATTGAACTGATAGCATTCCCCAACGTTCTAATTTTGCTTCGCTGGGTCCAAATTTCTAACGCTCGTTAATAATCTCGTTAGCTGCAAGGGTTATTTTGTCTTCTTGTCCAAATACCCTATAACACCATTGGTTTCTAAACTTTCTAATGCTCCAATTTAACAAAAGTAGCCGTTTTATTACCCTCTTTTCTTCAAAAAAAAAGTCTATTAAATTTATGTAAATTCATATCCTCATCACATAAACCATCACCATAACAACTCATTTTTCATACTCTCCATATCAAATTATTCACACACACAATTCTTATAAATTATTCTATTCCACATACTGTTGGGTTCAGTAAATACCCAAACCCCTTAATCCAGGATTTGAATAGAAAATAACCTAAGTACTTAGACCGTTAAACACTAACAGGTCACTGAGTGCATAGTCTCTCAGTGAGCCATCTTCAGGACGCTCAGTAAGAGACATAGAAGATGTCTCTCCACTTAGTAAGGCATAACTTAAAGGGTGAAGACTGAGTCAAGAAGAAGATGGTGGATTCAGTAAGTGATGACAATAACTTCAGAATCCCTCAAACTTCTCTCCAACTACAAACACTGAAGACAAACTGGAATCAAGACTAAGACTATGAAGATGAAGAATGGGCGGACAAAACGGTTATGCTTGAAGCGATAAAGACCGAGTACTTATCTTCAAGAAGTCAACCTTCCCTAAAAGGCTCAGCATCAGTACTGACATGAAGAAAGTGACTTGGTCCCTTTACCTAATATAGTCTTTGTAAACAGAGACAAAATACAACAATATTTTTTTCTTTTGCAAATTGTCAGTTTGTCACTTAGGAAAGAGTTAAAACTCATACTTGTATAAATAGCATAAGAGATGGAGTGAAAGGTTAAGCTTGTGAATTGTAAAAACACACATACACGCAAGCCATCTTTCACTCCTCCAAATACAACTTAATCCGTCAGATAGCTCAGTGGGTACTTGTAGTTGTGCTCAGACTTAGCCTGAGCTTAGAGAGGAGTTACAAACACTTTTTCATTTCAATCCCTAGTATCGCAAGTACTAGGGTAACGTATTCTTCTGATTCATTTCTAATAAGAATATGACGTTGAAAATTACTCTCGTGTTTTATTTGTATCTTTTCAGTCATTGATTCACTATTAGTCTTGTTTACTTAACTAAAACTGTTTTTATACTATAGTGAATAGGGAACAACAAGTGGTATCAGAGCCAGGCTGGTTATAAACGTTTTAAGCCGCTCTAAACGTTTTTAAATCGGGATCCTAAATGGTGAAATTGATGTACCCCAACTAGTCGATAAAAAGGGTGGAGCTTATTCACCTTGTTGCCCCTAGACTTGAAGTTGGCAAATTCAACAAATGGAAAAAGTGAATGCTTTGTTATTTGATTGGGATGGAACCTTATTATATCAAGTGTATAAATGAAGATCTATTTGTCCCAAAGACAAGGTTTGCCTAAACCTGAAGCTCAGTGGACCCAGGATGAAAGGAGAGTGGTCAACCAAGACCAAAGACTCAAAAGTATCATAATATCTTGTCTTCCTGACGATATAATGAAGTCAGTTATAAGCTTTAGTACAGCTAAACAAACCTGGGATGACCTAGTTCATAGCCATGAAGGCCCATCTCGATACCAAGGAAACAGGATAATGGACCTAAACTTGAGTATAACACCTTTAGGGCTAAGGACTCAAAACTCTCACTCAAACTTACACCCATCCTGTACAAAACCTTTAAATGAACTATCAAATGATGGTGTTAAGTTTTCCAAACATGAAATCAATGTGGTTTTGTCACAGTCTCCTGAGAAGTGGTTGAATTCTCTCGGGACTTAGGAATGCTAATCATATCCGAATCTTGAGCTTCGAAATTTATGGGAAAATTTTCTATGAGGAAAACCTCATCAACAGACGATACCCTGACTTAAAGAAGTCTCAAGAAGTCAAGAAGTCCCTGACCACCACCTCATCACCAATATCAACTGCTTTCTTTTCTAACAATGTGGTTCAAGATTTCCAAGAAAAATCAGATGATGAGCATGATGAGAGATCAAGTGAGGAGTACCTAAATGACCTGAACGCTGAATTTCGTGAAAGGGCACTCCTTGCTAACTCTCAAAGGTTTATAAAAGAAACAAAGGTTTTTCAACTAAAGCAAATCAAGACACTGAATGCTTTAAGTGTCATAAAAGAGGCTATTTTGCCAAAGTCTGTTTTTCAAAAACAATTTCTGAACCCTCTTACAAACCATCGGGTCTAATCAGGCTTTAGCAAATTTCAACCAAAATCTATCAGTCTCATCAAAATTTTCAAAACAAATCTGATCAAAACAAAACTGTAGATTTTGAAGCTAAATACAAGAAAGCCAAAGCTAAGCTAGCATTGCTTGAGGCCTCACCCCTCAAAACAACACAAACTGTTAAATCTGTGCAGGTAAAACAAAGGCCTTGTTGCAAAACCTTCGACTGGGATGAAGAGCAGTGTCATCGTGATGATGAAATGGTGCATGTCAGTGCACTGATGGCCCTCTCAGAACAGGACAAGCTAGCTGTTGGAAAAAATCATGCCAGGAATGGAGAATGGGTCAACATCACAATGAAAAAGGCAGATATTTTACTTTCTATGGATGATGACTCTAATTGGCAGTCCTATATGAACTATATCAATGTTGACCTTAACTGGTGCATGTCAGTGTAATGTTTGGTATTTTGTCGTTTTACTCCCTTCAAATATTTATCTATGATAAATATTAGACTTCGGTCAATAACTGTTTATTCCTTTAATGAAAATAAAGCCATAATTTCATTTCCTCATCTCTTTCATTTCATTTTGTAACTCATTTTTTATTTTTGCTTGTATTGTCCCTTTTAGTGTGCACCGATGTGGCATTTCAACATTTACGTGAAGGCAAGTGTGAAAGATGTTGTGTTGTTTGCACGCAATCCTTTCATGATGTTGGTTACGTGAATAGAAGAATTTTATTTGAGTTTGATGATTTTATGATTTTGGTGTGTGTTTTTTAGAAGATGAAGATGAATTAATATGTATGACGGATGACACGTACCTGGTGTTTTAAAGAGTTTATTTCATGAATAAACGTGACTAAAACTGATTAAAAGTGTCACGTCAAATTATTTGTAATGTTGCATATAATATGAATTACCAAAAGTTAAGTGTATGTAATAGGAAAATTAAAAGTTGAGTGTATATAAAAGTTAAAAGTGGCAAGTTAAAGGTATTTTCTGGTCACTATCCCAAATAAATAGCATATTCATGAATGATCCTATAATATGGCAAGTTAAATGTATTTTCTGGTCAATTCTTGTTCTCGTGATACCCGATTCCTCCCACAGTGCTTCAGGCACTTTAGTTGTATGACCATGCTTTTCACAAATCTTTTTCTCACAAGGGGCCTAGAAAAAATATCCTTTCTCCAGTCTACTTCAACTTGGAGTTGCAAATTACCATTTTGGCCAATAAGTCATGTTTCTTTACTTCCCACTGAACTTGCCTTATATAACACTCCCAATTTCGTGATACGCAGCGGAATTCAAACTGGGTGTTACTTCATGGCACAACAGTTATAACAATTGAAAACGAACTCTAATTGAGTCGTTTTAAAAGATTTATCATTCAAATTATATAAATATCAGAGTTTACAAAATGAGGTCCAAGTACTTTCGTAGTTTATAAAATAAGTTTTGAAACAATAAAATATATTATAGCCTTCTTGAGTATCCATGCCCTTCCGTGCCATCCTCGTAAATTGTGAACCTGAGATAAACATGCTAAAAATGTCAACACAAAGGTTGGTGAGTTCATAGAGTTTATACGTAAAATAGTTGAGTTTAATAGTTTCAAGTTTGGGTGAATATTTGTAATAAATACCAATATTGATAAAATAATCAGTGGGTTACGTTGTTTTACACCGATATGTTCGCTTGTTTGCCCTAACCGGGTCAAAAGTTGAGTGAATTCATAGCGCTTGTATAATAATCAGTTGAACACAAGTTTCAAGGTTGGACCACGTTGTTGCACCCATAAATCCAGTAGTTGCGGTACAGTTTCAGTATAGTACGTATTATTGCTCTAAGCTCATGACACGCAAACCTTAACAGTTGGACATCATAAAAATGAGGTAGGTTACGGACATCATAGTGATGATGTGAGCAACCGTGCCCTCGAGTAGGAGCTTGCCAACTTCCTATTGTTCTTCAAATAAAGTGCATTTGGTTACCTATCCGACTAACACAAATGGGGCGTCAACTGCCAATAGATCTATTCACTATATTCGCGCACTCAAGTGATTAATGGTTCATGATATGAGGGACTTTCAGTGGCAAAAGTGTGTACTTAGGCAATAACAATCAGGATATCATACAGAATGATACTTGTGTTCGGGTTTGTAGCAGAAACGTATAAAGTGGGATTATGAACTCACAGTAGTATGTAAAAGTTTTAGAGTACTTGAGAAAATATAAGCAAGTAGTTGAGCATGTATCTCCCCCAAAACAGTTAAAAAAAGGCAAAAGTATGCGCCATGAACTCGCCTTGGTGATACAGTAGTCTGGTTGGTAAACTAATCAAATATTAAGAATAAACTTCTCTGATACGCGACCTGGGTTGGTATGTCAAGTTCAGTATGTTTGTTGTCGTTCAAAACCTTATTAATGTGTAATGTTTATAGTAGTTATACAACATGTGTTTTGTCGATAATTATGTGTTGAATCTTTGAGTGAATTTAGTTTAACGCGTAAGGTTGAATGCGAGAAGTACAAATGATAAGATTATTCTAAAGTCTCTTCAAAAGTTAGTGTATTTGTATTAATCATATTTCATTTTTAAGGTTCGATTGATAGAAATATTTCGTATATTGATTTTTTATAAAAACCGAGTCAATATGTATTAAAAGTATATTTTCGTAAATATATATATATATAATGTTACATTTTATACCTTTATAGTTTCAAGTATTGATAGTTTATACCTTTAACCTTTCATAAAACGACAATTTTTACCGCTCAACTTTAGTGAAATGACAGTTTCTACCCTATAGTTTCAAAAATGTCACTTTATTACCCCTAACCATAAGTCGATGGCAACTTTAGTCCTTGTTATATATAACTTTCTGAATTTTACAGTTTTGGACCAAGAGAACTCCAAGTTTCAAAATGTTAGAGTTTTCACCATAAAGCATTTTCAGCGTTACGTTCGTAGTCCTTGTTTTATAATTTACCGTTTTTGATTTAGAAAAGGGTGTGGTTTGTTACGACATATCAAAACAAGTAATGTTAAGTTGAAAATAAGCTTTTGAAGGCTTATTAGCTTTTTAAAATAGCTTATGGTTTGTGCGTTTGGTTTTATGTGTCGCGACCAAGAAAAGGGACCAAATAAAGGCGAGGCATTAAGGCTTTTGACAAACGTTTTGGTAGTTTTAGAAACTTGAATATGCCCTTATTAGAATGGCATAGTCATTTTAGTTTATAGGTCTTAGATTATGGTTTAATAAATCGATAAAAAGGGGCGTTTGGGTTGTTGAGTCGCGACCAAAGAAAGGACCAAGGAAAGGACCAAGAAAATATACGAGGCCCTGGGAGTTTTTTACCCATGTTTTGTTGTTTTACAAACTCACTTATGGGCTTGTTAAGATGGCTTAACCTCCTAGCTTCTAGCGTTTAGCTTATGGGTTTAAAAATTAATTTGAAACGTTTGGTTTTATATAGCCATGTGGCTATATGATAGCTGTTAAGATTTTGACTAGAAATAGCATTCGTTTTGCGTTTTCCAGACCCGTGCTCCTGGGTTTTGAATAAAACGTCGTTCCGAACAATTTCATGTTTTAAATTTTTGATGAATCGGACCGCAAATGCCTCAAAAATATACTTCAGTTTGTATTCAGTAAGTTTTGGACAAATTCAGTTTTTCGGTTTCGCTAAATTCTTTTGATCATAACTTTTGACTCTAGTGTCCGTTTTGGGTGATTCAAAAGGCAACGGTTTTGGTTTGATCTTGTCTTCCAATTAGAACTTGATTATTATCATTTATAAGTGTTAAATAAAAGTATGGAAGAGATTAAAAAGGCTTGGGGACTTACAAACTTAGAGAACTCGATTTAGAAGAAAAATTCCCAAAGTGACTTCAAGTTTGGAACCAAGCTTTCCAAAGCTTAAAGCTTTTGCCCAAAGCTTCCTTCCTCCTTTCTATTAGCTTAGAACTCAGTAGGTGGGAGAGTGTGTGTATATTGTAGGTTAGAAATCATGGGATGAGAAGAAATAGTGTGATATGGATCGATTTATATAGGAGAAAGTTTAGGGTCTCATTCAATGAATCATTGCCACTTGTAATGTCTTGTTAAGAGGATAAGAGACATGTTGTGGTGTGTATTCATAGACCATGTAATGTTGTATGGTAATTCATGTGGCTAAGTAGCTTGGTTCGAATGGTTAAGAGAATAAACACCATGTGTATACTTGTCCAATTTTATAGCCACAAGGGTGAAAGATCTAGAAGACAAGGTGAGGTGTTTGCAAGATCTCTATGAGCTTTTTGGTTAGATCGAACGGGTCAAAAGAGAACACATGGTGTATACTTTTTTGATTCATAGCCTTTTGGTTTGAATGGTTTAGAAAGAACCATGTAGATGGCTCACAATTTTTGACCATGATGTTTAAAGTCAAAAGACATGGTGATATGGCTAGGATGTGGCTTAGTTTGTGATCACACAAGGTCTAATTAGGGTTTAGTTAGTTTAGGATCGTGACAAGTTTAGTTAGGTTTAGAAGTAATAAAAGTATGGTTTTTACTTTTATGTATTAAGAACTTGTACCATAGGCATTAGGGAGTTGTACTTAGGTTTGAATATTAAAAAAAACTTAGTGAATTGAAGGCTTGTAAGGTGAACTTTAAAGTAAGTACACTAAGGCTTATAATAGGTTTTATATTAATAATTAGCTTCCATGCATTAAGGACTTGTACATGGGCTTGAAAGACTTGTACATTTATATTTTATAAAAAAAATCATGTATATATTAATTAGGGTTGTGATTTGATGAGTGTGTAAATACTCATCATTTTTAATCAAATCTGAACTGCAAAACGTTTAAAAATGCTCACAAATGCATCAAAATACTGAAAATATTCCAAAATTGCATTTTATATGTTTCAGATGCAAAATGTTTAAAATCAGATGAAAATTGAGCAAAGTTTGCAGAATTGGCGGTTCAGTCCCCAAGTTTCAAAAGTTGTCAAAAACAGTCCCTGAGCACATAATTTCAAAAGATAAATCACCAAAGGTCCTTTTAAAATCATAAGTTGTCGAATTTAGTCCTTTGGTGAAAAATGTCAAAAGTTTGAGAAAATTACAAAATTGGTCCTTCAAGTTTCAAATTTGGCAAAAATGGCCCCTGGAAAATGGCAAATTGGCAAGTTTGGTCCTTGTACTTATTGAGATTGTCAATTATGGTCCCTTGAAGCAACTTGGCAGAATTGGCAGAATAGGTCCCTCTATTTTCAGAAAATGCAACAAGGTCCTTATGTATTAAAACCCTTATACCTATTTTGGACCCTATCAACCCAAATGGCCCCTGCCTTAATCCCAAGTGACCCCTGTCAATATGCAATTTGGACCCCCTTTATAATATCTGGTCAAAGACCAGTCAAACCCATCCCCTTTCCCACAATTCCCTCCCACTGCTCTTCTCCACCATACCCACCACCAACACACCACCACCAGGCCTCCTTCTCACCTTTCCATGTTCCCCCCTCCTCAGCAAGCTTCCAAGAAGCATTAAATGCTCCTTCACCCACCATATCAACCCCATATGTTAGAATCACCTTTTGGCGCCAAAAACATATTCAAAGGCCAAGATCATTTCAAGGCCATCCAATGGCTAGGAGATTGTTGGGAATTCATCAGAGAAGAGAGATAAAGACATTGGATTATAAAAAGGAGCATTTGGAAGCAAGAAAGAGGGTGTTCTAGTTTTTATTTTTAACTTTAATGTCGTTTTTTATTTAAAAGCTTTAACTTAGTATCAAACTTGTAATCTTTTGTTAAAGTGTATCAATTTAAAGTATTTGAGTGTATTAAGACTGCTTTCAAGTATCCATTTCAGTTTATATTTCTAATGCAAGTTTCAAGTTTACTGTCTCAATTTGCAACTCTAATACCTTAAGTACAAGTGTTTGGTGATTTAATTCAAAGCAAAAATAAGCTTGTATAAGCTTATCTCAGCTTTTTACAAGCTCACATTCAAGTTTTAGGCATATTTGGACTTTGGTCAAAGAAACTCAAAAAGGGTCAATATGGCAATGGAAAGGTGAAATGGGTGAAACAGCTATGGAAATGGGTTGATTTAGGTCTAGTGGGTTGATTGAGATAGGTTAGTGGTCCTCTGGTTAACTGTTTCAAGCCATAGTGGCTAGGACTCTTTGTAAGTGAATTTTAAGGTTTCTTTGCATTATCTTTATTTGTAGCTATAACTGGTTTTTATCTGTTCTGTAAGTTGTATTTAAGATATTAGAACTTAGTTTGATCATTACTCAGTGGAATCATTGTTATCTCAATAAATTTGCAAAACAGTTGATTTAAAGGGTGTTTGGATTTGTAGCTTGGTATATGTTTGAGGTTTGTTTTGGCCTAGAAACCTGTTGGTGCATGTCTACTGAGTACTTTTGAGTACTTATCTGTCTTACTTGTGTGCTTGTAATCCAAAAAAAAGTCAAAATCTATATCATTTGTATCCAACAGGTTCACTGTTGGATTTTTGATTTGCAAATCACTCATTTTGTGATTAAAAGTCATAAACAAAGGTTGTAATAGCTTCATTACATCATAACAAATCATAATCAATCATAAAATTGGATCTAAAGTTCAGTTTAGTCAACTTCTCAACATATTTTCAAAAGTCAAAAATAGCAAAAGTCTGTTTTGAGCCTAATTACAAGGAATTTTCATGAGCTTATTTTTTGGACTTATCAAGTGAATCTTGGCATTTTAGAAACTTGACCTGGTCTTGTTACTCAGTAGCATTTTAGTATAATTTTACAATTTTTTTAGAAGCTTCAAACAAGCTTCTCCTTTTAGCACAAACTGCCCTGCACCACTGTACTCAGTGGTGCTGAGCTTTTCACCAATATTGAAGCTTGTGCACAGGGCTTATTAGAGCTTCTCATGGCATGATTTTTGGTACACTTGGTCTCACCCAGGTCTTTTCCAATTTCCAACCAGTAGTTTTCATTTTGAGCTTATTTCTAAGCTTGTGCTAGTGTCTAAAGTTAGTACCCAAAACTGTTTTTAGCTTAATATCAAAAACATCAAATCTGATCTAGCTTGTGATTCAGAGGGTTTAGCTTGTTGAAACTCATTGCATTTTAGTTAAAATAGCTTATTTAGGCTTGTGTATCAGTTTGGTAGCTTTTGGTGAGCTTTTGGCTTATTAAGTGCTTATTTCAATAAGCACTTCAACTTCAGTTCTATATTTCTCCATATAAGCACCTGTTTTTATATTTTTCTCAGATTTAGAATATAATTTTAGAGTTTTCCTGAATTTTTCATATTTTTCTGAGTCATTTTGCTATTTTTCTTGATTTTTATTAGTTTTTAAGCACTTTTAATTAGCTTTTAATACAAAAAATTCAGAAAAGGTCTAAAAATATAAGTTTTCATTTTTCTTAGGTTTAGATAAATATAAAAAGTAGAAAAAGTAATTTTCCATATTTTTCATAATTCATTTTGTAATTTTTAGTGATTTAATTAGTTTTTAATAGTTTAAAATTCATAGAAAATAGATAAATAGTCATAAAAATACAAAAATAGTTTTGAAAAGTCTATTTTGATATTTTAGACTTTTCCAAGTCTTAATCTTATTTTTCTGGCTTAATTTCATATTTTCTTGTATTTAAGGTAGTTATTTAATAATTAAAAATAGTTTTTAATTAGATAATTAGTTATAAAAATAATTTTCTTTTTCTAAATATTTTCTTTTATCATTAGGTTTGCAAAAACATCATTTTCATATTTTTAGGGTTAATATTGACTTAGTTTCACGTTTTTAGTTGTACGTCACGTAGATTTTGATTTCAGTTTTATAAAATCATAAAACAAAAACATCATTTTAATTTTAGTGATAGCGTTTATTTAATAGATTTTATCTTTTTAATTTCCTCTCATTTGCATTTTAGCACTTTGTGTTTGTTTGATATTTCTGTAGTTATAATAATTAATTCATAATCTCTTTTTCGTTCAAACTTCTCGATCACTATTCGTGAGTCGATCCATTGCATAGCTCGCTGGGACATAACGACCCGGGGAGACCCTATACTCCTCTGATCTTCATTGATTTCGTGCTTAAGCTGTTTTAAGTCTGTTACGGCTGGTCATTCACAAGTGACCAGTTTGTGTGATTAGACTTGACGGTTTTGCGCGCATCAAATTTTGGCGCCGCTGCCGGGGAGCTGTGCTGATCTATTTTCCGTGTAGCAGATTAGTTGTTTGAATCCTCACTCATTTGTTTATATCATCCATATCTATCTATATATATATCCATATTTTCTTCTAAAAAATCCAAAAACCCAAAAACAACCAAAAACGTATAAAACACAAAAATATTTTTCCTTTTGTTTCTATATATGTATCAAAAATAAAAATACAAAAAGAATCGTCGTTTTCTTTAATAATTAACAACTTAAAAGATTACCACCGCAAACCAAGGCAGTGCACTACCTAACTGGGGGTGCGACCATAATAAGTTCCCGAACTAAAGATATAAAACTTGCCTTTGTGTCCTTGTGATTGGTGTACCTTTTTTAAAGAAGCCATTCATCTTGGATTATTGGTTAAGTTCACTGTTGTTTTGCCTCGATTTTGTGTTAATTGATTTTGTTGTGATATCGACGTTTCAGAACCAGAAAACCCATAAAGATTCTTCTCACACCACCATTTTTACAAACGTCTTCATAATTCCATTTCTCTCCTTAACTCTGAGTTTCCTTAGAGTTAACTCTTGTGTATGCGCACTCGCTCTTCTAGATCTGTAAGCCCATTTCGTGAGCTTATCAAGATTCCAAGAAGGCGTGTTCGTAGACTTTCTGCTCCAGCAGTCGGATCAGATCCGATGTTCACACTTCTTCCGCTATCATGGCGGATGAAATTCCTATGTGTGAGCTTCTCCAGGCACCCATCGACGGGTATGGAGATGCTATCGTTGTACCAGCCATCGTGGCTGAAAATTTTGAACTCAAGACCGGTTATCTTTGAATCTTGTAACTCAAATCAGTTCTACGGTTTTGAGCGGGATGATCCTCATGCTCATATAAGATGGTTTAACAAGATTGCATCTACCATCAAGTATAAGAATGTCCCTTCTGATCTTTGTTAAGCTTCTTCTGTTCCCGTTTTCTCTTGAAGGGCAAGCCCGGATTTGGCTTGAAAAGCAACCCCCTAAATCAATAGAGACATGGGAAGATCTGGTGAAGAAATTTGTGAATGAATTCTATCCACCTTCCAAGACCACGAGTCTTAAAAATGAAATCATCAAGTTCACTCAGAAGTTTGATGAATCCTTCAATGAATCGTGGGATCGTTTCAAGGAATTGCTTCGCAAATGTCCTCACCACGGTTTCTCCGAGTTGATGCAACTCGATACTTTCTACAATGGAGTGAGTCAATCTGATCAAGATTCGCTCAATTCCTCCGCGGGAGGAAATTTCCTAAGCAAAACTGTCAAAGAAGCTTTAGCGATAATCGAAAACAAGTCTAAAGTCCGCATTGCACGAAGCAAGCCGGTTGTTTCCCAAGTCAGTGTTGGTCCTTCTTCTTCATCATCGCCCGTGAGTCAGTCTAGCACCGATGCTAAGATTGATAAACTCACGGAAGCTATCCAAGCTTTGGTTCTCTCCAACCAAAAGAAAGTCTCTTTTCCACAAACTTCATCTCCTGCTGAAGTTAAGAAAGTGGAAGTCTGTGGTTTGTGGTGGCCCCATGCTTACTATAACTGTATGGCCACCGATGGTAACCCTTTTGAAGCTAATGCTGTGGGCGGGATGTCTAATCAAGGAGGCAATCAATATCGTGCTCCTGTAGACCCGAACCATCGTCCTAACCACTACTCGACCTCCGGTTTCAATCAAAACCAAAACCGTAATCGAGAATCAAAGCAGACCAAACCAAGGTTTTCAAAACCAAGGTCATTTCAATCAAAACAACGGTTTTCAAAATCAGAATCAAAATTTCCAACATCAAGGAAATTTCAATAGAAACCAGGTCAGGGAAATTTCAACCAGTGGTATTTTCATGCAAACAATCAAGGGAATTTTCGAGAACCAAGGCCCTAATCCTAACAATAGAGGCCGAATTTTCTGCTAACTCAAGCCATTGTTCCAACTGGACCATCATCTGATGAGTTGTTGAAACAATTCATGAAATCCCAAGAGGAAATGAATCGGTTGTTGGTCAGCCAGATTTCTGACATCAAGAAGTCTTTAAATGATCGCCCTGGGCTCGGTACTCTACCTAGCAATACGATCGCTAATCCGAGGGGCGATGCAAAGGCGATCACAACCCGAAGTGGTACTTCATATGCTGGACTGCTTTGTTCCTACTACCTCTTCTTCTTCTTCTATCAGAAGGTAGTGGAAAGCGAACCTCCAAAACACAATGGACCTACGACTCCAATGCCTCCTCCACCTGTGGCAATAAGTCAAGTTACCAAGGACACAACGGACAAGGTGCATTATTCAAGTCCACGAAGTACCGCACACGTCCAACCTTCGGTAGCCCAACCTCAAGTGGTCCAGAAACCCAAGTCAAATCAAGGAGTTGTTTTTGAACCTCCTGTAGCTCCTGTTGAGAATCAGAAATCCAAATCTTCTATTCCTTATCCCTCACGTTTACATGAGCAAAAGCTCCGCGAGAAAGCTAGTCATCAAATGGAAAAATTCTTTCAAATTTTCCAAGAACTTCACTTTGACATAAGCTTCGCGGATGCCATCATGTTGATGCCCAAGTTTGCATCTACTCTGAAACACATGTTGAGCAACAAAGAAAAGCTATTTGAAATGGCTAAGACTCCTTTGAATGAGAATTGCTCAGCTGTCTTGTTAAAAAAGCTTCCCGAGAAGCTAGGAGATCCCGGAAAATTTCTTCTTCCTTGTGTTTTCCCTGGGATGATTGAATGCTTTGCCCTCGCCGATCTTGGTGCAAGCATCAATCTGATGCCTTATTCGGTGTGGAAGAAACTTTCTCTTCCGGAACTTATTCCTACCTGCATGACTCTTGAGCTTGCAGATCGTTCTATCTCGCGTCCTCTTGGCATCGCCGAGGATGTATTTGTGAAAGTAGGAAAGTTCCATTTTCCAGCTGACTTTGTAGGTGTTGATTTCGATGCTCGACCCTCGAGTTCCCTCATTGTTGGTAGGGGATTTCGAGGACGGCCGTGCTCTTATTGATGTGTTTGAGCAAGAGATCACTCTCGTGTGGGTAATGAAGCTTTTACCTTTAACCTCGATCAAACTTCGAGGTACTCCTCAAATTATGATACTGAATCAGTTAATCGAGTTGATTTAATTGACATTGCTTCAGAGGAGTACTCTCAAGAGTTTCTTGGTTATCTTCATAATTCCGTGAGTGGGAATTCCAATCCCACCACATCTTCTCATCCTATCATTGCCGACTCTTCCCCTCTCTCACTCCGTTTGAGGGAGGTGACTTCCTTCTGGAAGAGATCGATGAATTTCTGGCTACTGATGAATCAATTCCGCCTGGAGTTGATGGTGTTTATGATTCGGAAGGGGATATTCTCTATCTTGAGCAATTGCTTAATGAAGATCCATTACCTTCACTCCCTCCGAAGGAGATCAAGATTGAGGAAACTAAATCAGTGCAATCATCCACTGAAGAATTTCCCGAGGTTGAACTTAAGGACCTACCTCCTCATCTTGAGTATGCATTCTTGGAGGTTGATGATAAATTACCAGTCATAATTGCTAAAGACTTGACTGAGGAGGAAAAAACTGCTCTCATAAAGGTCTTGAAGTCACACAAGCAAGCAATTGCTTGGAAACTCTCCGATATTAAGGGTATCAACCCTGAGTTTTGTACCCACAAAATCTTAATGGAGGATGACTTCAAGCCAGCAGTCCAAAGTCAGAGAAGGGTGAATCCTAAGATTCATGAGGTTATCAAACAAGAGGTTCTCAAACTTCTTGATGCCGGTTTGATTTACCCGATCTCTGATAGTCCTTGGGTTAGCCCAATCCATTGCGTTCCTAAAAAGGGTGGCATTACTGTTGTCACGAATGAAGAAAACGAGTTGATTCCGACTCGATTGGTTACGGGTTGGCGTGTATGTATTGACTATCGAAAGTTAAACGAAGCCACCCGTAAAGACCATTTTCCTCTACCCTTCATGGACCAGATGCTTGAGAGATTAGCAGGGAACGAGTACTATTGTTTCCTTGATGGTTTCTCGGGTTACTTTAAGATCCCCATTGATCATTTGGATCAAGAGAAAACCACATTCACCGCCCATACGGGGACGTTTGCCTATAGACGTATGCCTTTTGGCTTATGTAATGCTCCGCACGTTCCAACGATGTATGATGGCAATTTTCCACGACATGATCGGGGAAACTATGGAGGTGTTTATGGATGACTTTTCGGTCATTGGGGACTCGTTTCATACATGTCTCTCCCACTTAGACAAAATGCTTAAAAGGTGTGAAGACACCAATCTATGTCTAAACCGGGAGAAGAGCCACTTTATGGTCAAAGAAGGCATAGTCCTTGGCCATAAGATTTCTAAGAACGGGATTGAGGTTGATAGAGCAAAAGTTGATGTTATTGCTAAACTACCTCATCCTACTACCGTCAAAGGTATTAGGAGTTTTCTAGGTCATGCCGGGTTTTATCGTCGATTCATTCAAGATTTCTCTAAAATCGCTCGGCCTATGACCCATCTTCTCGAAAAAGATGCTCCTTTCATCTTTTCTCCTGAGTGCATCGAAGCTTTTGAAACACTTAAGAAAAAGCTTACGGAAGCACCCATTCTAGTTGCCCCCGACTGGGATTTACCCTTCGAGCTCATGTGCGATGCAAGTGACTTTGCTATCGGTGCAGTCTTGGGGCAACGCAAAACCAAGCATTTTCAGCCGATCCACTACGCGAGCAAAACTATGACTGAAGCTCAGACCCATTACACCACTACAGAAAAAGAATTATTAGCTGTGGTGTATGCGTTTGAGAAATTTCGGCCATATCTGATCTTGACCAAATGCGTGGTGTATACGGATCACTCGGCACTCAAATATCTCTTTGCAAAATAAGATGCAAAGCCGAGATTGCTCCGTTGGGTTCTCCTCCTACAAGAATTCGATATCATTATTCGTGATAAAAAGGAGCTGAGAACCTGGCTGCTGATCATCTGTCCCGATTAGAGAACCCTCACCGAGGATGTGTTCGAAAAAGGAAATTAATGAAACATTTCCTCTCGAAACACTCAATATGGTTTCTTTTCGTGGAGATTCTTCTACCCCATGGTTTGCCGACTTTGCAAATTACCATGCGGGTAACTTTGTTGTGAAAGGGATGTCGTCCCAACAGAAAAATAAATTCTTTAAAGATGTGAAACATTATTTCTGGGGACGACCCTACTTGTTTAAAATCTGTGCGGATCAAGTCATCCGGCGATGTGTATATGGTCGAGAAGCCGTTGACATTCTCAAGGCTTGCCATTCTGGACCTACTGGGGGACATCATAGCCCCAACTACACCGCCAAGAAGGTGTTTGATTCGGGATTCTATTGGCCCACGATCTACAAGGATGCCCATGAATTCGTCAAAACTCGTGGACGCTTGTCAACGTCACGGGAATATCTCACAAAGGAATGAAATGCCGCAAACGCATACATTCAAGTGTGTGAGATTTTTGACATCTGGGGTATTGACTTTATGGGGCCATTTCCTTCTTCCCATGGTAACAAATACATTCTCGTGGCCGTTGACTACTTGTCGAAATGGGTTGAAGCTAAGGCTTTACCCACCAACGATGCCCGAGTTGTTGTGAAATTCTTGAAGTCTCTCTTTGCTAGGTTTGGAACTCCACGAGCCATCATCAGTGATCGTGGTACGCATTTCTGCAATGACCAATTTGCAAGAGTCATGCAAAAGTATGGTGTAACTCACCGTACCTCTACTGCGTACCACCCACAAACAAGTGGGCAAGTGGAAGTTTCCAACCGGGGGATAAAAAGAATTCTGGAGAGGACGGTTGGCGAAAACCGTGCCTCTTGGTCGGATAGGTTAGATGACGCATCTACGGGCCTTCCGTGACAGCTTACAAAACACCCATCGGTGCACTCCTTAGCGGGGTGTACGGGAAGGCATGTCATCTTCCGGTTGAGCTCGAGCACAAGGCATACTGGGCCTTGAAACATGCTAACTTTGATATTCAGACAGCTGGTGATCATCGGAAAGTTCAAATGAATGAATTAAATGAACTCCGTGATCAAGCCTACGAGAACTCTTTGATCTATAAACATAAGACAAAGAAGATTCATGACTCAAAAATCAAAACCGCTTTTTAACGTTGGTGATCGAGTCCTTCTTTTCAATTCAAGATTGAAGATTTTCTCGGGAAAGCTCAAATCCCGCTGGTCTGGACCATTTACCATCGCTAAGGTTTATCCTTATGGCACCATTGAGTTATCTCAACCCGATGGTCCTAATTTTAAAGTGAATGGTCATCGTGTGAAGCATTACTTTGGAGAGGACATTCCCCATGTGGTTGTCCCGGACTTACAAACTTTCCCCATGAACCAATAAAATCGGGGATCGAGTCAAGCTAGCGACTCGGTAATCAAAAACAGTAGCATGCCATATGGGTTTTCACCCATATTTCTGTCTTCTTTCTACTTTCTACCACTCTAGTGTGGGGGAGATGCCCCACTTGTATATATTTCAAAAAAAAAAAAAAAATCTTCTTTCTAAATAAATGGCCGTAGTATTTCCCTTTCACGTTCTTTGTTTCGGCATAACCGCCGGTACTTTGAATATTGAGGGCAATATTCATCTCTAGTGTGGGGGGGATTCTCACGAATTTTATCATGTAATTATATCGCCCAATTCCCCCGTTTTTGGCCAAAATTTTTTTTGGAGTAAGTGTTCTACACTTACTCAATTGGTTATCAGTCCGCCATGTCTGTAAGACAAAAGGATTGGCTAATCCAGGAGCAAACGGCTCTTGGTAAAGATTTCTCAAATCCGTTTATATGGCTTGCAATTTGCCCAAAATTGTATGGTTCTCAACTCACCATATCCTAAAAAGTGAAGAGTTGGCTAGCCCGCAAGGTTATGGCTTGTGGTAAAGGCAGTGGAAAAACCATAATTGGTATTCAGCTCACCAAAGATAATTCTGATAATTTATCTAAAGAGTTGGCTAGTCGAGAAAGGGTACGGCTTCTGGTAAAGACACATCAAATCCGTTATATGGTTTATGATTTGCCAATAAATCAGATGGTTATCGGTGTACCATGGTTCTTACTTGAACTAAAACATTTAGCTACTCCAGAAGTAATGGCTTTTGGTAAAGAGATGCAAATCCATTAAGTTTTTCTCAAAAGATTGCTAGGGACTAGCAATAGTTTAGTGTGGGGGATTGATGAGTGTGTAAATACTCATCATTTTTAATCAAATCTGAACTGCAAAACGTTTAAAAATGCTCACAAATGCATCAAAATACTGAAAATATTCCAAAATTGCATTTTATATGTTTCAGATGCAAAATGTTTAAAATCAGATGATAAATGAGCAAAGTTTGAGAATTGGCGTTTTCCCCCAAGTTTCAAAAGTTGTCAAAAACAGTCCCTGAGCACATAATTTCAAAATATAAATCACCAAAGGTCCTTTTAAAATCATAAGTTGTCGAATTTAGTCCTTTGGTGAAAAATGTCAAAAGTTTGAGAAAATTACAAAATTGGTCCTTCAAGTTTCAAATTTGGCAAAATGGCCCCGGAAATGGCAAATTGGCAAGTTTGGTCCTTGTACTATTTGAGATTGTCAATTATGGTCCCTTGAAGCAACTTGGCAGAATTGGCAGAATAGGTCCCTCTATTTTCAGAAAATGCAACAAGGTCCCTATGTATTAAAACCCTTATACCTATTTTGGACCCTATCAACCCAAATGGCCCCTGCCTTAATCCCAAGTGACCCCTGTCAATATGAAATTTGGACCCCCTTTATAATATCTGGTCAAAGACCAGTCAAACCCATCCCCTTTCCCACAATTCCCTCCCACTGTCTGCTTCTCCACCATACCCAGCCACCAACACACCACCCACCAGCCTCCTTCTCACCTTTCCATGTTCCCCCCTCCTCAGCAAGCTTCCAAGAAGCATTAAATGCTCCTTCACCCACCATATCAACCCCATATGTTAGAATCACCTTTTGGCGCCAAAAACATATTCAAAGGCCAAGATCATTTCAAGGCCATCCAATGGCTAGGAAATTGTTGGGAATTCATCGAGAGAAGAGATAAAGACATTGGATTATAAAAAGGAGCATTTGGAAGCAAGAAAGAGGGTGTTCTAGTTTTTATTTTTAACTTTAATGTCGTTTTTATTTAAAAGCTTTAACTTAGTATCAAACTTGTAATCTTTTGTTAAAGTGTATCAATTTAAAGTATTTGAGTGTATTAAGACTGCTTTCAAGTATCCATTTCAGTTTATATTTCTAATGCAAGTTTCAAGTTTACTGTCTCAATTTGCAACTCTAATACCTTAAGTACAAGTGTTTGGTGATTTAATTCAAAGCAAAAATAAGCTTGTATAAGCTTATCTCAGCTTTTTACAAGCTCACATTCAAGTTTTAGGCATATTTGGACTTTGGTCAAAGAAACTCAAAAAGGGTCAATATGGCAATGGAAAGGTGAAATGGGTGAAACAACTATGGAAATGGGTTGATTTAGGTCTAGTGGGTTGATTGAGATAGGTTAGTGGTCCTCTGGTTAACTGTTTCAAGCCATAGTGGCTAGGACTCTTTGTAAGTGAATTTTAAGGTTTCTTTGCATTATCTTTATTTGTAGCTATAACTGGTTTTTATCTGTTCTGTAAGTTGTATTTAAGATATTAGAACTTAGTTTGATCATTACTCTCAGTGGAATCAGTTGTTATCTCAATAAATTTGCAAAACAGTTGATTTAAAGGGTGTTTGGATTTGTAGCTTGGTATATGTTTGAGGTTTGTTTTGGCCTAGAAACCTGTTGGTGCATGTCTACTGAGTACTTTTGAGTACTTATCTGTCTTACTTGTGTGCTTGTAATCCAAAAAAGTCAAAATCTATATCATTTGTATCCAACAGGTTCACTGTTGGATTTTTGATTTGCAAATCACTCATTTTGTGATTAAAAGTCATAAACAAAGGTTGTAATAGCTTCATTACATCATAACAAATCATAATCAATCATAAAATTGGATCTAAAGTTCAGTTTAGTCAACTTCTCAACATATTTTCAAAAGTCAAAAATAGCAAAAGTCTGTTTTGAGCCTAATTACAAGGAATTTTCATGAGCTTATTTTTTGGACTTATCAAGTGAATCTTGGCATTTTAGAAACTTGACTTGGTCTTGTTACTCAGTAGCATTTTAGTATAATTTTACAATTTTTTCAGAAGCTTCAAACAAGCTTCTCCTTTAGCCACCTTACTGCCTGCACTTTCAGTGGTGCTGAGCTTTTCACCAATATTGAAGCTTGTGCACAGGGCTTATTAGAGCTTCTCATGGCATGATTTTTGGTACACTTGGTCTCACCCAGGTCTTTTCCAATTTCCAACCAGTAGTTTTCATTTTGAGCTTATTTCTAAGCTTGTGCTAGTGTCTAAAGTTAGTACCCAAAACTGTTTTTAGCTTAATATCAAAAACATCAATCTGATCTAGCTTGTGATTCAGAGGGTTTAGCTTGTTGAAACTCATTGCATTTTAGTTAAAATAGCTTATTTAGGCTTGTGTATCATTTTGGTAGCTTTTGGTGAGCTTTTGGCTTATTAAGTGCTTATTTCAATAAGCACTTCAACTTCAGTTCTATATTTCTCCATATAAGCACCTGTTTTTATATTTTTCTCAGATTTAGAATATAATTTTAGAGTTTTCCTGAATTTTTCATATTTTTCTGAGTCATTTTGCTATTTTTCTTGATTTTTATTAGTTTTTAAGCACTTTTAATTAGCTTTTAATACAAAAAATTCAGAAAAGGTCTAAAAATATAAGTTTTCATTTTTCTTAGGTTTAGATAAATATAAAAAGTAGAAAAAGTAATTTTCCATATTTTTCATAATTCATTTTGTAATTTTTAGTGATTTAATTAGTTTTTAATAGTTTAAAATTCATAGAAAATAGATAAATAGTCATAAAAATACAAAAATAGTTTTGAAAAGTCTATTTTGATATTTTAGACTTTTCCAAGTCTTAATCTTATTTTTCTGGCTTAATTTCATATTTTCTTGTATTTAAGGTAGTTATTTAATAATTAAAAATAGTTTTTAATTAGATAATTAGTTATAAAAATAATTTTCTTTTTCTAAATATTTTCTTTTATCATTAGGTTTGCAAAAACATCATTTTCATATTTTTAGGGTTAATATTGACTTAGTTTCACGTTTTTAGTTGTACGTCACGTAGATTTTGATTTCAGTTTTATAAAATCATAAAACAAAAACATCATTTTAATTTTAGTGATAGCGTTTATTTAATAGATTTTATCTTTTTAATTTCCTCTCATTTGCATTTTAGCACTTTGTGTTTGTTTGATATTTCTGTAGTTATAATAATTAATTCATAATCTCTTTTTCGTTCAAACTTCTCGATCACTATTCGTGAGTCGATCCATTGCATAGCTCGCTGGGACATAACGACCCGGGGAGACCCTATACTCCTCTGATCTTCATTGATTTCGTGCTTAAGCTGTTTTAAGTCTGTTACGGCTGGTCATTCACAAGTGACCGCGGTTGTGTGATTAGACTTGACGGTTTTGCGCATCAAATTTTACAAGCGCCATTGCTGATTTACGTCTGTTGATCTATTTTCCGTGTAGCAGATTAGTTGTTTGAATCCTCACTCATTTGTTTATATCATCCATATCTATCTATATATATATCCCTATTTTCTTATAAAAATCCAAAAACCAAAAACATCCAAAAAACGTATAAAACACAAAAATATTTTTCCTTTTGTTTCTATATATGTATCAAAAATAAAAATACAAAAAGAATCGTCGTTTTCTTTAATAATTAACAACTTAAAAGATTACCACCGCAAACCAAGGCAGTGCACTACCTAACTGGGGGTGCGACCATAATAAGTTCCCGAACTAAAGATATAAAACTTGCCTTTGTGTCCTTGTGATTGGTGTACCTTTTTTAAAGAAGCCATTCATCTTGGATTATTGGTTAAGTTCACTGTTGTTTTGCCTCGATTTTGTGTTAATTGATTTTGTTGTGATATCGACGTTTCAGAACCAGAAAACCCATAAAGATTCTTCTCACACCACCATTTTTACAAACGTCTTCATAATTCCATTTCTCTCCTTAACTCTGAGTTTCCTTAGAGTTAACTCTTGTGTATGCGCACTCGCTCTTCTAGATCTGTAAGCCCATTTCGTGAGCTTATCAGGATTCCAAGAAGGCGTGTTAAGTAGACTTTCTGCTCCATCAGTCGGATCTGAGATCCGGACTGTTCACACTTCTTCCGCTATCATGGCGGATGAAATTCCTATGTGTGAGCTTCTCCGGCACCCCGGGTATGGAGATGCTATCGTTGTGCCAGCCATCGTGGCTGAAAATTTTGAACTCAAGACCGGGTTACTGAATCTTGTAACTTCAAATCAGTTCTACGGTTTTGAGCGGGATGATCCTCATGCTCATATAAGATGGTTTAACAAGATTGCATCTACCATCAAGTATAAGAATGTCCCTTCTGATGCTGTTAAGCTTCTTCTGTTCCCGTTTTCTCTTGAGGGGCAAGCCCGGATTTGGCTTGAAAAGCAACCCCCTAAATCAATAAAGACATGGGAAGATCACGGTGAAGAAATTTGTGAATGAATTCTATCCACCTTCCAAGACCACGAGTCTTAAACATGAAATCATCAAGTTCACTCCGAGTTTGATGAATCCTTCAGTGAATCGTGGGATCGTTTCAAGGAATTGCTTCGCAAATGTCCTCACCACGGTTTCTCCGAGTTGATGCAACTCGATACTTTCTACAATGGAGTGAGTCAATCTGATCAAGATTCGCTCAATTCCTCCGCGGGAGGAAATTTCCTAAGCAAAACTGTCAAAGAAGCTTTAGCGATAATCGAAAACAAGTCTAAAGTCCGTACTGCACGAAGCAAGCCGGTTGTTTCCCAAGTCAGTGTTGGTCCTTCTTCTTCATCATCGCCCGTGAGTCAGTCTAGCACCGATGCTAAGATTGATAAACTCACGGAAGCTATTCAAGCTTTGGTTCTCTCCAACCAAAAGAAAGTCTCTTTTCCACAAACTTCACCTCCTGCTGAAGTTAAGAAAGTGGAAGTCTGTGTTACCTGTGGTGGCCCCCATGCTTACTATAATTTGTATGGCCACCGATGGTAACCCTTTTGAAGCTAATGCTGTGGGCGGGATGTCTAATCAAGGAGGCAACCAATATCGTGCTCCTGTGGGCAGACCCGAACGATCACCGTCCAACACTACTGGACCTCCGGTTTCAATCAAAACCAAAACCGTAATCAGAATCAAAACAGACCAAACCAAGGTTTTCAAAACCAAGGTCATTTCAATCAAAACAACGGTTTTCAAAATCAGAATCAAAATTTCCAACATCAATGAAATTACAATAGAAACCAGTGTCGGGAAATTTCAACCCGGGTATTTTCATGCAAACAATCAAGGGAATTTTCAGAACCAAGGACCTAATCCTAACAATAGAGGCAGAATTTTCCTGTCTTGCAAACTCAAGCCATTGTTCCAACTGGACCATCATCTGATGATCTGTTGAAACAATTCATGAAATCCCAAGAGGAAATGAATCGGTTGTTGGTCACCAGATTTCGACATCAAGAAGTCTTTAAATGATCGACCCTTGGGCTCAGGTACTCTACCTAGCAACACGATCGCTAATCCGAGGGGCGATGCAAAGGCGATCACAACCCGAAGTGGTGCTTCATATGCTGGACCTGCTGTTCCTACTACCTCTTCTTCTTCTTCTATCCCGAAGGTAGTGGAAAGCGAACCTCCAAAACACAATGGACCTACGACTCCAATGCCTCCTCCACCTGTGGCAATAAGTCAAGTTACCAAGGACACAACGGACAAGGTGCATTATTCAAGTCCACGAAGTACCGCACACGTCCAACCTTCGGTAGTCCAACCTCAAGTGGTCCAGAAACCCAAGTCAAATCAAGGAGTTGTTTTTGAACCTCCTGTAGCTCCTGTTGAGAATCAGAAATCCAAATCTTCTATTCCTTATCCCTCACGTTTACATGAGCAAAAGCTCCGCGAGAAAGCTAGTCATCAAATGGAAAAATTCTTTCAAATTTTCCAAGAACTTCACTTTGACATAAGCTTCGCGGATGCCATCATGTTGATGCCCAAGTTTGCATCTACTCTAAAACACATGTTGAGCAACAAAGAAAAGCTATTTGAAATGGCTAAGACTCCTTTGAATGAGAATTGCTCAGTTGTCTTGTTAAAAAAGCTTCCCGAGAAAGCTAGGAGATCCCGGAAAATTTCTTCTTCCTTGTGTTTTTCCTGGGATGATTGAATGCTTTGCCCTCGCCGATCTTGGTGCAAGCATCAATCTGATGCCTTACTCAGTGTGGAAGAAACTTTCTCTTCCGGAACTTATTCCTACCTGCATGACTCTTGAGCTTGCAGACCGTTCTATCTCGCGTCTTGGCATCGCCGTAGAGGATGTATTTGTGAAAGTAGGAAAGTTCCATTTTCCAGCTGACTTTGTGGTCGTTGATTTCAATGCTGACCCTCGAGTTCCCTCATTGTTGGCGGGGATTTCTGAGGACGGGCCGTGCTCTTATTGATGTGTTTGAGCAAGAGATCACTCTACGTGTGGGTAATGAAGCTGTTACCTTTAACCTCGAACAGACTTCGAGGTACTCCTCAAATTATGATACTTGAATCGTTAATCGAGTCGATTTAATTGACATTGCTTCGGAGGAGTACTCTCAAGAGTTTCTTGGTTATCTTCATAATTCCGTGAGTGGGAATTCCAATCCCACCACATCTTCTCATCCTATCATTGCCGACTCTTCCCCCTCTCTCACTCCGTTTGAGGGAGGTGACTTCCTTCTGGAAGAGATCGATGAATTTCTTGCTACTGATGAATCAATTCCTCCTGAGGATGGTGTTTATGATTCGGAGGGGGATATTCTCTATCTTGAGCAATTGCTTAATGAAGATCCATTACCTTCACTCCCTCCGAAGGAGATCAAGATTGAGGAAACTAAATCAGTGCAATCATCCACTGAAGAATTTCCCGAGGTTGAACTTAAGGACCTACCTCCTCATCTTGAGTATGCATTCTTGGAGGTTGATGATAAATTACCAGTCATAATTGCTAAAGACTTGGTGAGGAGGAGAAGGAGGATCGCTCTCATAAAGGTCTTGAAGTCACACAAGCAAGCAATTGCTTGGAAACCTCTCGATATTAAGGGTATCAACCCTGAGTTTTGTACCCACAAAATCTTAATGGAGGATGACTTGCAAAAGCCGGCAGTCCAAAGTCGAGAAGGGTGAATCCTAAGATTCATGAGGTTATCAAACAAGAGGTTCTCAAACTTCTTGATGTCGGTTTGATTTACCCGATCTCTGATAGTCCTTGGGTTAGCCCAATCCATTGCGTTCCTAAAAAGGGTGGCATTACTGTTGTCACGAATGAAGAAAACGAGTTGATTTCGACTCGATTGGTTACGGGTTGGCGTGTATGTATTGACTATCGAAAGTTAAACGAAGCCACCCGTAAAGACCATTTTCCTCTACCCTTCATGGACCAGATGCTTGAGAGATTAGCAGGGAACGAGTACTATTGTTTCCTTGATGGTTTCTCGGGTTACTTTCAGATCCCCATTGATCCGCTGGATCAAGAGAAAACCACATTCACCTGCCCATACGGGACGTTTGCCTATAGACGTATGCCTTTTGGCTTATGTAATGCTCCTGGCACGTTCCAACGATGTATGATGGCAATTTTCCACGACATGATCTGGGAAACTATGGAGGTGTTTATGGATGACTTCTCGGTCATTGGGGACTCGTTTCATACATGTCTCTCCCACTTAGACAAAATGCTTAAAAGGTGTGAAGACACCAATCTATGTCTAAACCGGGAGAAGAGCCACTTTATGGTCAAAGAAGGCATAGTCCTTGGCCATAAGATTTCTAAGAACGGGATTGAGGTAGATAGAGCAAAAGTTGATGTTATTGCTAAACTACCTCATCCTACTACCGTCAAAGGTATTAGGAGTTTTCTAGGTCATGTCGGGTTTTATCGTCGATTCATTCAAGATTTCTCTAAAATCGCTCGGCCTATGACCCATCTTCTCGAAAAAGATGCTCCTTTCATCTTTTCTCCGGTGCATCGAAGCTTTTGAAACACTTAAGAAAAAGCTTACGGAAGCACCCATTCTAGTTGCCCCGACTGGGATTTACCCTTCGAGCTCATGTGCGATGCAAGTGACTTTGCTATCGGTGCAGTCTTGGGGCAACGCAAAACCAAGCATTTTCAGCCGATCCACTACGCGAGCAAAACTATGATGAAGCTCGGACCCATTACACCACTACGTAAAAAGAATTATTAGCTGTGGTGTATGCGTTTGAGAAATTTCGCCATATCGATCTTGACCAAATGCGTGGTGTATACGGATCACTCGGCACTCAAATATCTCTTTGCAAAACAAGATGCAAAGCCGAGATTGCTCCGTTGGGTTCTCCTCCTACAAGAATTCGATATCATTATACGTGATAAAAAGGAGGAGAACACTGGCTGTCACTGATCATCTGTCCGATTAGAGAACCCTCACCAGGATGTGTTCGAGAAAAAGGAAATTAATGAAACATCTCCTCTCGAAACACTCAATATGGTTTCTTTTCGCGGAGATTCTTCTACCCCATGGTTTGCTGACTTTGCAAATTACCATGCGGGTAACTTAACTTTGTTGAAAGGATGTCGTCCCAACAGAAAAATAAATTCTTTAAAGATGTGAAACATTATTTCGGGACGACCCTACTTGTTTAAAATCTGTGCGGATCAAGTCATCCGGCGATGTGTATATGGTTAGGAAGCCGTTGACATTCTCAAGGCTTGCCATTCGGACCTACCGGGGACATCATAGCCCCAACTACACCGCCAAGAAGGTGTTTGATTCGGGATTCTATTGGCCCACGATCTACAAGGATGCCCATGAATTCGTCAAAACCTGTGACGCTTGTCAACGTCACGGGAATATCTCACAAAGGAATGAAATGCCGCAAAACGCCATTCAAGTGTGTGAGATTTTTGACATCTGGGGTATTGACTTTATGGGGCCATTTCCTTCTTCCCATGGTAACAAATACATTCTCGTGGCCGTTGACTACTTGTCGAAATGGGTTGAAGCTAAGGCTTTACCCACCAACGATGCCCGAGTTGTTGTGAAATTCTTGAAGTCTCTCTTTGCTAGGTTTGGAACTCCACGAGCCATCATCGGTGATCGTGGTAATACGCATTTCTGCAATGACCAATTTGCAAGAGTCATGCAAAAGTATGGTGTAACTCACCGGAGTACCTCTACTCGCGTACCACCCACAAACAAGTGGGCAAGTGGAAGTTTCCAACCGGGGATAAAGAATTCTGGAGAGGACGGTTGGCGAAAACCGTGCCTCTTGGTCGGATAAGCTAGATGGCGCACTCTGGGCCCCGTCCGAACTTACAAAACACCCATCGGGTGCACTCCTTACAAGCTGGTGTACGGGAAGGCATGTCATCTTCCGGTTGAGCTCGAGCACAAGGCATACTGGGCCTTGAAACATGCTAACTTTGATATTCAGACAGCGGGTGATCATCGGAAAGTTCAAATGAATGAATTAAATGAACTCCGTGATCAAGCTTACGAGAACTCTTTGATCTATAAACATAAGACAAAGAAGATTCATGACTCAAATCAAAACCGCGTTTTTAACGTTGGTGATCGAGTCCTTCTTTTCAATTCAAGATTGAAGATTTTCTCGGGAAAGCTCAAATCCCGCTGGTCTGGACCATTTACCATCGCTAAGGTTTATCCTTATGGCACCATTGAGTTATCTCAACCCGATGGTCCTAATTTTAAAGTGAATGGTCATCGTGTGAAGCATTACTTTGGAGAGGACATTCCCCCTGTGGTTGTCCCGGACTTACAAACTTTCCCCATGAACCAATAAATGCGGGGATCGAGTCAAGCTAGCGACTCGGTAATCAAAAACAGTAGCATGCCATATGGGTTTTGAAATGAAATTAAGACATGTTGATGTTGGTGAACACTTTTATTAAGAATGTGAGTTACATCATATTAGTTAGTTATTGTGATTAGATAAAATGATAACGTTAATCTTAAAAAAATAATTTGGCCGTAGAAAATGGATAAGTATTCTTTCGTTAGAATATTAATACAAGTGGAAATTTTTCAGTTGTTACAGTCTCACCCCCTTAAATGGAATCTCGTCCCGAGATTCATTCTATGTTAGATGTTGAAATTATGGTTTCTTGTGTCATTTGGTTTATACGATAACTAGTATTTTGTCATTGTTCTGAATTTCTTCTTAGAAGAGTAACAAGTGTTTTATCAGATAAATATTTTTTAGATTCAATTTATGTTAATCACGTGACTAGGTGAGTATTTTTGGTTTTGGTTTCTCTTGTGAAAACTTATAAGTTAGAATTTATTGTTTTATATGTGAAAAACACTATTCCGCAAGTCAAATAGACTTTGGAAAAATTCGTTTTGAATGAAGATTGTTATTTTATAAAGTTTATTAGTCTTGAAAATAACATGGTTCCTAATTACTTGTGTTGTGAAAATCAAATTTTTGACGCCGAAAACTGTCTTTAGAGTTTGTGGCAGAAAACTACCATTGTTTTGCGTTTTTAGGCCGATATCTCTTGCTCTCGTAGGTGTAGTGGTGTTTTTCATTGGCTTGGCGAATCAACCAACTGGCGAATCTATACATTACTTAGTAATTTTTGAAACATTAGCACTACCGATGCTAGTTATATCGCTATGCATTAATATTCGTGGATTTTAATGTAATAAAAATTACTTTATTTGTGTTTTCTAGATTCTTGAATATTTGTGATTCTCGAGTTCATACTCATGTCATTTCAGATACAAATAAGCCCACTCCTTTATATTTCATTACTTACATAGAGAGACGTCTCAAACAATGTAAATAAGGGAATATAAACTAATGATTCGGTGATTCATAATTTCTTTATTTAAATAAAAAGGCGTCCCAATTACTTGAAGTAGAAAACAAATGGTGAAAGTGTTTGTGTGTGTGAAGTTGTGAACGACCAAGAGAGGAGGGAGGGGTATATATAAGCTATTTTTGGTCAAAGGAGGTGGAGAAAATGAAGACTTACCAAGCTTGCGTGGTAAGGTTGTGTATGTGTCCTTAGATTAGGCAAAATTTAAGAATTAAGTTAGTATATGTGTAAAGATCTTGGACAAAGCTATCACAATCATGCCGAATGACCTTATGACTCATAGAAAATGCCACCTAGGGCTGGAAAAGAGGAGGTTAAGAGTTTTAGATAATCATCTTGACTTTACAGAGTGAGTTTTGGTCCCGGTAATCGCTAACGGTAAGTATTTTAATCGCAAAACGTAGAACTGGGTATCGTAAAAATATGAAACTTGTAGAAATGATTAAACTCGCCAATATACTAATTATTAACTTATAAAATGAGTGATAAGTTTAATTGGATCGTGTATATGCTGTTAAAACCCGAAAACGTAGGTTTAAACGCGTAAAACGTAAAAAGTGAGAAGTTTACGCGAAAATACTAAAAGTGAAATGTGACTTTTTCAATATGATTATTATGAACGTAAAAGGCTTATAATGTCTAGACTGGGCCTAGTCCAGTGTCGGTTGGTGTTAAATGCACGTTAATTCAAAAAACCGAAATTGTTAAATATCTAGTTAAACTTAGTTAAGAAGTTTAAGTAAACATCTTAATTACTTAGGTATTGAGTTTTGGAAATATCTAGGAACTTAGCTTTAAAAATGGCTAGTTAAGTTTAGGAGATATTTTGTGATATTTAGTGTTAATGATAAAGTGTTGATTTTATGGTCAAAAGATGAGGGAAATATGTTGACTTTTTCTAAAATGTAAAACTGTTTAAACGTCTTACAAATTACGGCTCAGGTATAGGTTAAGTTTGCATATGCAATTTTAGTCTCGTAAATCACAGGGTCTGTTTAGTAACATTTGAAATTAAATTTTAAAATTTCTATAAATGATTATGAGTGAACTAAAAATTAATCTGATGTAATAAAAATATTCAGAGTCGGTTTTCGTTATGCACAAGATAACCTAAATGGTTATATTTAAAATTTAAAATTTAAAATTTAAAATTATACGTGATTTTGGATAAAATGTTTATGTTTCGAATAAATATTAATGTGAAGTTTTTAGAGTTGTTACATAGGTAATATTTGGTAATGTATTTGAATGGTAGTAGATCATCAAGAATTTGGATGAAACACAGTTAAACCTTGATGTAACTTTGGTCATGTTTAATGTATGGTAAATGTGGTTTAAGTATTATGTTTGACTTTGTACAATAGTAATTGCAACTTATTTGTTGAGTTTGACCATAAAAAGTCAAATGATGTATTTGATCATTTTGATAGTTTAAACCATTATAGTTTAGATCTTGTTTGGTGTGGTCTGAATGCAACATACATAGATTTGAAAGGAAGTTTTGGTTATCCAGTTTGGCTGTCATTTAGGAAATGGAACAGTTTACATTTAATTTATGGAACATATTGAAACTGTTTATTCATCTTGAAACGCATCTAAAACATTCTGCAAGACCTGCTGCAAATGAACATCAGCAGATATGTGCATATCCTACTTCGCCACCACATCATCAAACACTAAATATCCTACTACCTTACCCATATTTCCAATTCTCACTACTCCTACGTTACCTCAACCTTCAAAACACACTACCAACTGCACACCCAACACCATAAAATGGTTACACATATGAATGAACAGTTTAGAGTATGTTTGACTGATGAAAGTCAAACACACCATAAACTGGTTACACATATGAATGAGCAGATTAGAGTATGTTTGACTGATGAAAATAAAACACACCATAAATTGCTTACACATATGAATGGACAGTTTAGAGTATGTTTGACTCATGAATATGCAGAGCAACATAGAATAGGAAACAAAAGAGGATTAGAATATACATTCATCACTCCTAAATATATAAAAGTTAAATTTAAATATTTTTTTAGCATTCATACATGCCAGAACCAAAACACTACATACCTACAACCAAAACACATACAACTTAAATACAAATTTTATTTTTAGCATCCGTAGATGCCAGAACCACCATTGATACAATTCCCAAAAGTAACTATGTTAGAACCACCATTAACATTGCCTCATTTTGCTACTGTTGTTGGTACATCCCACTATGCTAGAACCACCACCATTCCCTGCTCTTTCATTCTTTTTCTTTATTGCCCGTTTAAAAAAATCTTCAAGATTTGTTATCCTCATATCCAACTCTTCAAGTTTTTTTAAGTTTCTATTCAGATCATCAACACTCACTATACTCTTTCCTTTGTCATCTATAAAGATATACAAAATGAAATCAATAAAGGGACACTAGTATATGCATAACAGTGGTGCATAGACAAACAATATTCCATATCATGACAATCAACAAACAAGATTGCAAGTGAAAACAGATGAACAAAAAACTGCAAGTCAAAACTAATATCATGACCATTTTTATGTTGTGATTTAGTGGTGTTTGGGACTGTCATACACCATCACTTTTCAGTTAAGAACAAATTTTAACACTATTATGTACATGCCTCATTTTCACTAAAGATCTATTGAGTTGACTATATTTCCTATAAGACCTACTTAGAATCTGCTTATCCTAAACCTATTTTAAAACAGATTATACTATCCAATTTAAGAAAATTTAAATGACACATAAATGAACTATAAAACATTAATATACCAACATCCGCAGTCTCTTCCTTCACCCCTCTTCATTTTTGGTGACATAGTACCCCAGAGGCTCTTCTTTCACCTCCATCTTCTTTCCACTGCCAATAGGCCTTCCCTCTTCCTATTTGGTCCTATTTTAACCGGATTAGGTATTGGACCGTATTTTCTAGGCCTTCCCCTCCCTCTTTTTGTCTCTACAACTACGCCAATTGCACCACTACCACCAATAGGCATAACACCACTACCACCCATATGCACCGTACCACTCCCACCCATAGGCTCTTCGTTGTAGGTTTTTTTTCCACAACCATTCAACAATTTCATCTATCATCTCCTTCCCTATGTTCTTATATGAACCATATCTAGCAATGACTTCATCACCAAATGTAGCAAGAACTTCCTCAAAGACTTCGTCATTCAACACAACTTTCGACCATCCCTTATCCGACGATTGATCAGCCGCAATAACCAAAGCCTTTCCCTTATCATTGTTTGCCATAATTAGCAATGTTGTGTTCTAGTGTGTAGATAAAACAGAGTTAGGGTTCTTGGGGTTGGTTTTGGGATTTAATTTTGGGTTTGGTTTTGAGGGTTAAATGGAACTTGGGGGTATCGGGTAACATAGGGGTTTGGTTGGGTTGTGTTAACTTGATGTGAAGGAAAATAGTTGAATTGTGTATTATGCCCTTTTGTCAAAACGTAAAACGGGAGTTGACCGAGAAATCACAATCAAATGGACTCAGCGTGATCACAAAACATGGAATAGGGACTTCTGGTGATAAAAAAAATAATGTTACGACCGGGCATAATATTTTGAGACAAGTTTAAGGACGAACGGTATATTTTACTCTAAACTTTATATGCACAAACAATCACTTTTACTATAAGAGTTAGAAATAAGAGGTAGAACTAAAAATATACTTTCATTTGTACAGGAAAGGTATCAGATGTTTGATAACATATCTCAACGATTTTAATCATGATATAACATAGAAAAAAAAGTAAAGTAAAGTAACTTTCAATACCGTTTTTCACGGGTTATGAGTCCCAATACCGTTTTTCCCGGTGTATGGAGGAGGTTAAGACATAGACAGCCATACCTCTTCCTAAGATAGAGAGGTTGCTTCCGGTTTTACCAAAAATAGAAAAGGATCTCCGACCTTGCAAGGGGTGAGGATCGAACACTATCATGATATAACATGTCAAACCTAGTTACTACTTTTTGTATATTTAGATTAATTGTTAGAAGTACCTGAAACACCAAAAGAATTAGTTTTAAATATCTGTTATATAAAGTATAATGATTTATAAATCCCGGACTAAAATACGTGCAAAACACGTACATAACCCCTTTGCATGCAAATTTATCGTAAAAAACACTAATATATAATCCTAAGACAACTACAACAAGTAAACTCGTAACAACAACCCCTAAACGAGCATTATAAATAACTCATAACATTCTTTGCGGCATTGATCGATCAAGAAAGTTAATTAGTTTAAGGTAATCCACGTTTCTTGCTACTTTTTCTTCAACGTTAAGTTCGTCTTTTCTCGAAAAGATCGAGAAGTGGTATACGCGCAATGGAGAAATATGAAAAACTGGAAGAAGTTGCGCGTGGATCAGGTGGAGTTGTTTGGAAAGCTATCGATAAACATAGCGGTCGTGTGGTTGCTATCAAGCAACTGTTGTCAAAGTGTTACTCGGCACAAGAGCGCATGAACATGAGGGAAGTCAAGTCACTAATCAAGATGAACAATCATCCTAATATTGTTAAACTTAAAGAAATCATCCAAGAACACGACATCGTGTTTCTAGTATTCGAGTACATGGAGCTTAGTCTGTACCAAGGTATGCAACAACAGAAGAAGCCGTTTTCAGAAACCGAGATTAAAAACATGTGCTTCCAAGTGTTTCATGGTCTTGCATACATGCATCACAATGGCTACTTTCATCGTGACCTTAAGCCTGCAAATCTTCTTGTGGACAAGGATAGAATTAAGATTTGTGATCTTGGTCAAGCTCGTGAGATAAATGCTGAACAACAGCCATTCACCTATGAAGTTTCAACACTTTGGTATCGCGCCCCTGAGGTTTATTTACAAGCACCAGTGTACAATTCTGCTGTTGATATGTGGGCAATGGGCGCAATCATAGCTGAATTATTCACCCTCAAACCACTTTTTCAAGGTGATTCTGAAGCAGATGTGATGCATAAAATTTGTAGTGTTTTAGGAGCCCCAACAAATAGTACATGGTTTGGAGGACTTGAGCTTGCAAAGAATATGTGTTATCGTTTTCCCGATCTTCCAGGCATGCAGTTTTCTGAATTGTTACCAAATGCGAGCCCTGAATTGGTGAATCTGGTTGCTACACTCCTTTCATGGCAGCCGAGCTCAAGGCCAACAGCCATTGAGGCCCTTCGTCATCCTTTCTTTCATAGCTGTTACCATATTCCACCAACCGCCCGCCTTGAAGAATCTGGTTTTACTGTCCACAATTCCGTGCCACTCGTGTTCAGAATGGCGTTGCATCAGGAGAATTCGAAAAGGACAACAAGTTTGAAAAGTTACGAGACTTCTTCAGAAATAGTACATTCAAACGAAGATTTGAGTCATCTGATACCAAGAAATCTACTTGATTCTTGAGGTACAAGAAGTAGTTCTTTTGGCTTTGAAGGTTAACTAGATGATAAAGTTCATTGCTACTACATAAACTTTGTTTAATTATATTGGATTTGTATTGGTTGTGTTAATCAAATTTCTTGAATGGTTAGTTCTTAGTTTGATATCTACTACGGAGTACTAGCTAGTAGTATCCAAATAATTCAAATGTTGAGTGATGTTTCATATAATCTAAATGTGATTCAACCGTATTGTTTAGCTTGGCTTTAATGTGTCATGTTACTTGAATAATTATAATCATTTTTCTATTTGAAAAGTCCTCATATTACTAATAATTTGGGAAGTAGAAGTCATGTACTAGTTAAAAATACAGTAAAACTTCAACTATTTTGAATTTGCAATGTTCTTTTAGGTCAAAATTCACTGGTATATAGTATATTGCAAAACTTTAAATTTGTATGTGTTAAGATTTAGGCACAGTTACACATTTAGGCATCTCTCGGTCATTTCTCAATTTATTTACGCCGTATACAGGAATGGGGACATGTTAATAAAAATAGCAAGAACGAAGATGTATTAAGATTTTGAAGATAGAAGGATAAATTAGATGCCTTAGTTTATATCACCATATCAACCAAGTCTATGCTATACTAGCATTATTATCTTTTATTTCAATCCACTTACATAAATCATACTAAAATTCAATAATAACATTATTTGATTATACGCTTGATTAACTTATATTTAGTTAATATACTTCCAAAAATGAAGACTTACTTAAAACCAGTTATTAAACTCTTCCCAATCCCACAAAGGCTGATCACCACTCTCCATTGTAGAGTCATGAGGATAACTAATAGTTTGATCTTCTGTGGAGTTATGGCTATGATCAGATAAGCTCAAGCTCGTTGTCCTAACTAAAATCGACGGATGGCTAGGCTGAGTTGATGTGGTTGCATGATGTTCATTGTTGTCAACAGGTTGTTCAACTTGTAGTTGCTCGTTTATTGTCACTCCTGGTGGCCTTCTGTCAAATGCCCTCATACAATTTGCCTTCACATATACTCGGCACAAACTTAGTTCTTCCATTAACTGCATTTTATGAGAATGCTTATCATATAACAAATAAGTTACTATAAATACAAAATAGAGGATTGACCAGTATAACTTATAGAAATATATACCTCGGGTTTTAGGTTAGTGTTCGAGGAAGAAGCTTCTTGAAAACTCTTGTATTCATTCATCTTCCATTTGGTCTTTGTCCCGGTGGGAGCTCTACCCTTGTAGAAAACCATTGTTCTCTTGATCCCAATGGCTCGATTACTAGAAGAGTAAACAACACTCGGAGATCCAGTGGCCTTCCAGTATCCAGAACTAGTTAGGCGTGATGGTCTTCCTCCTCTTGCTTCTTTCTCTTGTCTAGGAATGAAAAAGAACCATTGTTCCGGATCTCCTTTACAACGCTCTCCTGCATATTCTGCTTCCAAAATATTATATGTGAGACAAATCATAACTTTTTTTTTAATGGAAACTAACTATCTCACAACCAAAATGATAATTAAACTAATTTTGTGCATGTAATTGTTATCATATGTTAATTTAAATGTTCAAGGAATAATGAAAATTAAAGGGGAAAAATAAAATACTAACGAGGGAGGTCCCAAGGATAGAAATCGTAAACATGAAGCACTGGTATGACTTGATCGATATGATCTTGCGTTAATATGTTCGTGTTCGTGCCTTGTATCTTGTGCCTTAGATAAATCGTTATCAACTCTTCTTCTGTCGGGTAAAATCTAAACCCCGGTGTCACCATGTATCCTTCTTCCTCCATATCTATGATCAACTCCAAATGTTATGTGTTTTAGGTTTACTTGAGTAAAGAAATGAGTCGAAATCAAATAATTTTATTCGATCACAGTTCGAATAGATCGAGTAATTTGATTTCAAATAACTTTATGTGTTTTGATGATTAAAAACAAGAATGTTAGTGTGTGTATAAATGTTTTTATAAAAAGAATATATATATATATATATAGTATACAAGTGTTTTGTTGGACTACATGTAAGCCGAGTGAAAGGAGAAAAAATTTGTAACAAGAATTTGCAAGGAATTTCCATGAACGCGCTTGGAAGAAACTTATTATATTAACTTCTTATGTTCATATATATATATTTACCCAGTAGACGCTCTACTCGATCTATCACTATACCTTCTTGTCGATATCAAATTAAAGTTGATCGAATCATCGAACCAGTGACCTATTGAACTCATCTATTTAGCGTGTCGACTTGATAAACTTTATGCATTATTGTACGTGTTGTAGAACATGCATGTTGCTTTGTCAAATTAAATAGTAACTAATCAACCTCCACAAGACTCCTTTTATACACTTTAATTAACTTAGAGTCATGGTTTTTTATATACGGTGAATTGAATTCTTACAAGCCCTCTGATAAGAGTAACTAAAAAATTTATGAAAATAAGCTTCATTTTACATTTTCAAAAGTCCGAAGCAGCTTTTCTGAGAGAAATTTCAAAAGTGAAAACGCAACCCATAAAGACGATAATTGCACATTAAAGTAAGGGAATGTCTAACCAATGCCATAGGGCATTGGTTAAGCTTTGTCTTCTTGTGGGTTTTAATTATTATTTAGGTGGGTCCCCGTCCAAATATGCAATTTTATGTCAACTACAAAGATCATTTATGTAATTAAAACCCACAAGAAGACAAAGCTTAACCAATGCCCTTAGGGCATTGGTTAGACATTCCCTTAAAGTAATTACCCACATGATCTATGTCTACATTTTTGAAGTGGAACAAAACGGTTATTTTACATACCAAACTTTTCTTACATATCAAGGAACTCATCTCCACCATCCATCTAAAAAAAATCAATGGCTGAGATTAAAAGCATTTTATTATTTCACATATTTTTTTATAATTTAAATATCTCTTAAACCGTTAATCGTTAAGCAAAAATAATTACACCATCGCAACGAGCATTTAATTATCTTTCTATAGACGGGCACTTTGATATACTTTCGAAAAAAGAAAAAAAGTCGTTTTTTTCACGTTTTTTCGTCTTTTTTTTTCATTTTTCTTCGAAATTGGAATTTGCATGAAATATCATATACTGTATGATTTAACACTAATTTGAAGATTACATGTGATATTAGTGTTAAATCACATATGATATGTAATATCATATATGATACTAGTGCTAAATCATATATGATAAATCACATATGATATACATATCATATATGAATATATGATTTAACGCTAATATCACATGTGGTATTAAAATTAGTGTTAAATCATATATTAAGTCAAATAAGTCATGTTAAATTAAAGTGTTTGTCTAGATATATGTTGTCTGTTTGTAGATGAATAAATGGTTGTTTGTTTTGTGTGCTGAATAAAGTGTCTGAATTAGAGAAAATTACTGTTATACTCTTTTATTTGAAATAAAGTTAAGAAATGGAAGGGTAAATATATAAAATTAAGATAAAAGTGATGGACTTAATTTGTAGACCCTCATCTCCCTGGCTTTTTCTATAAACTCACATGTTAGTTTTAAGCACTAAACAAATATCCATTTGATGACTTAATTAACTTACATAATTTTCAATTAAGACACATTAATTTATTATCAAACACTACCTAAGGGCTTGTTTGTTTAATTTTTCATTAAGTCATGTTAGGACCTCACTTTTATCACTTACGTAGTATTATTTTAAGTCATTTATTTTGATTAAGTGAAAAACAAACACCTTTTTATATGACTTAATAAATTAAGTTTTTTCATATTAAGTCAATTAAGTTGCATTCAAACATCACCTTAGGGCTTGTTTGTTTAATTTTTTCATTAAGTCATGTTAATTAACAAATGACTTAATGTGGGAGACCTCACTTTTATCACTTATTGTTTTAAGTCATTTATTTTGATTAAGTGAAAAACAAACAACTTTTTATATGACTTAATAAATTAAGTTTTTTCATATTAAGTCAATTAAGTTGCATACTCTTTTAAGAATGTAGATTTATTAATTTTCCATTTAGATACTCCCTCCGTCCCAATTTAAGTGTCCATAATGGAATCTTTATATGTCTCAAATTAAGTGTCCAAAGAATATTTCAACCAATGAGATGAGACTTTAGTGGGTGAAAATGATATTTGATTGATGGAGAGTGTAGTTAGTGGAATTTTATAAAACTTTATGCATATGAATAGTGGACACTTAATATGGGACGGAGGGAGTATAAAAAATATAAAACTGACATGCCATATACTCCCTTCGTTTTAAAAATGTAGTTCTCGTTTGACTTTTTTAATTTTTATTTTTTAACTTTTAACTTAAATATTTTTATTTGTGTTATATAATACTTGATGAAAATTATATAAATAAAAATATATTTAAAAAACTAATTTATTCATATATATTTTACCAAGTATTATATGACACGAATAAAAATATTTAAGCTAAAAAAAAATTAAAAAAAAAATTAAACATGGACTATAATTTTAAAATGGAAGGAGTAGTACTTTCGCATTTCTTAAACGAGAATTAAAATTTTGACATGTATAATTCGTAGGTTAGTACAATGCCTAAATTTATATGTTAGTATTTTGTTGGTAAAGACGAATCAACCCACTTTTATTAAATAAATTATTATCACGTTGGTTTAAGCACAAATTTGTCACACTTTTTGGTTCTCTAATTATCTTTCTCGAAATTATTTTTCGACTATTCAATTTGTTACGATCTACGGAGTAAAATAATTGTTCATTTTAAAGTGCAACTAATCAGAAAGCTTTAAAAAGTAAAAATGAAAGTCTATGGATGATTGTATTTCTAAATTTCGTATTTATTAAACGATAATAGTAAAACAAATAAAATGCATGCTACAAATACATTAATCAATTGAGTAAGGATTAAATAAGAAATAAAAGTAAAATACGAAATATGAAAAATAACCACAACTGCATATTTATGCACTCACAAAAATATATGCACCTCCCATAAAATTCTTTTTCTTTATTTAAAATATGTGACTAAAAACATTTCTTATTTTTTTTTTCTTTTTATTCTTAATAATTCCTTTAATCAATTAAATATTTTGCACATACATCCAAATATCCAATTAAGTTCAAGGAGTTTACAAACCTTGTTGACTTCTTGACTTGACCTATTGAAGTCGTGTGAAGTTGATAGGAGTGGAGTTAACACGGAGCCCATGTCTTACTTTAACCGACCCTAAAACTACAAAATTTCCTAGACTTACCAAGATAGATCCAAAAATAAGTTTCTCTTTGGTCATTGTTATAGTCAATATTCTATCATCGTTAGAAATGGTCTATACACAAGAAGGCAATCTATTGAAATGTGGTCCTTTTTCATAATTACAAAGTAAACCATTTGAACACAGCAATTATGAATATATGTAAAGGGAAATGAATCTAATGAGAAAAATTATTGAGATCAGAAAAATGAGAAAAAATAATAGCCATAAATTTTAAATAAGGAAGGAGAAATAATAAGGAGATGTATCTATTTTTGTAAATGCATCTTAAATTTGTGGTTGTAATTTTCTCTTATCTTTCTCATCTTAATTATATTTCTCATTTGATCTTCACTTTATATCTAAAAACAAAGATTAATCAATATTGCACCTAAGACATTTGGTCTGACATTACGTGATTTCCATAAAAGACCCTTTATTAGTACCGGTTAATGCTTCATAAACTTTAATTTTAAATGACAACTTTTAAAATGACAAATTAAACAAACAATGTAAACTTAGAAAAAAAAAATAGCTACACGATTTATAATCTGAATCAAACTTTTTACAAACTTTTAAATAAGACACGATTTTTAATTTCTTAGCATCTCTACATAGTTTACCAATTTTGAATGAAACTTTTTATCACATAAAAATGAATAAATAAATAAAAAATGACTACAAATTCAACTCGTAAATGTTGCATCAAGAGTCACAACAGAATCATATGTTCACAAGTATAATTATTTGCCACTCATAGCGTATCATAATTAGTGGCCCAAGCCCACTAAACACATGCTCGAATCAAGCCCAAACAACAAGAGTTCTCAAGTCAATCCTGACAAGAACAATCAAAACCTAGGTCGAGCTAGGGCTGGTAAACATTTCTCATGTCGCATAGTACATGCGCAAGAGACAACTGTTCCCAACTGTCACTAACGGCTAAGTTATACGAGCCTAGCACGACACAATGGGGAACACACGACCATCAAAAGAGGAGACAAAGCACTCTCTTGTATGAGCCAAGGAAAATTGACCACGTGTCCTCCTTGTCTGCGCACTAGATGATCAACACTTGGCTTATTCATAGCCGTTGATCATTTCTCAAGGGTTTATCTCTAAACCCTATGCATCTCTCTATAAATAGAAAGCAACACATACAACTTCACAAGTTTCACACACTTGAGAAAATAATGCCTAACAGCAGTAAAGTATTGTCTTTATTTAAGGTTACCGAGCTTCTTGATCTTCATTATCTCGCTCATCCTTACCGTTCTACACGGAAAACCAAACAACAAAACAATTCTCATTCAATCTCTAAACCGATTTACATACCATACGTAAACATGGCACCATCCATGGGGACATGATATGAAATAGCCGCAACTTTCTCAAAAAATTTCAGCTATTTTCACACATTTCTCACACAAAAATCCAGAAATTTTTCCTTCGGCGCAAGTTTCTTAACCAAACATGCCTGGTGAACAACCCCCTCAAATTTCAAACATAGCTAACTGTGACAACTCGTAATTTCAGGTCATTTCTTAAAACAATTCATGCTTCACTATTTCAACATTTATCGTAAACTAGGTTTACGTATTCCAAATTCGCGTAACCTTTATGGTTTAGCGCGAATTCATGATCTCATCACGAACATTTCATTTGGACCTAAGTTTAGTCTACAATTTCATTAGCAAGCATTTGCATCATATTAGTTCATTCATGACATTGCATTTCACATTAAACGCGTAATTTTTTTTAAATTATATAAAATAAACATTATCGCGTGAGTTAATATTTGAACATTTAATCCGCTACTTCCAAAAATGATCCCGATATATTTTTATACTTACATTTAGTTTATAAAACCTAGTTTTGAGTTTTCCTAGTTTTTAAATTTATTTTGTATATAAATCGTTTACAAGTTATTTATATAACCTTTTCTTAAAACGACACGATAATTATTATATCACTCAATTTTACAAGGAATGTATTTTTTACAATTTTTTAGATCTCATCATACTCTACTTTGAATATATTAAAACTTACTTT